>CP092881.1:34256726-34607985 GCA_030710605.1 Cordylochernes scorpioides | reverse complement strand
TTTTATTTTTAAAAAGAAACATACACACCAAAAATAGTTTTAATTTCTCATATACCCGCGTATTTCTCTACCTGCTCACGAGATTAGCAATACAACCATGTGTGCTAACTAAAATCAAAGTTTTAGTAATCTAATTTTCTCCTTTTTTTAAATCTTAAAACAAAGTTAGTCACATAAGTTGATGTGCTCATTGTGTAAGATGCTGCTTATTTTCAATGAATTATTTGGCTAAAGTTAATTTTATTACCTATTCCTTGTTTGAAAAATTTATTTTGAACGATCTCTAACGATATATAAGAAAATTATATTTAGAAGTTATTTTTAATTAGAATGTTTTTATACATCTTCTTTCAAGTATTTATTGCATTTGAACTTGAAAGAGAAAGATTTTTTTAATTGTGCGGTTTTATAGATTTGCTTTGAAATTTTGCTTAAAGTTGGCTTTTCATTATATAAAACAAGTGCTATTACCTATGATTCTGAACTATACATAATAAACTATACAGTGTAGTTAACGGAAAATTCACTTACCTATTACGCCTCTTTTTCTTACCACAGCAGCTCCCCATGGTGCTCGCTCGATAGATTGTTCGGGTAGGTAGATCGCCTTCGAAAATGGTTTGGTCGCTTCTAGATCCCTTTGACTGCTGTTAGATCGCCTTAATCGCTATATTTCCTTCGTAGATCGCCTTGCTCGCTAGATCGCCTTCAAAGATCGCTTTGATCGCTAGATCGCTCTCATAGATAGCTTTGATCGCTAGATCGCCTTCATAGATAGCTTTGATTGCTATATCACCTTCATAGATAGCTTTGATTGCTAGATAATCTTCATAGATAGCTTTGATTGCTAGATCACCTTCATAGATAGCTTTGATTGCTAGATCGCCTTCATGGAACGCTTTGATTGCTAGATCACCTTCATAGATAGCTTTGATTGCTAGATCGCATTCATGGATAGCTTTGATTGATAGATCACCTTCTTAGATAGCTTTGATTGCTAGATCGCCTTCATGGATCGCTTTGATTGCTAGATCACCTTCATAGAGAGCTTTGATTGCTAGATCATCTTCATAGATCGCTTTGATTGCTAGATCACCTTAATGGATCGCTTTGATTGCTAGATCACCTTCATAGATAGCTTTGATTGCTAAATCACCATCATAGATAGCTTTGATTGCTAGATCACCTTCATAGATAGCTTTGATTGCTAGATCGCCTTCTTAGATAGCTTTGATTGCTAGATCACCTTCATAGATAGCTTTGATTGCTAGATCGCCTTTGTAGGTCGCTTTGATCGCTAGATCGCCCTCATAGATCGCCTTCATGAATAGCTCTGATTGCTATATCATCTTCATAGATAGCTTTGATCGCTAGATCATTTTCATAGATAGCTTTGATCGCTAGATCATCTTCATAGATAGCTTTGATTGCTATATCGCCTTCATGGAACGCTTTGATTGCTAGATCACCTTCATAGATAGCTTTGATTGCTAGATCGCATTCATGGATAGCTTTGA
The DNA here is from genome assembly GCA_030710605.1 of Cordylochernes scorpioides. Lineage (NCBI taxonomy): Eukaryota > Metazoa > Arthropoda > Arachnida > Pseudoscorpiones > Chernetidae > Cordylochernes > Cordylochernes scorpioides. The sequence goes on along the minus strand of CP092881.1, from coordinate 34,606,468 downwards.
TTGATAGATCACCTTCTTAGATAGCTTTGATTGCTAGATCGCCTTCATGGATCGCTTTGATTGCTAGATCACCTTCATAGAGAGCTTTGATTGCTAGATCATCTTCATAGATCGCTTTGATTGCTAGATCACCTTAATGGATCGCTTTGATTGCTAGATCACCTTCATAGATAGCTTTGATTGCTAAATCACCATCATAGATAGCTTTGATTGCTAGATCACCTTCATAGATAGCTTTGATTGCTAGATCGCCTTCATGGATCGCTTTGAATGCTAGATCACCTTCTTAGATAGCTTTGATTGCTCGATTATCTACATAGATAGCTTTGATTGCTCGATTATCTACATTGATAGCTTTGATTGCTAGATCGCCTTTGTAGGTCGCTTTGATCGCTAGATCGCCCTCATAGATCGCCTTCATGAATAGCTTTGATTGCTATATCATCTTCATAGATAGCTTTGATCGCTAGATCATTTTCATAGATAGCTTTGATCGCTAGATCGTCTTCATAGATAGCTTAGATTGCTAGATCGCCTTCATAGATAGCTTTGATCGCTAGATCATCTTCATAGATCGCTTTGATTGCTAGATCACCTTCATAGATAGCTTTGATCGCTAGATCGCCTTCATATATAGCTTTGATCGCTAGATCACCTTCATAGATAGCTTTGATTGCTAGATCATCTTCATAGATAGCTTTGATTGCTAGATCATCTTCATAGATAGCTTTGATTGCTAGATCATCTTCAGAGATAGCTTTGATTGCTAGATCATCTTCAGAGATAGCTTTGATTTCTAGATCGCCTTTGTAGGTTGCATTGATCGCTATAGATCGCTTGGTTTCTCGCTAGATCGTAGGTAATGCTCGCTAAATCGCTCCGGTTGCTAAAGCGATAAAGTCTTTGTTGTCGCGGCCTCATTGAGATTCTGGCGGGAGAGGAGTTGGAATTAAAATATATTTGTTGGAATTTACTCCTAGCCAATATGTCTATATTTTGGTAAATTCATTGGAGGATGATATTTAATAGCGAAAATGCTTCTTCTTTTATAAAAATACATCGAAACACAATGTAATTTGTTGGCATTCTCAGCTTAAATTCGAAAATTCATATCAAAGAATAAAGCACCTTTCTGACACATTAGACAGATTACATAACTCCTCCTGTAGGATGTAATATGATCGAAGCGGCCGCTGAACTGGTGAAGAGCATAATCCGAAACCATGTTACAGGTTGTCTTATCCCTATATTATATATACAGTTACGAGCGTCATTCCTCATCGGCCTCTGTCACCGTTTGCTTTTTTTTTTGGAATGGCGCCCTCCTATTGGTTGGCTACGGTCACGCCACCTTTGCCCCCCCCATCATGCCTCCCCCACTCGCTCTTTCGTTTTTGTAACTATTGGTTTGGAGCGGGTCGCTCTTTAAATAAATGCATATATTAGTTAATAATTAAATGGAATCCTCTCTTTCCTTTTCCCAGTATGAGACGCCTACGGAAGCCAACAGTACATAGACAGATAAAGCTCATAGGCTATAGTTATTAACTAATATATGCATTTATTAAAGGCGCCAAATTTATAATTGTAACAAATAGTATTTGAATAAAAACATTCAATCGGGTAAAACACGGGCGTTGCCCGGGTCATTCGGCTAGTCCCTATATAAATAAGAGTCATTGTATGTATGTATGTGTGTTTGTTTCTATGTCGGCTATACACGTCCACAATACGTAACTAATCTGACTGAAATTTTAACAGTATATAGAGTTAACTATTGAAAACCTTATAGTGAATATTTAAGGTCTCTATATAGAATATTTTTCGAGTTATTTGCAAATTTGCTCTTTAGCTCGAAAGTAGTGCCTCTAGCGGGGAAAATGCGAAGTAATGGTCCGATGACCTAAGTCGTGGCGCCATCTATGTACGATATATATAACTATTCTTTAAATTCAATATATTTATATATCCTCTTTTTTAAATTTATATTTTGTGTTTAAAAAATATTATATTTAGTTATTCAATTTTTTATTTTAATATCGAATTTTTTATAACTTATATGCGGAGTATTCTTGTTTTTTTTTTGCAGAAATTTTACATATTTTTTTAAAGACTACCATTTTTATGCCTAACCTTTTCCTTTTCTGAAGCTCTTATCTCAATTTCTAGGCAACATATATATAATTCAGATTGTGTTGTATCATTGCTTCACAGTTTTTTTTTTCAGAAAGCTGAATGCCTCCTAAAAAACGCAAGGCTTTTGGCCACTGCCAAGCAGAGGCTAAAAAAAGGAAACAACAACATGCTAACGATACGCCTATAGAAAGAGAGCGTAGACTTGCTAATCTGCGGGAGAGATTCAGTGTTTCGCATGCTTCAGAGACAGAACAGCAGCGTGAGGCCCGGCTAAAGGCTAAGCGAGAGAGAGCTACAACCTCCAGGGCTTCAGAGACTGCAGAGCAGCGGGGGGACAGGCTGAGTGGTTTGCGCGACAGAGCTACAACCACCAGGGCTTCAGATCATCTATATATATAAAATTGAATGTCTGTCTGTTTGTCTGTACTCTATAGATTCAAAAACCATACATCCAATCGCCGTGAAATTTTGGGATATTATTAGGTATATCACCGGGAAGGTTTTTGAAAAATAATTTCATGAATATCTTGAATATCCTTAGAGTTATTTGCAGATTTGTAGATTTAACTCGCAAGCAGCGCCCCCATTGTGACGATGATAACAAGTTTTCTTATCACTAAGTTTGTTATCTTAAATATTATTTATCAAAAGTAAGATTATCTCAGGATGACACGGCAATGTGACACGGGAAAAAATGTTCACTAGATAAAACTATGATTTTCTAATGTAGAAAATTAGGAAAGACAGAATTCAGGATGACACGGCACACAGGGACCGGGAAAAAATGTTCACTTTATCGAGAGATTCAAATTTACGAGTTTCAAAATATCAAAATATATCTTTTTTTTAAAATAAATTTTTAGAGAATTGTTTTAACAAATGTTCGCTAGACAAACCTTTACTCGGGTAAAACCTCGGGCGAAGCCGGGTACGTCCGCTAGTATCTTTATAAAAATATCGCTTCTTATACACAAAGTTTGGAGCGGGACGTTTCACAAGAATGTCATCCACGGCGCCAATTTATAATTGTAACGAATAGTATATTTGAATAAAAGCATTTAATCGGGTAAAACCCGGGCGTTGCCCGGGTCATTCGGCTAGTTATTATTATTTTTTTAATTTTCCAAGGACGGAGTTTTAGCATTTTTTATATGAATTCACGCGTTTTGAGAAAAACAATATCAATAAAATTCATTTTTTATGTATTTTTATAAAGAAGTGGCGCTATTTTTGCTAATGAGTATATTTTGCTTATGATAATTTATTGAAATAATTTGTTAGGAAATGGTTAAATAGATTAGGCTCAAAATATTAGTAAGCTTGGAGAGTTTATAGACTTATCATTCTATTAGAAATAAAAGATTAAAAAAAATTATAAAATATATTTGAGGAATGTATATATTAAAATGAATTTCATTCCCCCCAAGAGAGAGATATCAAAATCAATCTTTATACCTATATTTACATGTAGTCTCTATAATTCCATTAGAAGTTACAGTACTGTTTATTGAAATTGTACACTAAGAAGGCGACAAGCTACAGACGTGAAATTTGCAAGATAGGAAGAAGATACTGTGATATATGCACATGACTAGATTTTTAAAGCATTAATACATGGCGCCCATAGCCCATAGTTTCTTACACAGAAATTTCATTTGAAACGTTGCTTTGTTGTGATGCCTCGTGTAAGAAGGATAAACGCTCACCAATATATTTCTGAGTTTGATAAGGTATAATTTCAATCTACTGGTATTGTGGTTTAACTTATCGTAGTGTTTTGTTGATCGCGTCGGTCGAAATTCCATGACTGTTAGCACAATATGGAATCAAAGAGTTCATAACGATCATACAGAACGACACATTGTATTTCAGCAGCTTGCTATCACTAACAGCCAAGAAGACGGACACGTTACTCACATGGCCTTAATAAATCGTACAACCACCTCAAGAGCCCTGAGTAAGGAAATGGGATCGTTTACAAGTCAAAAGGTGTTTGCACGAACATGTTCGACAACATTTGCAGTAGCATGGATTTTCAGCTCGGCGACAATGACTTCGGCTATCCTTCAATGGTGTTATCAACGAAGAACCTGGATCTAAGAATGGCGTGACCTCGTTTGTTCAGACATATCCAAGTTCTGTTTGCATCTCCATGATAGTCTCATCCATGTTTGGCGTCATCGTGGAGAAGGCACATTGCCAGTGTGCATTCGACCTCGTTATACCGGCTCATCACATTGGATAATGGTAGGGGGTTCCATTAAATACACGTCTCGGCTACTTCTTGTTCGCATTCCCGGTACTTTTGAAAAGTCCCCCGTTAGATTTCTAATTTGTTATGACTCATGGCAGAGCCTTTTATTCGAGGCCTAGGAAACGCTGTTTCAGCAGAATAATGTATGACCGCATGTTACCCGTATTGTGCGGACCTCCCTACATACGGAAAATGTTCGGCTGCTACCCAGGCCAGTAATTTTACCTTATCTGTCACCGATATAAAATGGTTGGTCAATGATTGCCAATCGACTGCCTCGTCACCACACGCTAGTCACTATTCTCGATGAACTGTAGCATTGTGTTGAGAGAGAAGCTGCAAGAGAATCTGTACCTGGATATGCCATCCTATCTCTGTTAGACTCAATTCCCAGACGAATAAATGCTTTTATTGCTGCCAGAGGTGATTCTTCTGGGTACTGATTTTTCAGAATCCATACATCCAAATTTCTTTAAAATTTGATCACTTGTTATTCCCAGTAAAATGTATTTGTCAAATAATTATCATTTTATTATTCTCGTTTCTTCCACGTGTAGAAATTTTAATGTGGCCAGTAGTACATAATAAAGGTGAAGTTATATTCAACAGGAGGGGGGAAGTAAAAAAAAAAAGGAAATTGTGGCACCTCATTTGAGATGATACTATCTCTGAAATTCTTACAATCAACGCATTCTATTATTCTATGGACATGATAATCATAGGGGTTTACGATTGCTTATGCTATAAGTGTATCACAGGTCTAGATATGAAGATGCAGTTCGACATTTACCTATATAAAGATCAAGGATACGTTTGGTTCCTTGTACTCACTGGCGGACTTGGCCAATAATTCATGGAAAACGACAAGAAATTGACTTTAATGAAGAATGGCGTATATTGTAAATGTCTTCGACCTTCCCATTTGAGTAGGTTTTTCAGAAAAAAAAACATACCTTTTTCTATCTGCATCTATTCTCTCAGTTGGATATTATGTTCGGAATAAGATAAAACGAGGATAATTGAGTATGCCAAGAAAGATAAACTAGGAGTGCACTATTTACCTTACTTCCCAGTTTAAAAAGAAAGCAGCGCGACTACCAAAAAACATTGTTAGTCATTTAGGAAAGAAGGTGAACATTTTAAGGATAAGATGGAATATTGATGAAGATACCTTGTTATCTGAAATATTTCGAGCTAATTTATTCTACCTCCAAAAGGAAGTGCATTCAATTGCAAGAAGCATATCTGATTTGAGATGAGTCACATGTGTGCTTTGTGAGTTTAATTCCCAAGTTAATTTTACATGAAACTTGAACTCCGAAATTGGTATATTATTAAATCTTACCCCAGAATATATTAAGTTAGAATATATTCAAAAGTGGTTAAAAAGACTGTAATCTCTTACTTATATATAAATCTCTTGATGGCTATGTATTTAAAATTCCTATAAAAAAAACACTCGTTACATATTTTGTGATGCTGTGAAGACCCCTTCGTGATCTTTGTATATAAGCATGCCGTGGTCACACCTAAAATCAACCTAGCCTAATCATGTTCCAACCATTTCTCTCAAAGCTGCAAAGCCTTGGTGTCTGAAGCATATATAGCCTGAAGCCTTCAGGCTTAACAATAACTACTCGTGTATTCTGAAGAGAGAACACAAAATCGACAGCACAAAAAAAATCGAATTTCAATTTTGTTTATCCCCTATAAATTATGAAAAGGAATTGAATATATATATAAATTTTTGTTTTGAAAATAGAGCAATCCATATTTTATTCATCATATAATATATTGAAAGACCTATCAGATTAATTCTGTTAAGAGTTTCCCATTCCAGATGTGAGCTGCCTTTAGCTCTATTTCTGTTTTCCCTTAAAATTTTAACTTTCTAAACAAATATTTAGGTTATATATTTCAAAATAAGTAATTGAACAATATTAAATGCATGTATAAATCTATTTAAAATTAAACAATTTTTTACTGCCCTTAATGCAATTATAAATTAATGGGCCTGTCTCATCAGTGGCGAATTCTCCCAGCGGTTTCGGCAGTGTAATCGACCCTACTGCTCTAATATTACATTTGCTGTTTGCTTTTCGAAACGACATTTTAAATTAATTATGGACATAAACTTTGAGGACAGTAGAAATACATATAAAATAATAATGAATTTCTACTGTTCTCAAAGCTTATGCCCATGGTTAATTTAAAATACCTTTTCCAAGAGATATCAGCTTCAGTATCAGTATAAAAGGAAAACAGAAAAATGAAATATTAGAGTTTTATGTGTGGAGTCCACTTCAGCGACCTCCACAGTACCTCATGGAAAGCTGGTGGACAATGATGAAGCTGCTTCCCCCCACTCCCCTCACCCCCTCATTGTCCAATGCCTAACCCTCCTCTACTCCCTCCTCCCCTCCCGCAACCTCACCCTCCACTGGGTTAAAGGTCACTCCGGTAACCTTGGTAACTGCCATGCCGACACCAAAGGCGCCACCGTCGCCCCTTCTCTCCCACCACAATATACCCTTGCCCCTAAAACTACCCACCACAAATTCCTCTCCCACCATTTTTGGTCCCTTTGGGATGATGAATTCATCTCGGCCAAGCCCAGCTTCTTTCTTAAACTCGGCCTTACTCCTAGCTCCCTCTCCTCCTCCCATAGCTTCCTCCTCCCAAGCTCTGCCATCGCCACAGGTCTTCTCACCGGCAATACTTTCATTGCCGCTTTCCCTCATAGGAAACCCCTCCCCCCTTCGATCCCACCTGCCCTCACTGCAACTAAGCCCCCGAAACCATTGACCATATTTTCTTTGACTGCCCAAACCTCGACTCCCTTCGCGCTACCTTTTTCAACAAATGCCTGTCTGACCTTGGTCACATCCCTACTTCCTTCCCCCAGCTCTTCTCCTCCAGCAATGCCTGGGCCCTCACCCTTGACTTTGCCATCCACTCAAATAGGTTTGTCCCCTCCAACATCCCTCAATCCAGATCAGACTCTGACACCTCTAATTAAAACACCCTCCCCACTCACCTACACCCCTCACTCACCTTTTACCTTTCCCAACCACTCGCCACTCAACCTTTTGGACTGCTGCCATCACACCCAACACAACTCCTTGAACTGTGGACTTTCGCCATTTTTTTGTACTTACCTCTCTTCCTTGTCTTTTCTATTTCTCCCTTTATTTTACCCTATTTCCTCCCTTTTTTTCCCAACTTCTGTACATACCCCTTTCCCCCTGGTCATTAAAAGTTTTATTTTTTATTTATTTATTGTATTTTTTTTTGTGTTTTGTTTGTTACCTTTCTTCTTATTATTTTTTATTATTTTTATGTTTTTTTTCTCACCTTTCTTTTGAACTCTTTGCATTACACTCTTTTTCTCCCTTTCTCGTGTACATACCCTTCTTCCCCTTTGCTTCTTTTCACGCCCTTTTTTACCCTTTGTCTTCTCTTTGCCTTTTCTTCGCTTCATCTTTTGACCCCTCTTATTTGCCCTTTCTTTGCTCCTTCTGTACATACCCTTCCTTCCCTTCGCCCTTGTTTCTGTTTGCCTACATTCCTTGTGTGCTCCCTTTGTAAATATCTCCCCCCTCTCTTTCTCTCCCTACTTATCTCTTTGGTCACCTGGATAAAAAAAAATAAAAAAAAATAAATAGGTAATTAATATAATAATAGTAATTAAAAATAAATTTATTAATTAAATAAAATAAATAAAATAAAATAGAAATAAAAAAATAATAAATAATAAAAAATAAATAAAATAAAAATCCAGGTGCCTCTGAGCCTGAATGTTGTACCTCCCCTGCCCCACCCGGTCTTCTTCCAGCCCTCCTCTCAACCTGCCCGTTCACGGTCTGATCCTCGCCACTGCAAATTTGCCTTCCAGCAGACTTGCTTGGAGCCTGGAGTTGTACTTGGTGCTTCCTTGGTGCCCTCTCTAACCGCGCTCTCGCCCTCTTCTTCCTCAGGGTGCTCACTCGCCCTGCCTGCGCCTCTCCACCCCTCTCCTTGGCCCTTCCCCGCAGCGGGCGCTTGGCGACACCCAATAATGAGTCCTGCCTTAGAATGTTTGACCTGAAGCATGTAGAAAGCTTAATAATTGATCTGATGAAGCTGCCTCGACAAGAATGAAATAGACTTCGAGCATTCTTCATTGTCAAACTAACCCATCTCTTCTTTCTTTTATTATTTAATTTTTTATGTATATAATTTATATCATTATAATAAATTTCTTTTTTTTTAAATAACAACTAATCATCTATTTTATTATAATATTTTTAAAATAATTATTTTAATTAAAACAATATTTCGAATAATAATTTTTATTATGATTTTTTTTAACAGTTGGAATATTTTAGAAAATTGATTTAATTTTTTTATTTCACTCTGTTAAATAGAAAATTGGGGAGAAAATTAGGGAGGAAAAAGATAGGGAAATAAGGGGAGAGAGAGGAAGGAAGCGGTAGAGACAGATCGGGAGAGGTTCTAAGAAATCGTCTAAAAATGTAGTTTTAAAATTTTAGCGGAAGAAATTTTCCAGCCCTCCAACTGAAGCACCAAAAAAGATAACTTTTTATAATATATATTTTAACAGGTTAATTTTATGTATATTTCCTCATTTCATTCTCATTGCCATTTCTTTCATTTCTGTCTGACCATTCCAATAGAACAATAAATATTTTTAAAAAATCGAATCTCAACTTTGGCTCTGAGTCTTTAATTTGGTTTAGAGTCGATTATTTTTTTAACCCCAGTGCATGCAGGATATTTACAAGTTGTATTTGTTATTTCAGAAATCCTCTCATCTACATATGGTAGATTAAACTGGTGAAACCGCTGTTGAGCCAGGCCCTCTCATTAATTTATCATTGAAGTAAGGGCAGTAGAATTTTTTTAATTTTAAAAGAATCCTACGCATCTAAAATAGTTTCATTTTTTTTATAACAGATGGCGCGTTAATGCTTCATATTATATTTTAAAGTAATAAGAGAAAGAAATTTTCATTAATTTGATTGATAAATGTCATCATATATATTTATGCCAAAAACAGAAGATGAAGGATATCAATACAAACTGTCACACGACTTTTAATCGAAGCCAAAAAAGAGGTAGGTTGCTATTCATTTAAATTCACCAGACTCACAAATCAGAGTGAGTTCCAAAAATGAAGCTTTGAAAATTTGAGGTACAATTAACCTGTTGACATATTTTATAAGAACAAAAGTAATCTATTATGTAGTATTAAAAATTCTACTAACATATCCATAATAAATAATAACCTTTTTATTCATAAGGGCATAATGATTGGCAAGAATTATATTTTAGTTTGTTCACAAATAAAAAATGGGTAGACAAATATGGAAACAAGAAATATCACAATTAAAAAGCTAAATATTGTTAAAATATATTGAAAGTTATTATTAAAATTTTAAATAGAATGAAAAAAATAGTAGTTTTAAACTTTAAAATGTTTAAAAGGGCAAAACCTATATTTAAAAAATTCATTTTAAGAATTCAACCATTTCATAATTTTATTAGGAATGAGCAATTTAACTTTAATCACTTCATAGTTCAAATATATATAAAATATTAATTTAAAATCCTAAAGATATCATGATTTTCAAATACTAAATTAAAATAATTTTGTCAAAAGATATCATTGAAGTGTGCAGTATTATATAACAAGATTTTTAAAACGTATCTAGCCACTCTGCGGTGTCTTCAGGTAGGCACTCGTAAAAGTTGTTTTAGACTCTTTCTATTATAATAAATAATTGAGTGAATTATTAGATTTAATTAGGATCTTTCTTCAAGTTTTCAGAGTCTGGCACTTATTTTAATGAACAGAAACATTGGCCAAACACAAATAAACCGAAATGCTTTATTGCTGTCATTTTCTGGTTATATAATACTTGCTGTAGTCCAGATCTTGAAAGCTTAAGAGTTTGGAGTTTTGTTATCAATGCCTGCTACAAATAAAGATAAGATATAATAATAAAATATGTATAATTTATTACCAGAAGTGTTTGAAAGTATAATTAATAACACGGGATACCAAAAAGTGAAACAAAACAATCGGGCTTTTAAAAATGGCTAGTAATGCCATTTAACAAATGCCAAATATTTGCTCGTGCAATATTTATCAATTAAAATGCATTATACATAAATATACGCCATATTTGAAAAACAAACTATATTAGACTATATATATATATTATAAATATTATATGTAATATATATATATAGTAAAATTAACCACTTCAAATAGCTATATTTATAAATGTTTGATAAAAATATTTACCTGCATTTTTTAAAAAAACATTACTGGCAATTTTATTTAAAATAAAATATTCTAATTTTGGTTGATGTTAGATGTTGTTATGTTACAAGTATGAAGAAATGTTTTTGTTTTGAAAAGTGGATAATTGATGCAAGTCATTTGTTTGGCAAAGCAAGTCAAAAGAAGTTATGTAGAAATTTCCTGGGATTGATGTATGTTTATATAATATAGTATCCTAGTAAACCAAAAATTTAAGAATAAATGTCATAGTAAGCTCCTATGAGAGATTACCTAAAAAACATGGCTAAACCTGAACTCTCTTGAAAGAGATCTCTTATTAGAGCTCTTGTTGTATCATGACAAATCATGAGGAGGGACTGAAAGTCTCTGATGAATGACCAACTCCAGGAGAAACTGGATTCAGCTATGTTTTTAGGCAGTCTTCACAAAAGACAACTGTATTTTGTGTTTCTCATAAATATATTAGATGCAAGTCTCAAATTTCTGTGTTAGACTTGTTTCTGCTACACTCACTTCTATAAGGATTGTGAATTAATTGTTGTATGTGATTGGCTGATAGACAATTCGATCTGCTCTTCTTCTTTCTTATCTCCACTCAACAATCATATTAGGGTATCAAGCCTGTAGAACCTGAAATGATGTCTGCTAGGAATGAGTAGAGCTCATCAATGGATGAGTCAATACAGTCAATGGAGTTGCAGGTTGTGAATTGCACTTAATACATAGTGGTAAAACCTTGCAATCATTCTGGAAAGCCATTGTTCGTAGATTTAACTGGTAGATTACTAATCATAGATTAACTTAAGTTTGGAAATCAAAGACTGTTGTTCCCTTGGGAGGTTAGAATTGGTGCTTGTCCCTCTGTACCAGTCATGTGTGCAGATTGGCACAGAATGATGGCATTACAGTATGGAAACTTGACACTTACCTAAATCAGCCTTATTATTATTTTTTTATTATCCAAACTACTCATGGTACAAGCCATGATAATTATGGCAGGTAGAAGTCGCGCGGTGACTGCTTTTACTGTAAGTGCAAGGCATGTCTACATAGGTGGAAAACAGTTTGATTTTTGCACTTACAAGTGTGCCAGGGCCTTGTTTGGATGCTTGCACTCACTGGTGGGGTTGGACTTTTTCAAGAATTCCAAGAGTATATTTTTTAAATTGAAAAAAAGTGCCCAATGTACACAGGATTTCATCCCGAGGTGTAGCAGTCAAAAATCAAACAGTTTAGAACACTTGTCCACTGACCCCCAATTAGCCTTATTAATCCATACAGTGAATCCTGTCAACAGCAAACAAGCCCTAGAGTGTTACACTCTTGGAATGACCTTCGAATTTTGTATCAAAACACTTATTACCAAGTGGATAGCTCAACGACATGGCCAGTAGTGCTCTTAAAAATTGAGTACTCTTAGAACTTACACATACAACTTTATTAAGACCACCAGTTTTATACAGATTCATCGCAGGAAGTAAGCACAGATAGAACCCCTATACTCCAGGCAGCACAGAACGCAACTGCAGCCTTCAGGTCCGACGCATGTCCAGTGGCCACAGATTCCACCATGCTCTCATCACCTCTCTATAAGGTTGGATTGTCAGAAGGAAAAAATACTGCTTCAGGCGATTATTCAACTTGGAAGTTAAATTTTTTGTGTTACCAATGTCATTCTGGTGGAGATGTGCTGGAAGACAAACTGAAGATAACTTAGCAGACCTTGAGCGGACCTTTACTGAGTCTAAGCCAAAGACTTTCCTCCAGAAAGATGAAGGTTCACAGTGATGACAACATGATTTTCCATGCCTCAAGAGAAAGAATAAAAATATACTAAATACCACATAAAGATTCTGAAAGAACTCTTTGGCCAAATCATGCAAAATCCAATGCAACAAGCTTTGCTATCTGTGGGTCATAGTTTCCATAAGGAAGGAGCTCTATGTAACAAACATATTGCCTCTGTTGTTTTATATAAATAAGGTTGAATTTATTTTAAGATCAAAATAAATTGGCAAATAATCCTGATATTTGTTTTCCTCCGACAGTGCTTAATATTCCCTAGTTCTAAGTAAAAAATTTCTGATATTTCCCAGATTGTCATATTCATCATAAAAGAAACAAAATTGCTAGAAATATACAGTGGAACCTTGTTATATAACAGAGAATTGTTATAACATCATGATTTTAAGAACCTAAGTCTACATTTTTTTAATCATAGTTCTAACAATGGTGTTATAATAAAATAATATCTTTATCCCAAATGATGTTGTTATAATTAGGTTCAACTTAAGCAAACCCTGCCACATAGAAATGGCAAACATTTTAGAGAGACAAAACTTCTAATCCAGTGCTGAGATACAGGTAATTGCAATCTGGTGATTGCTCTAGACTAAATGTCATCTTGGTCATTACCTAGGTCATCTGTGGATGATTTAATGTCTATGCATTTCCTCAACCAGGTTTAGTGTGAGAACAAGTGATCGCAATAACGCTCCAGTTTCAGTCTAGCCAGTCCTGGGCAGGTCTGATCAAGGACCCCATGACTTGCTACTCACACCGTGAATTAATGGGGTACAACAGTATTGTTGCAATCCATTGGATGGATTCTAACTTAGAGGCGTTCAGTTGTAATTCCTCTTGTACTGAGCAGAAATACTATGACAGCAACCTTGTAGTATATATTGCTGCAGTATTCTTGCTTAGTACAAGAGGAACCGCAGGTACAAACATTTGGTACGTGCGCTTGGTACAAGAGGAGCCGCAGGTACAGACATTTGGTACGTGCGCTTGGTGCAAGAGGAACCGCAGGTACAGACATTTGGTACGTGCGCTTGGTATAAGAGGAACCGCAGGTACAGACATTTGGTACGTGCGCTTGGTACAAGAGGAACCGCAGGTACAGACATTTAGTACGTGCGCTTGGTGCAAGAGGAACCGCAGGTACAGACATTTGGTACGTGCGCTAGGTACAAGAGGAACTGCAGGTGCAGACATTTGGTACGTGCGCTTGGTACAAGAGGAACCGCAGGTGCAGACATTTGGTACGTGCGCTTGGTACAAGAGGAACTGCAGGTACAGACATTTGGTACGTACGCTTGGTACAAGAGGAACAGCTGGTACAGACATTTGGTACGTGCCCTTGGTACAAGAAGATCGAGGAATCAAGAAAGAAAAAAAAAAAGCTTTCAGGGCCAGCCAAAGTTGGCAAAAACTGGAAGTAACATATCATAGCTAGCAGCTACTACCAGGGAAGGAACACTCGCACCTAAATGGCTGAGATTCCTGGAGTTATGTCACAACTATATCACTGGACTAAAAAGTGAATACCTGCAGCCTGTTAGGTGTCCAGTAATGCCTAGCCTAACTCTGGAGTGGAAAAAAAAAATATTGCATTCACATCTGCCGTTGTCAGGAAAGAGTTCTGATTAAACTGATCATGAACATTGAGTGAAAACCTTGATATAACTGCTTCTTTTCTTAAACAGAAAATTGGTTATAACATAATAATTTAAAGTTCCAAGTTTTCCCCAATTTTTAAACTTTGTTGGAACAACTTTAAATCTTGGTCCCAAATATTGTTGTTATAGTGAGGTTCAACTGTATGCATATTATGATATTACGGTAGAGAGAATTTCTTTTAATATAAAAGCAATAGCATAAATGCTTTTTGAGAGACAAAATTACAAGAAAATAAGACCTAATCCAAATAAATTAGTATGTGTCATTTCGGTAACAGCGTTGTTACCATCATCAGACAAAAGAATAAATGAGAAAAAATATCACAGTATGTTCTTAAATAGTACTGTTATCAAGTGTGTAAACAAGATAACAGATAAGAAAAAAAAAATAGTGATAAAAATGCTGCGATATTTTTCTCATTTATTCTTTTGTCTGATGATGGTAACAACACTGTTACTGAAACATCACACACTATTAATTCATTTAGATTAGGTCTTATTTTTTTGTAGCAATAATCTATAATCCAAATTGTGCTTTATCATGAGAGACAAAATGTTAAAATTTGTCAAATACACCTAAGAGCCACCATGGTTATCAAGTTACATGTTGTTTAATCAAACTGCTAGATTTAGAGCAACTTTAGACTGTCAAGTTCACAAGACTACAAGGGTTCCTGCAAACTCTGCCACTGCATTTTCTGGGAACTTTTATGACATTCAAAACCATCCTATGTAAGAACAAAAAAAAAAAAAAAAGTGCTTCTTGTATCATAAGTCAATCCTCAATTTTCATACATTACCTGACATTGAGAAAATACCACAATTGATCAAGTTGTAGATGTATAATACTTATAGAATACATAGAAGTATAATACTTCACTAAAATTGGTTTTTCATCTTTGTGAAAAAGGGTGAGAGTGAATCGCTAAAATACCATAAGACAAGGACAGGGATGTACTACTCAGAAGGTTTATTTGGTGCAGTGCTGGGCTTGTGGTCCAGTCCAGGAAGGTCATGATGTTCGGGATCTCACTGGGCCAGTTGTAGGAGGGGTTGGAGCTGTGACATTTCTAAATTGCCGGGTCAAAATCCAAACAAGATGAAGATTAATATTGGCACATTGTATTTAACACATTGCTGCAAAACGGTGGTCAATGGTCAAAAACAATTTATACCCTTTATCTCTGTAGTGTGTCTCATGAAAATAATTAAAAATAATTTTAAAAAATAATTAAATAAATAAAAATAAAAATTGAAACAATTTTTAATGGTCAAGTGTACTATTGGTCGGCTACTTGTTAACACTCAACAATATTAAGGACAATAAAATTTAAAAGAAAAAAAAAAGGTTGATGGAGTCTACAACTTGAAAAGGCAATTGAGGCCATCTTCCTATACAATGTCAACTTCCAGCATACCAAATAGAAACAGGAGCACAGCCCATTCCATTATATAAAATGGAAGCTAAAGGTATAAATAAGATTGGCGCAGCTGGTGGCCTGAATATGTAAATAAATTGAATAGGATATTTGATCAAGTGTTGGCACAAACTCCAGCCTACCATAATGTCCTGGACTCTTGGCAGCTAAATATCTATGGAATATCACAACCATTCTTCTTCCCTTATCCACCTACGAGATAAATCTTCCTTGGAATATAGTTTCAGTAGCCATTTGTTTAACTATGGGTACAGGTAAGAAAGGACTCTTAGAATTGAAAGAGAAACAAATTCTAGAACCAGGATAGGTTCCTATGGAACAGCTTTCAACCTGGTTAACCTGTACTTACAGTAGGTATAAATAGATTTTAAATAATATGGAAAATTTATCTAAATCTGTGGAAGAGTGAGAGGGGGGGGGGGGGGGGGGGGGGGGGGTGGTGTTGAAACACACAGGGGAACCTTAGAAACATGAGGTAACAAGAACCAATCCAAATTAATGTATTGTGCAGGACACTTTAGTAGCAACATTGTTAATTTCTCAAGACAAATTACTGAATTACAAATAAATACAAATAAATTACAAATTAAGACAAATCACTGAATGTATGAATGCATACATCATGTACATTTAATCTTCTTTCTTATCTCCACTCAATCATATTAGGGTATCAAGCTTGTAAAGTTTGAGATCATGACTGGGTGAAGTAGAATGCATCTGCCTTTGTCATAAAGACTGGGAGCACTACTCAGTGGCAGGCCGACTAAGCTCCAAAAGAAATGGCCGCCTCTGACATGAGGAACAGACGCCATGTGTAGCTGCTCCTAATATGGAGTACAAACGCTGCTCATCCTGTATCCCTGGATTAGGAGCCCTTACAGGGTACTATCAACCGGGGCAGCTGAGCCCAGGATTTTTAGTGAGCTTGTTACTGCTCCCCCTCCTCCTTTTTCATCCGGGCTTGGGACCGGCAAAGGCGGAGTTTGTACAATTAATGATTTGGATCACAGGTCTTGTTACCTTATGTTTTTCTAATTTATTCTCCAAATAGTATCACCTAACAGTGGAACCCTGTCATACCAGCCTATCTCTTTTTCTTCCATTACCCTAACTATCGAACTTTTTTTCTTTTGGTCCTAAGTGATGTCATAGTGAGGCACAACTGTATTGCTGATAACCTGCCTGGAATCATTATCTTTTTTGTTTTGATTCACTTTTGTATTTTACTACAGTAAAAACTCTTTGTAATGAACTCATTTGAAAAAATTGAATCATTAATAGAGCATTTTATAATGACTTCCTCCCTGTTTGCTTTGCTTTAATCAAAAATAAAGTTTTTGTTATTTTTTTTTATTAAAAAATAAAGCAAACAGGAAGTGGACATTATATTTCTCACAGATGACCACTACATTTTTGTTTTTACAGGTTGCTCTTTTTTTAGGAGGGTCTTGATTGAGAACAGCTGATAATCATTCCTAACCATATCAGCAAAATTGACTTATTTTAATTTGGTCTTATTTTCTTACATAGAATTCAAATTGTACCTTACTATTTTAAGGTGAAATTCAAATATTAATAATTATGGGATAAATAGAATTTTAAAATATGAGGGAAATTCTACCAGCATAAGCTTTCGAGAAAGAAAAACTTTAAAAAAAGATGCAGTAAGTCTTGCAAACAAGTGCAATGTTCTATCAGTTTTGATTGAAAGAGCACACTTATTTCTTTTCTGACTCAAAACCAAATGAATAGACAACATATTATTTTGGTGCAGTAGAACCTCTCTGTAAAGGATAACACCTAGTTGTAAGGGTGAAGTATTCTTTAGAGAGAGGCTGCTAACTAGTAAAAATAGTAATTCTGGCAATGAAAGCTGTCCTTTGTTGAGATGTGGCTTCTAGTGTGAGTTTTTCTCTAAATGAAGATTCTACTGTATCAATATTGGTAGAATATAATAATCAGAATACACTTCTTGCTTCATCAACCATTACCATTGAAAGAAGCAAAATGTGTCAGATTTTGTCATTTGACTGGGAGCACTCCTCAGTAGCAGAATGATATGGTTGGATTATATATTAGAAACAAAAGGTAACAAGATCAAATATAAATAAACAAAATGTTCATGACATTTTGGTAGCAACATTGTTACTATCATTAGTCAACAACAACAACAACAAAGCCTTTATTTAGGGCATTCCGCCCCATACAGGATTCGCTGTATTTACACATCAACAAGAGGAGAGGGAAGAGGAAACATTTACAACAAAATAATGTTTGTCTCACATTCAGTTAACTATTTACAGATAGGTCATCCTCCAGTATCCTTTGCCCTGCATTCTTTCTCATGCGCCCAGCTTCTGTGCAGAACTTAAAGTATCTAACAATCAGTAATTCATCATTCAGAGCTGAAGAGAGAAGTTGACATATGTGATGGTATCTAAATTGACCAGAGTTTGGGCTTGGGAAAATTTCAGTACGTTTTTCTGTTACCATCATTAGACAAAAGTACTGAAGGACTGAAAGTACTGAATTTCAGTACTTTTGTCTGATTACCACTGTTATGAAACATCATGAACATTTCATACATTTGAATCTGGTCTTGTTATCTTTAGTAGCAGGATGACTTAGCTCCAATATAAAATGGCCGCCTCTGAGATGAAGAACAGATGCTGTTTCTCTCAACTAGGAGTACAGAGACTGCTCATTTATGTTCCTGGAGTCCTTATAGGGTCTAAAAACACAAGGTAATAAGACCAAATCCAAATAAATAAATAGTGTGTGAGGTTTCGGTAACAGCGTTGCTGAATGAGCACTTTTGTCTGAAGATGGTAAGAATGCTGTTACGGAAACGTCACACACTATTTATTTGAATTTGGTCTTATTACCTTGTTGTGGAGGAGAGGGAGCAGTAACAAGCTCACTAAAAAACCTGGGCTCAGCTGGCCTGGCTGATAGTACCCTGTAAGGGTTCCTAATCCAGGGATACAGGATGAGCAGCGTTTGTACTCCATGTTAGGAGCGGCTGCACATGGCGTCTGTTCCTCATGTCAGAGGCGGCCATTTCTTTTGGAACTAAGTCGGCCTGCCACTGAGTAGTGCTCCCAGTCTTAATGACAAAGACAGATGTATTCTACTTCATCCAGATATGATTGAGTGGAGATAAGAAAGAAGAAGACCTTGTGTTTATAATCTATAATCCAAATTGTGCCTTATCATCTTTACAGGGTCTATCAGCTGGGCAAGTGGAACCCTCTCACTATTTCACCTTTTTCTTCCGAGCTTGGGGCTGGCAAAGATGGAGGGATTAGATTACTTCAAGTACATTAAATACCTGCTTCAAAAGATAGAAAGACTGAAAACTGTGTCATGTTTTATCAACATATTTTCTTACTGACTTTTATACTACACTATAAGTACTAATAAGGCACAATTTAGATTATAGATTAGAAATAAAGTAATTAGACCAAATCTAAATAAATAGTGTAACATTTCAGTAACAGCAGTTACCATAATCAGACAAAAGTACTGAATTTAGTTATTTTTTGTACTCTTGTCAATAAGTATTGATTTGTCAATTCAGAAAATAAAATTTACAAAGTAACAGAATCAAAAATACAAATAAGAAGGTATTTGCTCTTGTAATTTTGTATTTCTAATCAAAGTATTGTACCTTTTCAAAAGTCATAGCTTATATGATGGATGTGAAATATTCATAATACAGTAGTTGAACCTCATTATAACAGTCTCTTTTATAACAGAGCAACTTGGTTATAACATTCTAGTTCTAAAATCACAAGTTTTAAGGTTCAAATGTTTCAACTGTGATCATACCAACACAAAACTTGGTCCGAGGTGATGTTATATTGAGGTTCGACTCTATAATCAATGTACTTATACATTCATGGACAAAACTTGAGGAAGTTGTACCTTTCAGCATGTATATTGGAATTCAGACAATAACTCTGAAAGATATTTGATACACAGTAACTTTTATTGAAGACACACGAGATAACCAAGTGTGAACAAAATGTACTCTGTCTCCTTCCAAAAAATAGATGACGCAAAGACTTTCTACTTCTTTAAGTTTAATTCATGAGTGTATCAATCATAAACAGAATTGTATATCAATGCAGTTAAATCTGTCTATAGCGCCTTCCTCTCTATAGCGCCCGATTTTAAACATTAAAATGTATACATTTTACATTAAAAGTGACCTGTCTATAGCACCCCCTCTCTATAGCAACCTATTTTGGTGAGTCCCAAGAGGGGGCGCTATAGACAGGTTTATCTGTATATCTATCATCAAAATGATTTTTTTAATTGAGATATCAGGTGTTTTAAAATAATGTTTTGCTCAATGTCCTCAACTGATGGTGTTGCAGCCATGGAGACCTCGACACCCGCAGAGAAGGAGGCCTCCACTCAGACCATAGCTGAAGGTAACTTCATTGCTATTATGTCTACTCCATCCAACCATTATTTACTAAGTTTGTTTGTGCTCAACTCTCACTATGCTGCTCAGCCTTGTTGTTAGCCAGTGCCAAAGGAGTAGAATTTCCCCAGGCCCATCCTGGCATTTAATTAACAGTTTATCCAATAAATAAAAGGCTAAATAGATATAAAAATAGAAAGAGATAATACCACATTCCTTTACAACTAGGTGTCATGATAAAGCCCAATTTGGTTTATAGATTATAGCTACAAGAAAATAAGACCTAATCTAACATGGATTAGGTCTTTTTTTACACAGGGGATCGGTGGAAGGATGGTTTAAATCATTGGTTTTTGACCGCAACAAACCAGAATTGAATTCCACATTGGGCACTTTTTTCAGATTTAAAAAAAATTATGCTCCAATAGCCCTCGATTCTTGCAAAAGTCTAACCCTACCAGTGAGTGCAAGTAACAAAATGGGGCTCTGGCATATTTGTAAGTGCAAAGTTGAACTGCTTTTCACATGTGTAGACACGTGGTGCACTTACAGTAAAAGCAGTCGCCTACTTCTACCCACCATGATTATCATGGCCTGTACCATGTGTACTAAGGATAATAAATAAAAAAAGATATTTTTTTCTTGTAACTAGGTGTCATCTTTATTAACCCCCAATACCATTACAGTTAAAATGTAATGCCAATTGAACCAAAATGAGAAAATACTTAAAATTACTCGCAGACACATATGAGGTATCAGTGAAGACTCAATATCAAGAAAAGGGGTTTGATTAGCAGTTGAAAAATAACTCAAACTCTTTCACTGTTAGGACCATACATAAAATATATCCCATACTAAATTATCCACCATAATTAACTTTTTTAAAATACAGTAGAACCTAACGGTAAAGGACACCTAATTACAGAGCCAAAGTGTCCTTTATGGAGTGTGTCCTCTTACCGGAGAGTTACTAAATAGTAAAAATGATAATTTTGCAAATGAAAACTGTCCTTTGTAGAGAGGTGTCCTCTAGCATGAGTGTCCTCTCATGGAGGTTCTACTGTATTAGGAATAAAAATAATAAAATAACTTATTCACATAGTGAATACTAAATGCACTAAATAATGATTTGCATTTCCACTAAAGTTCTGATTTACTTTGAGACATCAACCACCTATCATGATCCAAACAGTTTTTATGAATCAACAAATCCTTGCTCACAAGAGAATCTCTTATTTAAAGGACAATAAATCCCCCTCTACAAAACAGTCAGCCCAAATGCACCTTAGCAAATTAAGATATAAACCCCTTTTCAGTCTTCTTCTTCCTTCTTATCTCCACTCAATCATATTTGGGCATCAAGTTGTGACCCTTGTTGGTGTCTGTTTGACAACCATCATGACTGGGTGAAGTAGAATACATCTGCCTTTGTCATTAAGACTGGGAGCACTACTCAGTGGCAGGCCAACTTAGCTCCAAAAGAAATGGCTGCCTCTGACATGAGGAACAGAAAAGCCATGCGCAGCAGCTCCTAACATGGAGTACAAAGCTGCTCATCCTGTATCCCTAGATTAGGAGCCCTTACAGGGTACTATCAGCCGGGCCAGCTGAGCCCAGGTTTTTTACCGAGCTTGTTACTGCTCCCCTCCTCCTTTTTCATCCGGGCTTGGGACCGGCAAAGGCGGAGTTCCCCTTTTCAGTAAAGCTCTACATTATAAAATACATTTTAATGAGTTAATTATTTCTTAAAAGACTATAAAAAGCGATAGTTAATTATGTAGAATGATAATTAGTAGGCCAAAGTGTGTGGTTTTACGAATAATTTCAAAAGGTTAATGTGTTTGGTGTATGTCTGAACAAACAGGAACATTCATATCCACCACTTTAATGTGTAAATAAGTTACAAATTTTTATATTGTGGTTTTTATTTTATATATGTAAATACTTCCTTCTTTATCTCAATTTTATTTGTTTTCGTTTTATGCAAAGCAGGCTGTTTTGCATACTTGTTGTTTGTTTTTATTTATTCGATCATCTCGGCTGAGTGGATCAAGACTCTTTTACTAAGAATAAAAATTTATCTAATTTCAACATTGACTGCTTCTCTTTGATTTATTTTCTACGTGGCTATATCTAGATGGAGCCCTAGTGCCTTATGCCTAAATGGAAATTTGTGAATTGTTTGTGGAAGATAAATGCTCGATGCAAATATTTTATATATTTCTACTGTTCTCTAAGTCCATCTAGTTCTTCAAATACCTTAACCAACAATTCCTTCTAGTGCCGGGTACAAAAGCAGAATAGCCTAATTTCATATTAGATGCATGCATGCAATATCACAGCAGTCTGTGGATTAAATTGATGAAGCTGCTGGGTGAGTTCACCACTGATGAGCCAAACCCTCCCAATATATTTTTCATCGCAGTAAAGACAATGGGAGATGTGCTAAATAGTGGGAATCATGCTAAAATGGTATGAATGGGTAAATTGGACATCTTTTTGTATTGTCTTCAATGGCCTTTTCAGTAGAAGCATTATACCCAAATTATCTACATTTCCAATAAGTTCAATTAAAGGAATTCTGGGGAAAAATTCCTTGAAAACACTAGCTTCAACATTAGAAGAACCATAATGGCTTTGCCCGAGGCAAAAGTAACAAGACCAAATCCAAATTAATAAATCTTGACTCTAATAAAGAGTATGGGATGTGTCAGAGAGGTTTTCTTCCCTACATTACCATCTTACAAAAGGTGAAAAATTGTCTCTCACTGCTTTGTTGACCCCACCTTGGTGTTGCAGCCATGGAGACATCGCAAGCTCCGGCAGAGAAGGAGGCCTCCACCCAGACTCCACCAGACCGTAGGTCCCTTCTTGTTCAATCTCTCTCTATATTTAAGAACT
This sequence comes from Cordylochernes scorpioides, assembly GCA_030710605.1. Classification (NCBI taxonomy): domain Eukaryota; kingdom Metazoa; phylum Arthropoda; class Arachnida; order Pseudoscorpiones; family Chernetidae; genus Cordylochernes; species Cordylochernes scorpioides. The sequence continues at coordinate 34,583,535 of CP092881.1, read as the reverse complement.
ACAAGGTAATAAAACCAAATCCAATTTATTTATTTGGATAAGGTCTTATTACCTTGTGTTTAGAAAGATTATACAAAAAGAGTTACCTCTCCTTTTGAAAAATGCATTTAAATAATTTTGTTTATATTCCCAAAGGTGTGCTTCTTTTGATATATGAATGCCACCCTCCTGCAACTTTACGTAGTGTTATGAAGTATGTTTTAGCCATATAAGAAGCCATAATAAAATGGGTTGGCCAAATATCAGGGAACAAGCGAAATCAATGTTTAGTTGATTTCTGTTCCACTAGATGATGTTCTGCTATCTAAAAAGCTCATGTGCTAGTGGTCAGGATATGCCTTTTTTGATTTTATTACCAACACCTGACTTTTTATATTATTATTTTTTTACATATATATAATATTTAATAATTTGGACCCTTTTTTGATTGTTGATTGTTATTCCTATGTAAGACCCTGTTGACTTACTGTAGGATTGGTGACTTGTGGTGGTTGATGACGCAGTCGTTTGGTCGAAATGGTAGGGTTTTCACAGGGGAAATAACGAGAGGAACACAGGATGGGGTTGAATCTAGGACTTCGCAAATAAGGGAGAGAAGGTTTTGAGACTAATGGGGTACTTTCCTATCACATTCGGAAAAGATGTTACCTTGGTGAGAAGGGATTAGTACTTCTTGCTCCTAGAGGGTCGACTTCCCTACTGACTAACTTTGAGTCCGAGATTTTCCTCGTTAACTCTCTATGCCTCTCTTTAGTTGAGATCGTCTACGTGGTTACTTTTGGTTGGCTGTTAGTTGTTCATGCTGAACTCTGATTGGATATTTGTACCTCCAATCCTCCATCCTCCAGGAAGAAGAAGGTCTTTGAACTTAGTTTTATGGTTCCTGGGTAGTGACCTTTACTTCCTGGATAATGAAATCCTGGTAATTGCTGTTCTCTCTTTTTCGTGAGGCCTAACTTTTATTAAAACTTTTTGGACGATACATCGCATATATTGTGGTGGGGTTACATCTTGGTATATACAAATTATGACATATATATGTTTATATAGAGTGTCTTAGTGAGATGTGGCATCTATAATCCAAATTGTGCCTTATCATTGCTATATTTAAGGAATACCTTCTCTCTCTCTTTTATTATCATCTTGATTTACTACCATCTCATGTATGAGGATTGGCCATCATGGAACACCATTTTGACCCTGTTCTATATGACAACTTTTCATGACTTTGAGGCTGATGCTTTTGTATAAGAGCACAAATATAGGTCTTATTATATGCCTATATATATGTTATATTAAAATATTATTTTATTTAAAATTATAATTTCATAGATTCAAATACTCTGCTAAATCGACTGCCAGAGGTCACGCTTCCCCTATAAAAACTCATTGTTGTTGTTTCCCGTTGGCCGGCTCAAATCTTTTTTTGGTCTTATTACCTTGTGTTTATAATCCAAATTGTTCTATATAATCTTGGAGACAAAGTTGAAGAGGGAAATATAAATAAGAGAATATGTATGATTATGTTGCGTTGTTGTTGTTTTTCTTATTCCCTTGTGTAAAGATTACATAAATTCCATGAGTTCATGCTTCCTGAGCTGGTTTATGATTATGTTGTGATCATGTAAGGAATTGTCCTTGGGATCTTTGAGAATTCCCATCTCCTCAAGAATAAGGAAAATCCTGTAGCCTTGGTATGCATAAATAAAACTGAAAACAAGGAAAAATGTTGACCAGTATGCTAAAAAAATGTAAGCAATAACATTAACTGGAAAAACATCATCTTTCAACCATGGATAGAATTTGTTCAAACCTTGCTATAACAGAGCATTACTTGAGACCAACATTTTAAATTAGAACCTTGTTATAAAAGTCTCTTTTATAACAATAACAAGGTATAACAAGGTAATAAGACCAAATTCAAATAAACAAATAGTATGTGACGTTTTACCAAAACGTCACATACTATTTATTTATTAGGATTTGGTCTTATTACCTTGTTGTTATAATCTATAATCATTCAGTCTTTTGTCTGATACTGGTAACAACGCTGTTACCAAAACGACACACACTATTTATTTGGATTTTGTCTTATTATTGTGTGCTTCTAATCTATAATCAAAATGGTACTGTATCAGGAGCACAAACTGGTATTTGGATTTTGTCTTATTATTGTGTGTTTCTAATCTATAATCAAAATGGTACTGTACCAGGAGCACAAACTGGTATTTGGATTTTGTCTTATTATTGTGTGTTTCTAATCTATAATCAAAATGGTACTGTACCAGGAGCACAAACTGGTATTTGGATTTTGTCTTATTATTGTGTGTTTCTAATCTATAATCAAAATGGTACTGTACCAGGAGCACAAACTGGTATTTGGATTTTGTCTTATTATTGTGTGTTTCTAATCTATAATCAAAATGGTACTGTACCAGGAGCACAAACTGGTATTTGGATTTTGTCTTATTATTGTGTGTTTCTAATCTATAATCAAAATGGTACTGTACCAGGAGCACAAACTGGTATTTGGATTTTGTCTTATTATTGTGTGTTTCTAATCTATAATCAAAATGGTACTGTACCAGGAGCACAAACTGGTATTTGGATTTTGTCTTATTATTGTGTGTTTCTAATCTATAATCAAAATGGTACTGTACCAGGAGCACAAACTGGTATTTGGATTTTGTCTTATTATTGTGTGTTTCTAATCTATAATCAAAATGGTACTGTACCAGGAGCACAAACTGGTATTTGGATTTTGTCTTATTATTGTGTGTTTCTAATCTATAATCAAAATGGTACTGTACCAGGAGCACAAACTGGTATTTGGATTTTGTCTTATTATTGTGTGTTTCTAATCTATGATCAAAATGGTACTGTACCAGGAGTACAAAAAGGTATTTGGATTTACAGTTAAAAGAGATATGATACTTATAAACTACAGTAAAACCTTGCTAATATTAAATGGGGATATAGCGAACCTTCCTTTATAATGAACCTAAAATAATCTCCATTTTTATTTTATAATACATTGAACTATGGATATAATGAACCATGGCTATAGTGAACCAAAGGTTCAATCCCATATGGGTTTGCTATAGATGGGTTTTACTGTATGTTATTATGAATTATTTAAATTTGAATGTAAAAAATGTCTATGAAAAATTATCTAAAGTCAAATATTTTATTATGATATTTTATCCACTGTGCCAATAAATAATAAACATTTTTGATTATGATATGATTTGAAAATATAGTTTTTTTATAGTTCTTATTAGCTAGTAAGAAGATTTATTTTAAATATATATTTTGAATACAGTAAAACCTCCCTGTAAAGGACACCTAATTGCAGAGCCAAAGTGTCCTTTAGGGAGAGGTGTCCTTTTACCGGAGAGTTGCTAAATGAAAACTGTCCTTTGTGGAGAGGTATATGCTAGCGGGGTGACCGTTAAATGAAGGTTCTATTGTATTTTCAATATATTTTTGGATATTATAAAATATATATGGAATAAGTTTAAATACAGTAGAATCTCCCTGTAAAGGACACCTAATTACAGAGCCAAAGTGTCCTTTAGGTAAAGGTGTCCTTTTACCAGAGAGTTGCAAAATAGTAAAAATGGTAATTTTGCAAATGAAAACGGTCCTTTGTAGAGAGATGTCCTCTAGCGTGAGGGTCCTCTCATGGAGGTTCTACTGTATATATTTTGAAAATTTATTAATATATTATTACATAAACCTATGTGGACAATTTATTAATTTTGATATTTATATTTTGCTGCTCTCTGTAAACTTGCCTCATTGCTTCTCTGGTATTTTTATAAATTTTGGTTTTGTAACAAATGCCATGTCATTCTAAAGTTTGTCTTTCTTAATTTTCTACCCGACATTTTGGTGGAGATGCTGGGTAGATTAGGGAAGACAAACTGAAGTTTGCCATGTAGATCTTGGGTATACTGTGGTCTTCATATTTTCCGTGGCTGACTCCAGGATTCCACTGCCATGTCAATGCCACCACTTCACTCCAAGAAGACGATGTCCCTATAGACGATAAGATGACAAAGCCACTTCTCACAAAGCCGCTCTTCACGCTGCAAAAAAGAGGACGCCAAGGTACTAGGTACAAATTTTCAAGACTCCGAGGGAATCTTTGACAGAAATATGTCAGATCCATGTCAGTAGCAACAAGATTAGCAAGCTGTGAGTCACAGCTACCATAGGGAAGGATCTATGTAGCAAAATATATATTTTTTATGAACAGATTGTTGATGTTGATATTTAAATTTTACTATTCTTTAATCACACTGCTACTGAGTGGTACTTCCAGGTCTTCAGACCAACAGCAGGTGCATCTCTCTTTCCTTCTCCATGATGTCTACACTCAGGAAAACCCCAGAACTATAATAGAAAAGCTGAGGCAATGGGACTTAATGGAGATCGTTTAAACGACTTGAGGAATAAGCAACAACAACACTAATTTTTAAACCTTTCCTTAATGCCTTTCTGTTACTTTATACATTTTGATTTAGGTTGGTTTTGCTGTGTCTCATTTTGATGTTGGTATTTCTCAATTTTCTCTGTGACAATATCAATGACAAAGAAGCTCTCCTCTAGACACGCTATTTATTTGAATTTGGATTTGGTCTTATTACCTTGTATTTTTTCTAATTGAGTTTTTTGGTTGTTCATATTTCTCTATTTGTGCCATGCTGCTATGGAGAAATAGCTAATTTTTCACAAAATAACTGCTTCCCCCCTCTTTTAAATTAACAAATTACGACAAAAATATCTAAATTATGGTTTTTAGGTTAAAAGTTAAAACACGTTAATAAATATAGTCCAATTTAAAAGGTATTATATTAAAAAAGAATTAACTAATTTAAGATATTTATACTACTACAGTAGAACCTCCATGAGAGGACACTCACGCTAGAGGACACCTCTCTATAAAGGACAGTTTTCATTGGCAAAATTACCATTTTTACTATTGAGAAACTCTCCGGTAGGAGGACACCTCTCCCTAAAGGACACGTTGGCTCTGCAATTAGGTGTTTTCCTTTACACGAAGGTTCTACTGTATATATAAATCAAAGCTATTTTATTTGATCCTTGTTTGCCGCTTTATTACTGCACTAAAAAATAGATTTAATTAAGTCTGTATTTTAAATTTTTTTTAACCTCAAACCAATATTTAAATATTTCCGAGTTGCAATATTAGTTGTTGAAAGAATCAAATAAATATAAAAACGTTTTATATTCTGATATCAGATAAAAATGTTTACAATTGACAATTTTTAATTTAAACTAAGTCTATTAAAAATAAATATGAATATATTGTTATTTAAATGCACAAATTTTCATTGAAGTGTGAAATTTTTATATCTTTAAAGCATCTAAAAATAATGTTTTTTAATTTTGTATGAAGTTGTGGAAATCTGATGTATTAGTGCGCCACCTGTTATCAAAATTCCAAACTATTTAATTAAAAAGAATCATACGCGTCTATAATAGTTTAGAATTTTGTGGAAATATGTGTTCTGATTTTGTGTGTAAAAACAAAAAATTTAACTTAAATCAGATAATAAACCTCTCCTATTGCCATTTATATTAGTACAGTAGAACCTCTCTGTAAAGGACACCCAATTTCAGAGCCAAAGTGTCCTTTAGGGAGAGGTGTCCACTTACCGGAGAGTTGCTAAATACAGTAGAACCTCTCTGTAAAGGACACCCAATTTCAGAGCCAAAGTGTCCTTTAGGGAGAGGTGTCCACTTACCGGAGAGTTGCTAAATACAGTAGAACCTCTCTGTAAAGGACACCTAATTTCAGAGCCAAAGTGTCCTTTAGGGAGAGGTGTCCACTTACCGGAGAGTTGCTAAATACAGTAGAACCTCCGTGTAAAGGACACCTAATTTCAGAGTCAAAGTGTCCTTTAGGGAGAGGTGTCCTCTTACCAGAGAGTTGTTAAATAGTAAAAATGGTAATTTTGCAAATGAAAACTGTGTTTTACAGAGAGGTGTCCTCTAGTGCGAGTGTGCTTTCATGGAGGTTCTACTGTATTTAAAATAGAGTATTTTATTTTAAAAATAAAATAATATACTTAGTACCCCCACACTGTCACTTTTCATTTTTATTGGCATCAAACTAGAGATAAATAAATATCTCTAAAATACATATTTCACCTTGTTTGAAGTTGAATCAATCTTAAAAAGATAATAATTTTTTTTTCGGAAAACTATAAAAAAAAAAATAAAACTTAAAAAATATATTTTACCAATAAAATACATTCTTGAACAAAATTAAAGGAAGTAGAAAGTCTTTGATGTCGCCAGACATCTATTTTTAACTTGGTTATCTGGTATGTCTTCAATAAAGGTCACTTTAATATCTTTCAGAGTTATTGTCTGAATCCCGATATACATGCTAAAAGGTACAACTTCCTCAAATATTGTCCATGAGTGTAATTGTTAGATGTCCCTTCCATCCAGATAACAACAGCCAATCACCTATTTGTTTACATCTCACACATCAGCTAATCAGGAGTTTTATTTAGGATTTGGACAAAACTTTAATAATGTCCTAGTAATGGTGACATTTGTATTAGCATCTTGGTCACTTTTTTCAGTTTTAAAATAGCTTGGTTTTGATGACTATCTTGTAACATTGAACCTTACTTTTCATCTTGGTCAATTTTCCCCAATCTGTACCAGATTCTTGATAAGGCCTTAATTCAGATTATTGACTCAGAATTCCAAGATGAAAAGACCAAATTCCAAACTTATAAATTGCACATGATGTTTTGGTTAAACCATGTTGTTACCATCTTCATACAGAAGTACTGAATGAGAACAATTTCACAGCATGTTATAAATAGTTTTAATATGTTTATCAGTTTAGTGAACAACAATAGAAAAATAAAGTACTGAGAGAGATAAAAAGAAAAATAAACATGAAATTACAGTCGAACCTCTTTAATTCAACACCCCAAGGGATCAGAGCTTTCGGTTGAATTAAAGGAAGTGTTGAATTAAGGTTAGATGATTAGCTAATCATCTAACTAGCTAAAATAATATATATATTTTTTTATAAATAGCTTTGTAATATAAATTAATGATATTAATTGAAACCATTGTGTGTGTACTTATATTTATTTTTTATTTTCATGAATAACTTTTAGTATCTGGGACAAAATGGCAATAATACATATTTTCGAAACAAATAATATTTTATTCCAATTGTGAATAATAGTTTAAAGAAAATAAATATGGAAAATAAAAAGAAAATAAAAAAATATAATTTTATAAGAATCAAGATTATAGATGTCTGTTTTTTCTCTGAAATCCTATTCAGGATGTATTCCAGATAGTCTATTTTTAAAAGACATGCATGCCTTTCTTCCTCAGAAATGTCTTTTAAATATCAAAGAGTTTTTATTGTATTAAAGGCATCCACTGCTGCTGCAGGTGTTATTGATGTTTTGTTTAAATCTTTTTCTGTTGGCTCTACCTCTTCATCTTCTTCTTTACCCATTACCTCCTTTACAATTTCTTCAATGGACTGTTCCCCAGCAACTTGCACATCTATCAACTTCCAAGAAGTCAATATAGTTGACATCAATGGCTTGATGTTTTTTTAATGCCTCAAAACATCTGTTCATTTCTTCTTCAACAACTTCTTCCATTGCTTCATCCATCACAAATCCTGAATGAGAAAAACATTTTTTTATTGTGGAAGAACTAACCCCAACCCATGCAGCCTCTAGCCAGCTAATTGCAAAGAGTAAATGCACTTGAGCATTTTTTTTTCTTCCATGCAAGTGAGAAGATACGTTATCATTCGTTTCCTATATTGGTCTTTTAGGGCTTTAATGATACCCATATCACAGGGTTGTAATGCACTTGTAGTTAGGGCGGGCAAAAATCTTATTTCAATGTTTTGTAACCCTTCAGGTATTTGGTGGGCTGGGCAATTATCTAAAATTAATAAAATTTTTCTTTCTCCTTCTTTTGAATATTTGGTCCAATTTTTTCAGCCAATCCGTAAAAATTGCCCCAGTCATCCAGGCTTTTTTATTAAAATGATAATTTGAGGGAATATTCATGCCATGGAAGCATCGTGGTCTTCTATATTTCCCAATATAAAGTAAAGGCAGTTTTTCACTTCCATCCATATTACAGCATACCAACACTGTAATTCTCTCTTTAGACTTCTTACCCCCTTCACATTTCTCACCTCTGATAGTCATTGTTTGATTAGGCAAAAGTTTTATAAAATAACCCTGTTTCATCAGCATTGAAAATGTCCTGTGGGCTGTATTTAGCTAAAAGTGAAGGAATAATCCCACCTTTCCAAGTGGCTACACTATTGGCATCCACACTTCCAGCTTCTCCATGAAGTCGTTTAAAAGCAATATTCCTTCTGGCCTTAAACTTTTCTAGCCAGCCATTGCTAGCTTCAAAATTATCTTGACCCATTTTCAAGGCCAAGAGTATAGCCTTTTCTTTCAAGATATTGCCATTTATGGCAAGTTTCATGGCATTTGCCTGCCTTATCCACCTAAACAGGGCTTCTTCAATCTCTGGGAATTCCCCGTCATGATCACGTTTCAAGGTAGAGCTAAAATTAGATTTTAAAAAGGCAGATTTTATGGCAAATTTATTTTTAAAAATTGTGCTAATGGTGGACCATGGAATATTTCTCTCTCTGGAAACTTGACTATGTGATTTTCCTTGTTCTATTTCTTCTATAATTTTCATTTTTTCCACATAAGTGAGCTGGTGATACTGACTACGTTTCCAATTTTTTTTTGGCAGAACCTGACATTCTTGCCCCACTCATTTATTCAAATTAACACAGAATATTGAATTAAAATGTTATCATAATCATTGTTGGATCATTTTATAAAGATTTATTTATTTAAAAATAAATTATTTATAAATTTAAAATATCTAAAATATTTCAATGTTAAAAATAAAAGAAATAAAAATTATTATTAGTTAGCGCATGATGCCGAAATTCCAGCGTAAAAAAAACAACAATAACATCCGCGAAATTGCGCAACGGCACTGCAAAGTGAAACTTAAACTAACCAGAAACCAAAAGTGCGCAGGCGCGATCGTATCGGCGCCCGCCGATGCCGATCGTCGCCGCCGTAATACCGTTTAGCGGTAAAGTTGCATGTAAAATAACATTCAACTGTCGAAATTCGAATTTTAAAATGGTCGAACTATCGGAACTGTCGTATTATCGATACTGTCGAATTACAGTTTGTTATTTGATAGGCCGGAGGTCGGGACATCGGAACATGGTCGAATTATCGCCGAGTGTCGAATTGGGGTGTGTCGAATTAACGAGATTATACTGTATTTATAAAGAACCCAAGAAAATAAGACCTAATCCAAATAATTTAATAGTTTGTGACGTTTTGGTAACAGCATCAATCTTTTATTATAAATATTTTATTCTTTTTATTCCATTTATTCTTTTGTCTGATGATGGTAACAATGCTGTTACAGAAACATCACACACTATTAAATTATTTGGATTAGGTCTTATTTTCTTGTATCTATAATCCAAATTGTGCTTTATCATTATAAAGAACCCAAAAATATTAAAATGGTATCAATGTACTTTTTCAGAAGCCTCATGGGTCCAATGGAACTTCTTTACAACAGCCTTTAAGAGAGCAACTTGGTTATAACATCACTCTTTTTTTTTTTAAACGCCCCAAAATTTAAGTACTAATGGTTGTAGCAATGTACAATTTGTGGATCTAAGTGATGTTATCATAACGACTAATTTACACTCATGGAAAAAACTTAGGGAAGATGTACCTTTTAGCATGTATATTGGGATTCAGACAATAACTTTGAAAGATATTTGATACACTGTGATCTTTATTGAAGACACACAAAATAACCAAGTGTGAATAAAATTGCCTCCGTTTCCTTCAATTTCAACTTTCCATTTCCTTAAGTTTTGTACCTAGTGTACTTAATAATGGAGTCTCAATATATGAGCCTCCTTTATAATAACAAGCTGGTTATATCATCATAATTCTAAGGCCCCATACGTTCTAATGTTTTTTTTTTTTGCTTATCCCTAGTACACGTGGTACAGGTCATGATAATCATGGTGGGTATTTAGCGACTGCTTTTTACTGTAAGCTCACCACATGTCTACACATGTGAAAGCAGTTCGACTTTGCACTTACAAATGTGCCAGAGCCCTGTTTGGTTACTTGCACTCGCTGGTGGGGTTGGACTTTTGCAAGAATCGGGGGGCCATTGGAGCATTTTTTTTTTTAAACAGAAAAAAGTGTCCAATGCGGGAATCGAACCCGGGTCGTAGTGGTCGAAAACCAAACAGTTTAACCAGCCTTCCACCGACCCCCCCGGGTCCATGTTCTAATGTACATTCTTTTAATCAGGGTTATAACTATAACATCATGGCTAGTTATATCAACATAAAATATAGGTCCCAAATGATGTTATAGTGCGGTTTGACTGGATTTGTTCTTGTTACCTTGTGATTATATCAGATTAGGGGGGTCGGTGGAAGGATGGTCTAAACCGTTGGTTTTCGACCGCTATGACCCGGGTTCAATTCCTGCATTGGGCACTTTTTTTCTGATTAAAAAAGAATGCTCCAATGGCCCCCCGATTCTTGCAAAAGTCTAACCCCACCAGCGAGTGCAAGTAGCCAAACGGGGCTCTGGCACATTTGTAAGTGCAAAGTCAAACAGCTTCTCACAAGTGTAGACATGTGGTACACTTACAGTAAAAGCAGTCGCCTACTTCTACCCACCATGATTATCATGGCCTGTACCACATGTACTAGGAATAAGAAAAAAAAATATTTTTTTCAACTTGGGGTTAAATTATACAATTAGATAAATGTTGTTTACAGAAGAGATTCCTGCAGCCTGTGTTGATGTTGCAGAGATGGATTTACCCATGGATCTACCAATGGAACTGCCGGCCTTGGTGAAGAAAGAAGCTGGCACCGAGACCTCACCAGACTGTAGGTGACCTTTTCTTTAGAGATTTATAGCTTGGCACCTGCAGAACACATTTTGGCATGCATTAACAGGACCTTTAGGAGAGGCCACTGTTTATCATCAAACAGCTTGATGGATTCATGGAATCTGTGTAATCTTTGCATAAGAGGATAAGAAATAACAACAAGAAATATAGAAACTTCCCCCTTCAAATCTTAAGATCCCATTTTAATAAAATCAATTTCTTTTAAAGATCATTTTTTCATAATCAAAAGCTTTTTTATTTCCAAGAGATCTCAATCTGCCAAATCGTTCCATTTTTCCCTTGTAAAATTGCTAGGAAGAGATCCTAATTTGATCTTTTGGAATGTGGGGTTGTTGACCATAAGATCCAGGTAAACCTGGCTATCCAATTTAAAATAAATTGTATAATAGATAATATTTATTATCAACATATAGGGTAACAAGATTGTATCAAGGGGGATCGGTGGAAGGGTGGTCTAAACTGTTGGTTTTTGACCGCCACTACCCAGGATCGAATCTCGCATTGGACACTTTTTCTAATTAAAAAAAAATGCTCCAATGGCCCCCAATTCTTGCAAAGTCCAACCCCACCAGCGAGTGCAAGTAATCAAAACAGGACTCTGTCACATTTTTAAGTGCAAAAGTCGAACTGATTTTCACAAGTGCAGACATGCGGTGCACTTACAGTAAAAGCAGTTGCCTACTTCTACCCACTATGATAATCTTGGCCTATACCACGTGTACTAGAGTTTAATAAATAAAAAAAAAGGAATTGTATCAAAATAAATTATTGGTGATGTTTTTGTAACAGCGTTGTCTGAAGATGGTAGCAATGTTGTTACTGAAATGTCACCCAAAATTTATTTATTTGTATGTGGTCATGTTACCTCTTGTTTCAAATCCATAATATAAATTTTGTGTCTTATCAATTATATTTAATATTATTATACAGTGGAACCTCATTATAACAGCAACATGGTTATAACATAAACACAAGTTAATAAGACCAAATCCAAATAAATAAATAGTGTGTGACGTTTCGGTAACAACGCTGTTACCGAAACGTCACACACTATTATTTATTTGGATTTGGTCTTATTACCTTGTGCTTATAATCTACTAGCCGAATGACCCGGGCAACGCCCATGTTTTACCCGATTGAATGTTTTGATTCAAATACTATTTGTTACAATTATAAATTGGCGCCTTAAATAAATGCATATGTTAGTTAATAACTATAGCCTATGTGCTTTATCTGTCTATGTACTGTTGGCTTCCGTAGGCGTCTCTTACTGGGAAAAAGAAAGAGAGGATTCCATTTGGTTATTATCTAATATATGCATTTATTTAAGGAGCGACCCGCTCCAACACAATAGTTACAAAGACGAAATAGCGAGTGGGGGGGGGGGGGGGCAAAGGTGGCGTGATCGTAGCCAACCGAGGGCGCCATTCCAAAAAAAAAAGCAAACAGTGGCAGAGATGACAAATGATTAAGAGATGAAGAATTAAGAACGCATGACGCTCGTTACTGTATATTGAATAATCCAAATTGTGCCTTATCAATGGTTATAACATCTTAATTATAAAGTCATAAATATCAAGTTCCAATCATTTTAACTATGGTTATAAGAAAAAAACATGGTTATAACAACATAGAATCTTTGTCCACATGTGATTCTGTTATAGTGAGGTTTGACTAAAAGTATAGTTTTATTGTTGACATATATTTACATAAAAGTGTTTACATGGAAATTTACATACTTGTATTTACATAGAAAATGTGGCCTCTCTACAATTTTTTTTTTCTATTCCAGATACCAAGGCAGCACTGATCAAAACTCTCCTGCAAGGCTTGTATGGTAAGTAGACAGTTCACTTGTGTGGTTTATAACATTCCCACTTATAAAAGCGAAGAAAAAAAAATTGCTTTTCAATTTCCTTCGATTCTTGCAAAAGTCCAATTCTACCAGTGAGTGCAAGTAAACAAATGGAGTTCTGGAACACTTGTAAGTGCAAATATCAAAATATATTTCTACATGTGTGTAAACATGTGGTGCACTTGTTGTAAAAGCAGTTGCCGACTACTACCCACCATGATTATCATGGCCTGTACTATGTGTACTAGGGATAATAATATGATTATCATGGCTCATACCACATGTACTAAGGGGGATAATAAAAAAAAAAAGGTTTGTGTATTCTGAGTTTTCAAACGAAGTGTGCTAGGATGAATAGATCTCATTAAATGAGCTAATGATGTGGGTTATGGCTTGCAGGTTGGACATTGCAATTAGTACCTAATGGGAAAACCTTGCATCCATATACATAACCAGGCTGGAAATCAAGGACGGCTGTCTTATCTAGCATTCTGTAAATTGTAAATGTTTATTTTGTGGTAAGTTTGTCTTTAATACCCCATTTTTTTCTTCATTTATAGTAGGTAGGCATTTTCTCAGTGCCATTCATACTCTTTCTTACCTCCATTCTTGCTCAGCCTATCTAAGGAAAGTCTTCACATGTGAGACTCAAAATTTCTCTCTCTTGCAAGAAAAGTGTGAAGGAAATCTTCTTTCTTATCTCCACTCAACAATCATATCAGGGTATCAAGCTTTTAGAGCTTGTGACTTTAGATGGTATCTGCTGGGGATGAGTAGAGCTCATCAATGGATGAGTCAATACAGTCAATAATGTATGCAAAGGCAATAAGTTTCTTCTATTAGAATGTAATAGCCTACAGCACCCGGTGTTCCCAGGTGGTCACCCTCCCAAGTACTGACCGAGCCCGACATTGCTTAACTTCGGTGATCGGACGAGAACCGGTGTTTTCAATGTGGTGTGGTCGTATTCTATTAAAATGATAAGGCACAATTTGGATTATAGATTATAAACACAAGGTAATAAGACAAATCTAAATAAATAAATAGTGTGCGACGTTTTAGTAACAGCGTTGTTACCGAAACGTCGCACACTATTTATTTATTTGGATTTGGTATTATTACCTTGTGTTTCTTCTATTAGAAAGCTGTATAATGAGCTTACAGTCCTTCAACTGATGTATTCACACTACTTTACACCATTCCATGATCATGAGGTTTGAAAGATTTTTTTTTTCTCTTTTATTCTCTGCGATTATCCAAAACCAATTTCTCCCTGTGGTTCCAGCCAACCACCTGCAGCGACGTGTCCAGGAGGAAGAAGAAGAAATTCCAGAAATCCCTCTGGAGTTTGTCCACGTCCTTAAAGGCCACAAGTCAGAGGTTTTCAACTGTACTTGGAGTCCTACCTCAGACCTTCTTGCATCCGGGTAGGTTGTCTTGTAATAAACACTCTTAGGAGAAAACCTGTAAGATTTCAAACTGTTGAGGTGGATTGTACTGTAAGGAATTTGGAAGTTGTACAACAAAATACTGAAGATGATATGGTACAATTTGGATTGTAGATTAGAAACATAAATTGATAAGCCACAATTTGAATAATAGATTATAAACACAAGGTAATAAGACCAAATCCAAAAAAAAAAAAGTGTTTTTTTTTTCCACTTTTAATTCTAAGAATAATATTCTGGGTTTCTCAGAAAACTATCTTCTTCTTATCTGCTATATTATTTACACACATGATAACAGTAACTATTTAAAACATGCTGTGATATTTTTTTCTCATTCAGCACTTTTGTCTGAAGATGGTAACAATGCTGTTACCGAAACGTCACACACTATTTATTTGGATTTGGTCGTATTACTTTGTGTTTAGAAACATAAATTAATAAGACCAAATAAAAAAAATAGTGTGTGATTTTTCAGTCGTTACCATCATAATTCAGTACCTTGGTCTGATGATGGTAACAACTGTTACAGAAATGTCACAAACTATTTTTTAAAATTTAAAATAATAAGGCACAATTTGAATTATTCTATATACAGTTACGAGCGTCATCATCTCTGTCACCGTTTGCTTTTTTTTGGAATGGCGCTCTCCTATTGGTTGGCTACGATCACGTGGCTACGATGGCGCCGCCACTACGCGAGACACTTTGTTTTTGACTTTGTCCCCCCCACTCGCTTTTTGGTTTTTGTAACTATTGTGTTGGAGCGGGTCGCTCCTTAAATAAATGCATATATTAGTTAATAACTAAATGGAATCCTCTCTTTCTTTTTCCCAGTAAGAGACGCCTACGGAAGCCAACAGTACATAGACAGATAAAGCACATAGGCTATAGTTATTAACTAACATATGCATTTATTTAAGGCGCCAATTTATAATTGTAACAAATAGTATTTGAATCAAAACATTCAATTGGGTAAAACACGGGCGTTGCCCGCATCATTCGGCTAGTAGATTATAAACACAAGGTAATAAGACCAAATCCAAAAAAAAAAAAAAAGTGTGTGATGTTTCGGTAACAACGCTGTTACTGAAACGTCACACACTATTTATTTATTTGGATTTGGTCTTATTACCTTGTGTTTAAATTTAAAATACTGATGAATTCAAAATTGTGAGAGAGATAGTTGGTGGTCACTAAAGGACACCACAAAAAAGATGGTAGTTTTGTTCAGTGATAAACATAAAGGAGGAAAGGGATGGTGAAGGCTGTTAGGTATATTAATTCAAAGAATTTTTCTCTATGTAAATAAATTATATAGATATATGAATAAATATAAATTTATGATGATAATATTAGCTAGCATATGTTAATTAACGATTTGGCAACGTAGTTAGAGCCTTCTTAATCCTTTCTTTTTTTTTTTTGTATTTCTTCTTAATTCTTAAATTTTACTTTTGTAGTTTCTATACATAAAGATAAGATTAAAAATATATTTAAGTAACATTTTCTCTTTTTTACCCCCAAAAACACCAACAAAGGCAACATCATTTAACCCTCACCAATCAATTACAAGAAATTAAAGTCTCTGTTAGGGGGTCGGTGGAAGGCTGGTTAAAACTTTTGGTTTTAGACCACTAGGACCCGGGTTCGATTTCCACATTGGACACTTTTTTTTCTGTTAAAAAAAATTTAAAAAAATGCTCCAATGGCCCCCGATTCTTGCAAAAGTCCAACCCCACCAGCGAGTGCAAGTAACCAAACGGGGCTCTGGCATTTGTAAGTGTAAAGTCGAACTGCTTTTCACATGTGTAGACATATGGTGCATTTACAGTAAAAGCAGTCGCCTACTCTACTCACCATGATTATCATGGCCTGTACCACGTGTACTAGGGATAAGCAAAAAAAAAAAGTCTCTGTTGTTGTTAGTATGCATCAAGTTGAGCTTGATTTTAGTGACTCTATGGACAAATATTCTTCAATTTGATCTGTTAGTGTGTGACTATCACTCACAGCTTATCTATCCATTGACCTTCCGGTAGTTTTCTTAAAAATTACTCTAATATTTAATTTTGATATAAATACTAGCGGATGTGTACCCGGCTTCGCCCAGGTTTTATCCGAGTGAAAGTTTGCCTAACGAATATTATATATTATGAAGTATAATAAACAATGCTAAATATTAGTTTTAATTATTAATCAAGATTGTGTGTGAATATGTGAGAAAGATGTAATATCGTTGTTGTTTTCTTGGCCGACTGTTTTACATATGGTGTTATCTTAAAATTGCTTGTTTTGAATATTTTTTTAGATTGAGTTGAATGAATTGCTGAATTTTTTTTTTGTATTTATATATAAATAAAATTAACTCTGTTGAATTTTTTTTGTATTTTATCGATAACAGCAAAGTTATGTATTTTAAAGTTAGGAAAAATATTTTGATGTTAAGCAAAACCTGCTCCATCTCGTTTTACATAAATGTTGAAAATTTGGTCGAAATTAATGCATTGTAACGAAAGTTTTTAGCGAACATCACTTATGAAATTTCCATTTATATAGAAGATATAATATAAATGAGTTTTAAAAATTGTTAAAAAAAAAAATGCATCGGCCGGGAATCGAACCCTGGCCGCCCGCGTGGCAGGCGAGCATTCTACCACTGAACCACCGATGCTTTAAAAAAATCAAATTCATTTATCGTCGCGACCAGTGCTGCACCCTAGCGGTAAAAGACTGGAACTAACGCTTTTTGGTTTTTTATTTTTTAAAAAAAGCACATTAACTTTTTTAGTTTTTTGAATAGCCTATATGTTAAACGAAATCTTCAGCTACCTACATGCGAAATTCCATAATGATTGAGTCAGTAGATTTTGCGTGATGCGATAACAAACATCGATTTTGCATTTCATTTTTATATATATAAGGATCTCATAAATCATACAAACTCTTCCAAAAAATTCTTTTTTTTTTTCCAAATTGAGTAGCTTGACTTTTTAGCTCAAAATTATTGTATTAAGTGATTTGAAAAAAAAAAAGGTTTATATAAAATGTATGTTGAAGAGAATTATTTAAAGATTTTTTTATACAGTATATTGAAAATGAAGCATATTTGTTAATGAATTATTAATGTAAAAAAAAACCCCAATGTGAAAAGTTAATAAAGTCTATTGGATACATATAGAAGTTAAAAAAAAGAGAATTTTTATATCCTTTTTATCTATCACATAACTTCTTCCCATTTAACTGCTGGCCATTTTCTAAACGGCTTTTTAAAAATCTACTGTTGTCCTTTTTTAAAAGTTTAATGGGAGGCTTTAAACAATGACTGCTTATATATCCTTACTCTGTTGCATATGTGACATGGTCAATTATCTTGTGTGCATATAATCTCACAAAGACGATGAGTATGTCATATATATTGATGGGACAGAGGCGGAGATGCAAGTCTCTCAGTTTATTTGGTACAGTGCTCTATCCTGGTGGGATATGGTCACCAAGGCCTGGTCCAATGCTGGGCTCATGGTCCTGTCCAGGAAGGGCGTTAAGTTCTGGGTCTCATTGTAGGAGGGGTTGTAGCTGAGGCAGGACATGTTAAAACAATTACGTCCATTCTGATCGAGGGGCTAAAGATAACTGGCATGTTATATACAACACTTGCCACGAAACAGTAGTCAATGGTCAAATACAATTAATATCTGTGATCTCTGTGGTGTTGTTTCTCTCTGATAAATCTAATAAATAAATAAATATTATAAAATAAATGAAGCTTCCAGGGTTAAGTTTCTTGTGCAACTTTTATTTTCAAGCTTTCAGACTTGTTAGTCCTTCAACAGTATTATCATGTTAACAACTTAATAATAAATACTATTTGTTACAAACCACAGAAATTTCAAAAGTTTTTTAAATAGAATAAAGGCAGTGGAAGATTCAAGTTGCTTTTGTGGTATTGAGGAACAAACCTCAAGACATCTACTGATCGATTGCCCAGCATTTCAAGATTATAGAATGAAGAATGAACTAGTTGTTTGTGAACTTAACGATTTGATTTCCGATAAAAAATCATATTTAAAGTTCAATTCATTTTGTAAATACATTCTAAACTTTCTACAAAATCTGGATCTCTAATGTTTTAATGCATTGAATAATGTAAATAAACTTTTCTCCTTCTTTGGCGCAAGTATCCCTTGCGGGATATACCGCTTTGGAAATAAAATAATTGTAATTGTAATTGTAATATACACATTATTATATACATATTTTAAATACTATAATTATATATTCATATAAATAAATTATATATAAATTGAAAATAAAAAAAGAATAAACAAAATAATTCTTCTGGTCACGTGTGCCATCTGGTCGGCAACTTCTTGACGCACAACATTATATAAATCAACACACAGTGTTACATAACCAGTCTACTAACCTGAGTTTTACTGTCAGCTCTAGGGATGCCACGGCCCGTCTATGGGATATGAATGAAGAGCCCCACAAGGAAGTATTGTTGAAGCACTGCCACCACAAAGCCGACCCAGAGATTCCAAACAACAAGGATGTAACTGCCCTTGACTGGAATGTAAGTTACTCTGTCTCTCTCTGACCTGGCTTTATCACAATGGCTGCCCCACATGACTAATGGGCCCATCACCTGTCTCACTATTTAAACTATTAATTTTGTCTCTTTCTCTCAATGTTTCAGTTATCTATAGTCATCTTAAATTTCAATAATCTAAAATTGGTACAGTTGTTATTGTCGTGTCCTATGAAAAGCCTCAGATATCTCCATGCATCTCTATCACAGCAGGCTCTTCATTGGAAAATGGATGCTGTTGCCATGTTAGCCACCTTGGTAATGGACCAGAATATTCCAAGGGTACAGGGGGCACTGATGTGGTCTGACTTCTCCCTTCCTTGTGACCAAGATTATTTTGGTGTTATGACCTAAAAAAATTGAGGCCTAAAATTTGGTATTTTAGAATTATGATAATAACCATATTGCTGGGGTATAAAAGAGGCTGTTATAATGAGATTCATTAGAATACTAGATGCCTTTACTACTTTTGATGCTAGTTGTGTTAGTTGCTCTGCAACTAGAGGTTTTTCTGCATATCTCAATTGATATTGAAAGTTATACTGTGGGTTTCCACCAGAGTTGAAACCCTCTGTTTAGTGGCTGTGATAGACTTATCCAAGTTACAAGGTTGATCCTATGCTATCTTCCTCTGAATGTAGTACCATGTCGAACTCGGCTTTTCACAGGTGTAGACATGCTGTGTACTTACAGTAAAAGCAGTCGCTAACTACCCACCATGATTATCATGACCTACATCATGCGTACTAAGGATAATAAAAATGTAGTACCATATCTCTGATACAGTCACAATGGGATGTTACTTCAATTTCTTCTCTGTGCAAGTATCTTCCTATTCCAGACTATTCTGTTCTTTTAACTTTTCCCAATGTTCTCCTCTAAGGGGAGTGGTTGTCCAAATTGACCACTATTTTTTCAAAACAATGCCTCAAATTTGATAAAGCCCAATTTGGATTATAGATTATAGCTACAAGAAAATAAGACCTAATCCAAATAAATTAATAGTACGTGACGTTTCAATGGTAACAACGCTGTTACTGAAATGTCACACACTATTAATTTATTTGGATTAGGTCTTATTGTCTTGTAGCTATAATGCCTCAAATTAAAATATCTTCATTGTTCTATAAAGGTTGAATCATATTAGGAACAGGTTATTTTTTGGCTTTTACCAAAGTGGCTGGTCAGATAGGTCACTCATGGGAAGTTATACTGTACAACAACACCAATGTTTGCACTCCCAATGTGTTGAAATGAAGATTTTGGAGTGAAACCTTGTCCTGTGGCTGCAGTGTGATGGTTCTCTCCTGGCCACAGGCTGTTTTGACGGCCATGCCAGAATATGGACCACAGATGGTAACTTCCTTTCTTCTCTCTTTCTTATCTCTGGCATGCTATATCTCACTTCACTCATTCCAACCCCACCACTGAGTGAAAGTAACCAACACGGCTCTCTGGTACACTTATAAGTGCAAAAGTCAAACTATAAAAGCAGGTCCCAACTACAATAGAACCTCAATGAGAGGACACCCCCACTAGAGGACACCTCTCTGTAAAAGACAGTTTTCATTTGCAAAATTACCATTTTTACTATTTAGCAACTCTCTGGTAAGAAGACACCTCTCCCTAAAGGACACTTTGGCTCTGCAATTAGGTGTCCTTTATAGGGAGGTTCTACTGTACCAAAGTGTCCTTCACGAAGAGGTTTCCTCTTACTGGAGAGTTGTTAAATAGTAAAAATTGTAATTTTGACAATGAAAACTGTCCTTTGTAGAGAGGTATCCTCTAGCCGGAGTGTCCTCTCATGGAGGTTTTACTGTATAATATTGTGTGCGTAGTAAACAAAATCAACCTATGCAATTAAGTCCAGTTCAGGGCCTGGTCTTTGGGGTGGGTGTTCACAATTGTTTGGGGTCTTTGATTAGGTAGATGTATTTTGAAGGCCTGTAGTTCATGATTATGATTATCATGCCCTGTACCATGTTGTACTAGGGATAATAAAAAAAGTCACTTATTTCACTTCAATTTGAGCTTGCTGCAAACATTTACTCTCATTGCTAACTTGTACCAATTACTAAATGGATATTTAAAATGCTCTTAATCTCACAAATTTGTATTAAAAAATATTTGAGACTAATGTTACTTATGAGTAATTTCTGCCGATAAAATATACACTCATGGACAAAACTTAAGGAGGTTGTACCTTTTAGCATGTTTATCAGGATTCAGACAACTCTGAAAAATATTTGATACACAGTGTCCTTTATTGAAGAAACACGAGATAACCAGGTGTCAACAAAATTGCCTTGTCCTTAAAAAAAAAAGAAGATGACCAGCGACATAAAAATATGAAACTTTCAAAAGTTTTCTCCATGACTGTACATGCACCCCTATAATGCAATCAATCTAAAAATTTATCTTATTTTGTAGAGAAAATTTGCTAAGGGACACTTTGGACTGAAATTTTTTTTACTCAATCCTATAGCAGAAGTGCCCCTTACATATAGGTGTATGCGTGTATATGTGTGTAAATATGTATATATATTTAAATTTAATGATGCAACTGTAAATAAAATTCAAAGAATATCTCTATATGTAAATAATATTTATGAATCTTTCTAAGTCGCTTTCTGTGTATCTTTCCATGTTGAATTTTTTTTTTGTTATATTTGTATGTACATTTAGCGAAAGTGTACCTAGGGAGAGATAGCGTTTTGAATTGAAATAAAAAAATAAAAATAGAAGTGCCCCTTACAAATATAAATGATAATTTTGTCTCTAATCACCTATCAATGTCTGGATTGTGTTTGCTAACCTTGTTTGATGGCCAGGTGTACTTCTGAAATCATTGGGCCATATGAAAGGTCCTATTTTTGCCCTAAAGTGGAACAAAAAGGGAAACTACATCTTAAGTTCTGGGGGTGACAAGGTAAGTACATAATTGACCTTTCATCCTCTTGGCAGAGTTCCTGATCACCCTGGGTTTTAGACAAACATCATTTGGGATGTCTTCAATGGCCAGTGTGCACAGCGGTTTGCCTTCCATACTGGTATATGTCTGTCCTCCCTGTCTTGTTGCATGTGTTGACATTAATTGCCGTATCTCAGAAATATGCCCACACACTAAGTAATACAATTAAAAAACTCCTCATGTTCCCTTTACCTTTAGTTCAACAATACCTCAATTAGTATTTTATAGGCTTTAATTTCAATTATTGTTTCTAAAGGCAAATCCTTTTTTTTATGTTAAAGGGAATTTTTATATTGTATATACAGTAGAACCTCCCTGTAAAGGACACCTAGTTGCAGAGCCAAAGTGTCCTTTAGGGAGAGGTGACCTCTTACCAGAGAGTTACTAAATAGTAAAAATGGTATTTTTGGCGATGAAAACTGACTTCTATAGAGAGGTGTTCTCTAGTGTGAGTGTCCTCTCATGGAGGTTCTACTGTATATATATTTTTATTATACCCATTTCTTGAATTCTCAGGAAGCCTCTGGGACCAAATTTTTGGTTGTAGAGGTACAGGCTGAACCACGCTGACAAGGGCCAACAACAGGTCTTGTCAGGCCGGTTGTAGGAGGGGTTTGAGCTGTGGCTAGACATTTATTTCTCAATCCCCGGGTCAAGATCTAAACAGGACAAAGATTTATTGATTGTCTGCACGTTGTATTTATCACATTGCCCATAAAATGGTGGTCATTGGTCAAATACAATTTATACCAATCATCTCTGTGGTGCCGTTTCTCTCTGATAAAAAAACCTAAAATAAAAAATAAATAAATAAATAAAAAATTAAAATAATTTTTATGGTCGGCTACTTGTTGGTACACAACAATATCATCCAGCTTGAACTTGCTCAAGTCAACCATTATGTAAATAAATGAAAAGATTTATCAGCGATGTCATTAATAGATTCCCATTTAGAGCAACTAATTATTTTACAGACAAAGAAGAGTGATAAGTAAGGTGTATGTCAATTGTATGATGACTTAAAAATTAATTTGTTGTGTTCTATGTGAATATAGAATTATTAACTCTTTTTGTCACACTATGTTCACCATACCACTTGTATATTCTTGGGACAAAATTCCTGCTGCTATTCTCCAAGATTCTGCCAACAGTTGTGGATGCTGAACAAATTTAAACTAATTTAAAGGGGATATAATTCAAACTGTGAATTGAGAAATCTCCAATAAAGAAAATAGAATAACTTTTCAGATTAATCCCACAATATTGGAATCTTGTTTTGTTTTCCCATTTATAAGAATTCCTCTGATGGTTATGACAATGCTATTTATCAAGGCTTAAATCACCATTGGGCATATCACATTGGGATCTCTCATATGTGAAACTTCCAGAAGGATCTACAGTAGAACCTCCCTCTAAAGGACACCTAATTGCAGAGCCAAAGTGTCTTTTAGGGAGAGGTGTCCTCTTTCCGGAGAGTTGCTAAATAGTAAAAATGGTAATTTTACAAATGAAAACTGTCCTTTGTGGAGAGGTGTTCTCTAGCGGGGTGTCCACTAAAGGGAGGTTCTACTGTATCTGGTCTCTTATTGGAGGTGGTCTCTCAATAAAGGTTGGGTTTTATATTGTGTTTTTGATTTTACAAAGGTCATTTAGCGAGACACTCATCCAACATTATCTATTTATTTCTATATATCAACTATAATTATTGATATGATGTACTGCATTTTTTATGAGAAATTTAATACCTATTTTGACACGAATAATTCTTTTTGAAATAGAATAATTTTCTACTGCCCGTACTACTATAAAATAATGGGAGGGCCAGGCTCATCAGTGGTTAACTCTTCCAGCGGTTTCGGCAGTTTAATTTACCAACATTCAACTGACAAAACCAATGGTAAGGTTTACCACTGATAAGCCAGGCTTTCTCCTTATTTTATCAATGCAAGGGCAGTAGAAAGTTTTTTTTTTCAAAAAGAATCATTCGTGTCAAAATAGTTTAAATTTCTTATAATTATTATCTCTTATAATATACATGTACATGTGCGGAGAGGTATATACACCCAACTAAGTAAGTTTGAATATTGAAGCGGAATTGCCACGAATAAGCACGTGCTTATTCGTGGCAATTCCGCTTCAATATTCAAACTTACTTAGTTGGGTGTATATACCTCTCCGCACATTTTCTTGGATTACCTGAAGAAAAGCGTTTTGCTTGAAAGCTTGTATTTTCAATAAAAAGAAACTCACCACGTTATATTTTCGTTTTCTCTTTTAACTTTTAAAACGTGGCTAAAGTATGTCTGATACATGTACATATATAACATTTTTATATTTTAATGTTTTGCTGTTCTTCTCTTTCTTTTCCTCTCTTGTTAGAAAGTTTTTTTCCTCCATTTCCAGTTTCCACATATTCTTCTGAAGACTAGATTTTATTTTGTTTTGAACCTGTCATGCAAACCATTGCTTACCTCAACACAAAAAATTACCTTTTGTTGCCTCATGCAACCATTTATTTACATGTTTTTTTAGCCTATAAGGGCTAAACTAGCTAGATCCTCTGAAAGGGAATGCTAACATGTACGTTTGCGGCAAAAGTTGTGGTTGATTCCTCTTTGTAGCAATTTTTGATAGCCTTCTATTTTTATCTCCTATAGTATAAATGTTACATGTTCTTATTTTAACATGTTCTGAAGTTTTTTTCTGTGTTATTTAACTTTGAAAAGCTTTGATAATGTTTTTTTTTTTTCTAGTGATATATTGAAAAAGCACAATTTGGATTATAGATTATAATACATGAAAATAAGACCTAATCCAATTCTTATCCTTATTCTTTTGTCTGATGATGGTGACAATGCTGTTGCCGAAACGTCACACACTAATAAATTATTTGAATTAGGTCTTATTTTCTTGTATTCTAGTAAAATATTGTTAAGAATGCCTTTTCTTTGCTTTTTCCCCCTTATTTTGGAAACCATTTACATTTTTTTAATATTTAAAATTTGATGTGAATGCAAAGATATTTAATTAAAAAATAAGTATAAAATGCAAACAAAGTATATATAGTATGTAGCAAATATATATACAAAATGCGATCAAATTTTATGTATTAAAATTGCACTCTGTGAACGGAAACATTCAAAATTTTGCAGTTTTAAAAATTGTGTCATTTAAAATCCCAAGTTCTTATAAGCCTAGTGTTTTAAATAGTTTATTATTTTGGAAAACTTTTAAAATTAGATTCATCATTAGAATGGTTCATTATTTTTAAAAATCTCAAATTTTTTTATAACAATGGTATTTTCAATGGAGTGGAATTGGGGATTACCTTAGGTTGCTTATAAGAGAACATCTCTACACAGGACAGTTTTCATTTTCAAAAATACCATTCTTACTATTTAGCAACTCTCCGGTAAGAGGACACCTCTCCCTAAAGGACACTTTGGCTCTGCAATTAGGTAGGTTCTATTGTATATATATATTCATGGTTAATTTTGGGGCTTCTTACTATATAAGGATAATATTGAAGTGTCATAACTAGACATTTGGTCATTTGGGATTGCCATTAATTGAGGCCTAAATTTTTTCTTCTTCCAGATAATTCTGGAATTCTGCATTAATAACTGTCTTCTCGCATCAGTTCTTTTTTCAGATATTTCCTGTTACATCTTGTAATGGAAGTGTGAGACCACAGTGGTGTTGACGACCCCTCTCTGTTTGAAGCCCCAGCCCTGGACATTGACTGGAAGACTGACACTGTCTTCGCCTCCTGCTCCAGTGACAACAGCATCCAAGTTTGTGAAGTGGGAGTGGAGAAGCCTCTCAAGACCTTCAATGGGCACACAGTTAGTACCTGCTTGAGCCAACTTTATAACGTAGAGCAAAGAACAATTTGTAAATATATGAAATATCTATAGAAACATAGGGCGCCTCTCCCATCAAAATAAACATCAAAACTAGACGCCATATATTGACCATCGTCACAAATTAGTAGCCTCGGATCAGTGACACAACACCAGCTTTGGCAAACTGAGAAACATCTTACCTAGAGACCATGGTTTCGGGCTAATGGCCCTTGTCAGCCCAGGATGGACTTTATTCCTTGAGATCCACAAGGGACCTAATGGAATCTTCACAATCTGCCAAAGATGTGTTTAGCTGGCAAAGTGGCTGGGCCAAATAGATGGCATCTAGTATATGAAATATGTTGTGCAAAAAAAATGGCGAAGGGTTTTTATAAAAGAAAAAGCTAGGGGAATATGTTAAACCAAGAAAACTCTGGCTAGATATCTTCAAACAAAAGTTAGAGTTGATGCTACAAGATGGATGAGGTGAACAAGCCTGTCAGTGACTGTTTGGCAAAGAGAATTCCTGAAACAAACTTTGGGATGTTAACCTCTTCCTTAGACTTGGGTCATCTATGCAAATTGGAAGCATGTCTATTATGTACAAACTTCTTCAACTTTTTAAGACATCTCCTGATTGTGCAACTAAAGGTTGCTCGAATCATCTTTCAGAATAATCATAAAATAATCAAGAAAGAGATAATTAAAGATCAACAATTATTTGATGGCGCAACCCATCAGAAACTTAGTTGCATGATCAGATGCCCCTTTTCTTAAATTATCCATTGCATCCCAGTTTTCACTCTTCAACTCTGTTTTGATAATAGGTACAATTTGGATTATAGTTTAAAAACATAAGATAACAAATCAAAATTAATAAATTGTGCATGATATTTTGGTAGCAGCATCTAGCAGAGTCTGGTTAGTCTTATGCATTTGTTACTGACCTGAGTCTGCTAATTTACTGAGATGGTCAATAGATTCTGGTTAGTTTTATCATCTATTTTGATGGGAGAGGGGACTTGTAATTTCATAAATCAATATTATCTCCCGGCAAAATTCCTATCTATACTTTTTCAGGGTAAATTTAATCCAAGTTGGTCTCTAGGTTGGTCCCATCTCACTTAGCCGATGCCTCTGTGTTGTGACAGAACGAGGTGAATGCCATCAAGTGGGACCCTCAGGGCAACCTCTTGGCCTCCTGCTCAGATGACGTCTCAATCAAAGTAAGTGGTATGCACACATCTCAAAGATGGATCAGTAAATTGCCAGAGACTGAAGAATTGTGGCAGTGTTTGATTCAATCACACTAAGAATATGTATTGGACACTCTCACTATATTATTAATGTTTTTTTTACTTGCCCAAATATGTTGTTGTTATTTCTTATCCCCTTGCGCAAAGATTACACGAATTCCATGAGTTCATGGGGTGTAGGGGTGCAACTTTCATTGATAATGGCACCATGATTGCCCAAATATGCATGGTACAGGCCATGATAATCATGGTGGGTAGTTAGCAACAGCCTTTTACTGTGAATGTACCACATTCAACTCTTGCACTTACATGGCGTCAAAGCCTTAACCATTGAAACTTGATTGTTATTGGTAAGGTACAATTTAGATTATAGATTAGAAACACAAAGTATAATAAGACCAAATCCTAATAAGTAGTGTGTGACATTTCACTAACAATATTTTTGCCAAAACCTCACACTATTTATTTGGATTTGGTCTTATTACCTTGTGTTTGATTGTTATTAAGGTATAAAGGGGCAGGTTGAATTTATCCAAGTAAATTGAATGAGGTAATCTGTTGGTATGCATCCTTATTTGTCAATAGAGTGTAGAAACTTTGTATTTATGATATTGATAACATGGTTCCTTCATACAAGCCTTCTTTATTCTTCTTTTTTTACCCTGATTATTCTTGCAGAGTACATTTGACACTTGACATTCTTTATAGTCTTAACAGGCAACTCATCTAAAAGATGGCAACTTTAATCACAAACCTGTATTTGGTTCTATGGTCTCTTATACATTAGCAGCCCCTAAATCATATCATGGGAAATTGTCCTACTTTAGGGTGAAATGATATTTCAGGATGGATGACCTCTGTATTGGCATTCAATTCTCTTCAGAGAGAGAGAGAGAAAATTCATGTTCTCAATCTATAAATTTGATAAGGCACAATTTGGATTATGTTGTTGCTGTTTCTTATCCCCTTGTGTAAAGATTACACGAATTCCATGAGTTCATGCTCCTCGAGCTGTTTTATGATAAGCAGCGGCCTCTCCCAAAGGTCCTGTTTAGTGCATCTAATGCAAGCCAAAATGTTTTCTGGAGCTGCAGGTGCCAAGCTACATTTTGGGCAAGTGGGGTAGATTTTGTTATTATTTTCTATCTTCAATGGCTTGAGATGGCCTGTTCTAAATCTTGTTAGTGTCGTTTGATGCTGTCTATTTCTGATGTTCAGAGCTCCTCCTAGGTTCACTCCACTGTACCAACTGTGCTTAGGGGGAATCCTCCAGTTCTTATTTATTTTTGTTTTGCCTACTGTTTCTATTTCTTTAAAAGTAAGTTTATTTTTCTGTGGCAAGGGTTCTTTGGTGCCTTTTTTCGCTAGCGCATCAGCAGTTTCATTGCCTTCAATGCCAACATGTGAAGGTATCCCATTGAAGGTGGATTGGAGGATTGAAGGCTGGAAGGAAGGAATGGATTATAGATACAAGGTAATAAGAACAAATCCAAATAAATAAATAACTTACTGGGAAAAAGAAAGAGAGGATTCCATTTAGTTATTAACTAATATATGCATTTATTTAAGGAGCGACCCGCTCCAACACAATAGTTACAAAAACGATAAAGCGAGTGGGGGGGGGGGGGGGGCAAAGGTGGCGTGATCGTAGCCAACCAATAGGAGGGCGCCATTCCAAAAAAAAAGCAAACGGTGACAGACATGAAAAATGAATGACGGATTAAGAACGCATGACGCTCGTAATTGTATATAGAATGTTGTAATAAAATGAGTGGAGCTGACAACGTCACAGTGGGTTCCTCATCCAACCTACAGTGAGGGCTGGAAGTGGAAGCGCACTAGCCTGAAGACAAAATGAAGACCACACGCATAGGAACATGGTTACCTTGGTTTAGTGGTGTTTTCCGGGAAGGGTGAGACTAAGGGGAAGTCTTAGGAATTCTCTGGTCAATCGGGTAGCATGGCGACTAACTATTCACCCACCCGGCCTGGCTGTGCTGGGTACCTCCTCCTGGTTGCCCCCTTCCTGTCTGAGCCCCAGCTTATATCATAATAGTGACGTCAGAGGGGAGGACATCCGTGTCCAATCAGGGACCGCCACAGCCAACGTCTATACATTTTTCTTGTTTATACTATCCTTCCTGGCTCACCGTTCCTTTCTCTCCCAGGTATCCGTTTTATTGATGCCGTTTTGTATTTACACATAAGTTTGATTTTATATACAACATATTCATTACGCCAGATATTTTTGAAAATTGAGCAATCCATATATTCATTTTTTTATAGGGAAAAATAATTAAAAATTAAAAATAAAAAGGTGTTGATATTAAAAATAAATAAAGCATACCTGACCACTAACATGTGTATTGATTTAACCTGTTTCCTGATATTTGGTCAACCTTTTTCTTGATTTTTCGAAAAAATAGGTTGGTCAAATTACAGGGAACAGGTTAAATCACTAGATGGTGCTCTGCCATCTAGAAAATACTCATGTTAGTGGTCAAGCTATGCCTTATTTGTCTTTAATATTTATGTATATAATGGATGGTCTAGGATTGTCCATCAACCTGTGAGGTCTTTTGTTAATCTGACGTTTTGTTGCAGATATGGAACATGGAGAAAGACACATGTATCCATGACTTCAAGGATCATGTGAAAGAGGTCTACACCATTGCATGGACTCCCACAGGTCCTGGGACTAAGTACCCTAATGCGAATCTCACCCTAGGCAGGTAGGTGTTCTTTCTTTTTTATTTAGCCAACCTTTAAGCATTTCTGCCCTTCTACAGGAATAAAAATAAGTAAAAATTTTTGCTCCTTTAGATAGGACCTTTGGGAGAGGTTTCTGCTTATCATCAAACAGCTTTAGAAGCATGGACTCATTGAATTCGTGCCATCTTTGCACAAGAGTATAATAAACAACTTCTGTAGAAGGACAGAAATACTCAAAAGCTCGGATAACCTCACCTCATGATTTTGTACTCTTGATAATATATGATAGGGGATCATAAACCAATTTATGATAGGGTACGTATAATTTATGGGAGAGAGTCATTCTTTCCTTTTTGTGGTAAATTTTCTTTCTTACAAAATTTGATCTTAATGTGTGGAATGTATAACCTCAGTTCAACATGTTATTGAGACAAAACTTCCATTCCAGTTGAAAGGTTTGTCAACCACGTGGATCCTGCTGACAACTTCAGTGATGAAGAAATGAGGATTCCTACAAATTCATGTACAATAGAACCTTGTTATAACATTATAACTGTAACTTGGTTAAATAAGTCTTCTAATTATTTTAATTATGGTTAAAACAACAAAAAGGTTTAAACACCGCAAATCCTTAGTCAATTCTTGGCAATGTTGTTATAGTTAAGTTTGACTTTAGATTCTAAACCACACATACCATCTGCTACCACACAAGTAGAATCCCTATTATATAGGTTTGGCCTGATTTCCTGTGATGGGTTTTCAAATCTTTTTGTATAATGTTTTTTTTTTTTTTAATTATTAGAACCTATATGTAAATATGAAGACACATCCCGATCTTCTTCAACTTTATTTCCCAACATTTTAGTACCTGCTGTCACCTCTTTTCAAGGTAAAAAGTTTAATGCTAATATACAAAAAGGGTGTATCAGGATCTGTGAAAGAAAATCTTTTACATATCCAGGTAGAGTCTTTTTTTAAAATATAAATATTATCAATGGATCACCTTTTGACTCATGTGTCAGGGATGGCCAAATAAGCATGTAGGATCAGTAATGATATTTGTTCGACTCTTCTTTATTTATGTAGAGAACAACTTTTTTTTGATTACCATTATTATATTACGATAATATAAAAGAACAAAAAAGAGCATATTTTGTTTTCTTTATTTATCTTTGTTGTTGTTGTTGTTTCTTATCCCCTTGTGTAAAGATTACACGAATTCCATGAGTTCATGCTCCTCGAGCTGTTTTATGATAAGCAGCGGCCTCTTCCAAAGGTCCTTTTTAGTGCATCTAATGCAAGCCAAAATGTGTTCTGGAGCTGCAGGTGCCAAGCTACATTTTGGGCAAGTGAGGTAGATTTTGTTATTATTTTCTATCTTCAATGGCTTGAGATGGCCTGTTCTAAATCTTGTTAGTGTTGTTTGATGCTGTCTATTTCTGATGTTCAGAGCTCCTCCTGGGTTCACTCCACTGTACCAACTGTGCTTAGGTAGGATCCTCCAGTTCTTGTTTATTTTTGTTTTGGCTACTGTTTCTATTTCTTTAAAAGTAAGTTTATTTTTCTGTGGCAAGGGTTCTTTTGTTTATCTTTGTTCATCCATGGAGAACAAAGCAAAAAACATACAAGCATTTAACAGCCACCATCAACAACAGCGAAGTTGACTTCACTCCTCGCTAGGCTTCCTCCTTGTTGACTCCTGTTTGCTCCCCACAGTTATATTTGGAGGTGAACTCACCTGGTTGACCTGACCCAGCTTGTCACCATGGCGCTGCCGAACTTTCTCCCCAAAATAATACAATGTTAAATTGTTTCCAATTTACTATGGTTAACATTTCATAAATCTGCAAAAACTGTGTTAAAATTTATACTTTGAGTGACAATATGTTTACCTCTAAAAACATATCAGAAGATAAAGTTAAAAAAGTGAATGGGTTGTTATAAATCCAACTTAAAAGGATGGTGTGTAAATTCTATTCAATTCCTGCCGCCCCACAGTAGTACTGCTGTGAGCAGCGCAAGCTTCGACTCCACAATACGGCTGTGGGATGTGGAGAGGGGGGCATGCCTCCACACCCTCACAGAACACATGAAGCCAGTCTACAGCATAGCTTTCTCTCCAGATGGCAAATATCTGGCTAGCGGCTCCTTCGACCGCTACATCTACATCTGGTCTACACAGGTAGGCAATCTTCCCACCTTGTAGGATTTCTATAATACAGTGTTCTGTATCCTATATTATGATAACTGTAGAAACATAATGATTATACATAGGTACAATTTGGATTATAGATTAGAAACACAAGGTAATGACACCCAATCCATATAAATAAATAGTGTGTGGCATTTCGGTAACATCATTGTTGTTATTTCTTATCCCCTTGTGTAAAGATTACACGAATTCCCTGAGTTCATGCTCCTTGAGCTATTTTATGATAAGCAGCAGCCTCTCCCAAAGGTCTGGCAACAGCGTTGTTACCATCATCAGACAAAAGTACTGAATGAATGCTGAAACTGAAGTCCAATGATATGGTAATATTGCTGTTACCAAAACGTCACACACTATTTATTTATTTGGATTTGGTCTTATTACCTTGTGTTAATAAAGATTATATGAAAAGCTGTGCCTACCCTTTTAAAAAATGCATTTTGTATATAATCCCAAAAGTGCCTCTTTTGGTACATGAATGCAATCTTCCTGCAACTTTACATAGTGTTATAAAGATGATATCTTCTTCTTCTTTCTTATCTTCACTTAATCATATCAAGGTATCAAGCTTGTAAAGCATGACAACCATCATGATTGGGTGAAGTAGAATGCGTCTGCCTTTGTCATCAAGACTGGGAGCACTACTCAGTGGCAGGCCGACTTAGCTCCAAAAGAAATGGCCGCTTCTGACATGAGGAACAGACGCCATGTGCAGCAGCTCCTAATAAAGATGATATTATAACAAAGTATGTTTTAATCAAATAGAAGGGGGTCAAGGAAGTTACTGGAAAGTTACTAGATGGTTTCGAGTTTTGGCCCTCATCAGTACAGTTTGGCAGTAGGGCTAAAGTCTGAAACCATGGTATACTGCTTGGCTTTTTGTTAGAATTTTCCAAAATGAAGTTATGGCTCATTCTTTATCATCACTAGTAAAGGTGTTTACTTGGTTGATGCACAGTGCCATCGCTCTGATGCACAATTAAAGTGAGAGGTGCTTCTTTTGGCACATGAATACCATCCTCCTAAAACTTTATATTGTAAATATAGTTTTGTAATCAAATTGATAAGGCACAATTTGGATTATAGATTATAAACACAAGGTAATAAGACCAAATCCAAATAAAAAAATAGTGTTTGACGTTTCGGTAACAGCGGTAAAATTCTCCCATTCAGTACTTTTGTCTGAAGATGGTAACAACGCTGTTACCGAAACGTCACACACTATTTTTTTATTTGGATTTGGTCTTATTACCTTGTGTTTTTGCAATCAAAGTTGTCTCTTTTGGGTGAGATGTAGAGAAGACTTTGAAGAGTCCAATTAGACCTTTGTTTGAAATCATATATATATATAGAGCTCTTCTTAGTCAGATGTGGCAGTTCCTATCTATGAAAAGGAAAATTATGATTTCAAACCAAGGGCTGATTGGACTCTTCATAGTCTTTTCTGCAACTCACCCAAGGACTCAACCACTCAAGGAGGAGGGGGAGCAGTAACAAGCTAGGTAAAAAACCTGGATTCAGCTGGCCCAGCTGATAGTACCCTGTAAGGGCTCCTAATCTAGGGATACAGGATGAGCAGCGTTTGTACTCCATGTTAGGAGCAGCTGCACATGGCGTCTGTTCCTCATGTTAGAGGTGGCCATTTCTTTTTGGAGTTAAGTCGGCCTGCCACTGAGTAGTGCTCCCAGTCTTTATGACAAAGGCAGATGCATTCTACTTCATCCAGTGTGAAGATAAGAAAGAAGGAGAGAAGACAACCCACCCAAAAGAGACAACTTTGATTACAAAACTATATCTACAATATAAAGTTTTAGGAGGATGATATTCTTGTATCAAAAGAAGCATCTCTTCCTATAATTGTGATCAGAACGATGCACTGTGCATCAACCAAGTAAACACCTTTACTAGTGATGTTAAAGAATGAGCCATAACACCAGTTTTGGAAAATTCAGACAAGAAGCCAATCAGTATAACCCTGGTTTAGGGCTTTGGCACTCATCAGTACAGTTTGGCAGTAGGGCCAAAGCTTGAAACCATGGTATACTGATTGGCTTTTTGTCTGGATTTGTCAAAATCTTGTTATGGCTTATTCTTTATCATCACTAGTGAAGTAGGAGTTCTTCCTCTCTTATTCCTTCTTATAATCCACTAGCCGAATGACCCGGGCAACGCCCGTGTTTTACCCGATTGAATGTTTTGATTCAAATACTATTTGTTACAATTATAATTTGGCGCCTTAATTAAATGCATATGTTAGTTAATAACTATATCCTATGTGCTTTATCTGTCTATGTACTGTTGGCTTCCATAGGCGTCTCTTACTGGGAAAAAGAAAGAGGATTCCATTTAGTTATTAACTAATATATGCATTTATTTAAGGAGCGACCCGCTCCAACACAATAGTTACAACAACCAAAGAGCGAGTGGGGGGGCAAAGTCAGAAAACAAAGTGTCTCGCGTAGTGGCGGCGCCATCGTAGCCACGTGATCGTAGCCAACCAATAGGAGAGCGCCATTCCAAAAAAAAAAAAGCAAACGGTGACAGAGATGAAGAATTGATGACGAATGACGCTCGTAACTGTATATAGAATTTTCTCTCATTATGTGTCCAAAGTAGGTTTGTCTTTGATAAGGTACAATTTAGATCATACATTAGAACTACAAGGTAATTAGACCTAATCCAAATAAATAAATAGTGTGTGACATTTCAGTAACAGCTTCATTACCAATCTTTTTGATTCAGTCTTTTGTCTGATGATGGTAACATTGCTGTTACTGAAATTCAAATACTATATTTATTTTGATTAAATCTTATTACCTTGTAGTAGGTCAATCTTTGTTTATGTTGTTGTTGTTTCTTATCCCCTTGTGTAAAGATTACACGAATTCCATGAGCTCATGCTCCTCGAGCTGTTTTATGATGAGCAGCGGCCTCTCCCAAAGGTCCTGTTTAGTGCATCTAATGCAAGCCAAAATGTGTTCTGGAGCTGCAGGTACCAAACTACATTTTGGGCAAGTGGGATAAATTTTGTTATTATTTTCTATCTTCAATGGCTTGAGATGGCCTGTTCTAAATCTTGTTAGTGTTGTTTGATGCTGTCTATTTCTGATGTTCAGAGCTCCTCCTGGGTTTACTCCACTGTACCAACTGTGCTTAGGTGGGATCCTCCAGTTCTTGTTTATTTTTGTTTTGGCTATTGTTTCTATTTCTTTAAAAGTAAGTTTATTTTTCTGTGGCAAGGGTTGTTTTGTGCCTTTTTTCGCTAGCACATCAGCAGCTTCATTGCCTTCAATGCCAACATGTGAGGGTATCCATTGAAGGTGAATTTTTGAGGTTTTTGAGAGTTTTTGGAGATAACCAATTATGTTCCTGCTTACTTTGTCTCTGAGTTCCCCTGTGTGACTCAAGTGTTGTATGGCACTTCTACTATCAGTAAGAATCCAGATATCTTGATAATTAGTATTTCTGATGGATTTTAAGGCTTCATAGATGGCTATAAGTTCTGATCTGAAGACTGAGCAAAAATCTGGGTTTCTTCTGTTCATTTTATCAATGCCATTTGTGGTTTTGATGAGACAGCCACTGCCAGTGTGTCCTAGCTCGTCTCTGCTACCATCGGTATAGATAGTTATTGCATTTTTAGGAATGTTATTAATTATTTCTAATGATAATTGTTTTAAGTATTCTGGATTTTGGTATTGTTTGTTGGTGGGTTCATTTAAAGTGGCATTAAAAATAACATTTTGTAGTGGTTTGCATGGAGAAATTTTTTCTGCTAAATAATTTTTTCCACTTTATATTTTAAAAATTCATTTCTTTTGGCCAGGTGTAGAGGGCCTTCTTTTTTGAGTCTTAAATTGGATTGCCAATTAAGTATGTACTTGGAAGTTCTGTGTTTGTTTCCATAACTCTTGATTTTGTTTATATATTTTGGCAGATTGTAGCTTCTTCTATCCTTTAAGGGCATAATGTCTGCCTCGTAAAGTACAATATCATTAGGGCAGGTATTTCGAAGACCTGTAATAATTCTAGCTGCACTTAGTTGTATCCTTTCCAGTGATTTTAGATTTGTTTCAGATGCTGTACCATAGATTTGATATCCATATTCCAGGATAGGTCTAATTAGAGATGTGTAAGTTAATTTTAGTGTGGTTGCATCGGCTCCCCACTCTCTTCCTGAAATATATTTCAGGATTTTTAGTCGGTCTCTTCCTTTTCTAATAACTTCTTCAATATGTTTACTGGAGTTAATTTCTGGATCCAGGGTGTAGCCAAGATATTTAGGATGTTTATTATATTGCAATTGTTGTTCTTTGAGAATAATTTTTGGTCTTATTTTGTATAGTTTCTTATCGGTAGTAAAAAGACAGGATTCAGATTTTTGGGGGTTAAATTCTAATTTATGTTTATTAGCAAATTTTTCTAGGTGGAAAAGAGTCTTGTTCAAATCTCTTTCAGCTTTTTTCCAGTTAGTATTGCTGCTCCATAGAATAATGTCATCAGCGAAAAGTCCAATATTGGTTTTATGTGAAATTTTTTCTTCTATGCCTGCAATAAATAGGGTGAAGAGAGTTGGGCTAAGGACTGATCCTTGTGGTAATCCTTGGTACAATTTGAAGGTTTTAGATAGAGTGCCATTATATTTGACCCTGATGTATCTATTTTTAAGGAAATCATTTATCCAAGTGATAGCTTTTCCAACAATTTTGAAATGTTTGTATAATTTTGTAATTAACTTGTTTTTCCATACTCTTTATCAAAAGCTTGTGTAAGGTCTAAAAAAGCAGCTATTGTGTGGTTAGTTGGTTTTCTGTTTTGTGCATCTTTTACCTTTTGTGTGAAAAATAAGAGTTGGTCTATTGTCCCATGTCCTTTCCTAAATCCATATTGTTCTTCTGGTAAGAGATTTCTTGTGTCAAGGTGGTAGGTAAGTCGTCTGAGTATAATTTTTTCCATTAATTTGCAGCAAATACTTGTGAGGGAGATAGGTCGGTAGTTTTTTGGGTCATCAGCAGATTTGTCAAGTTTTTTAATAGGAATTATTGTTGCAGTTTTCCAGTCTTGAGGCAATTTTCCAGTTTTCCAGGAGTTATTGAAAATATCAAGAAGTTTTTCTTTGCCATTTTTGCCCAAGTTTGATATCATTTGGCCATGGATTCCATCTGGCCCAGGAGTCTTGTTCAGGTCAGTGTTTTCTAATGCATAATCTAGCTCTTTCATATTGATTTTTTCATGGAAAATATTATGAGTGCTAGTGACGTTTTTACAGTCATGGATAATCTTGCGGGCCTTTTTTTCAACTTTCTTATCTTTTATTTCAAATTTGATTTTACTACTTATTTGATATGAATTACCTAAAAGATTAGCAGCATTTTTGTCATTAGTTGCTGGGGTACCATCTATATTCTTAATCATATTTGTGTTTTCAGTTTGTGGCTGGGCTCTGTCAATTTGTTTTGCCAAATGCCAAAGTTTTGTATTTGGGTTTCTTGGGTTCAGGTTTTCACAAGTTTGTTTCCATTTTTCCCTTTTCATATTTACGTATAATCTTTTTATTTTTGCATTCACAATGTTCAGTTCAGTTCTACAATTTGTTTGGTTTTGGGTGTACTTTTTTTGTAGTTCATTTCTTTTAGTTATAAGTGTTTGAATATCTTTTGACTGGTGTGTATAATTTGGAATCCATTTCTTAATATTACCTCTTGGTATTGAAACTTTGGCTGCTTTAATAATGGTGTTTTTGAAAGATATCCAATTTTGTTCCAGATCTTTTATTCTAGTGGGTGCTTTTCTAAAGTCTTCATTGGTGTTTTGCTGGTAAAGATTCCAATTAGCCTTTTTGAAGTTCCAGAATTTTTCTTTAATTGAGCTGGTTTTGGTCTTGGTGCTAATTTCTATCAAAATAGGCAAATGATCACTTCCAATACTTTTTAATATTTGCCATTTGCATTTGTGGAAAATGTCAGGACTGGAGAAACTTATATCAAGGGCTTGTGCGGTATTATAACTGTAGGAATGGTGGGTAGGATTCCCATCATTTAAGCACATGAAGGCATTGTCGTCAAATAAGTTTGAAAGTATTTTGCCTCTTGGGTTTGGCGTGGAACATCCCCATAGTTGATGTTTGGCATTAAGGTCACCTACAATAATAGTGTTGTCTGTAAGAAATTGAGCCATTGTTCCATCGTCAATAAGTTTATTGTTTGGTGGGTGATACATATTGAATATGTTGATGGTTTTGTTTTGATTGAGGTAGACTTTGATACCTTGGGCTTCGAGGTCTGATGTGTTTGGAATATTAATAGCTATGTCTTCATAGTACAAATTCTTGATTAAAAATGCAAGGCCACCCCCTTCTTTATTTCTGTCTTTTCTGAGGATATTGTAGTTTTTATATTTGAGATTGTACTTTTCATTTAATTTGGTTTCCTGTAGGGCTATAATTTGTATCTTTTGTTTTTCAGCTATTTCCATTATTTCTTCTAATTTTATTTTTGTTGCTGTTGAGCACAATCCATTTATGTTGCACTGCAGAATGCTCAATTGCTTGGAAGTTGCAAAGTGTGAAGTTTGTGGAGACTGTATTATACTTATCGGACAGAACCCTCTACCTAAGTCCTGAACGCGCCCCTGTTTATTCTGCGCGACGGGCGATGCAGCATGCAAATCAACATCTGATCTCATGGAATGGGGTATAGGGGTGCAGCTTTCGTTGATCATGGCACCATGATCCAGGCACACTTTGGTGAAAGTCTGACTTTGCCTGTAGTTTGAGGCCGTTCCTAACATGGAAGCAGACGCCTTTGCTGCCGACTCTAACATGAGTACAGACACAGCTCCTCCGTATCCCTGGAGTGGGACCCTTGCTGAGGTCCATCAACCGGGTCAGTTGAAGTCAGGATTTTTAAAGAGGTCTACTCCTCTTCTAACAATGCTGCTGTTGGTCCGCGACTGCTTATTTGTCAGAGTTACTCTGCTTGTTTCGCAGCTGGCCTTCATATCTGAAGGTCATTCCCCTATCCGCCACCTGGGGACGCGCCCTATAGCAGTCAGCTGTTTGTTACTCCAAATAACTTACAGAGGAGAGAAGACATGTAGGCCTTTTCGATCAGCTAGAATAAACAACAACAAGCAATACAATGTAGGACTTATTTAAAAGATTATACAGTAGAACCTCCATGAGAGGACACTCACGCTAGAGGACACCTCTCTACAAAAGACACCTTTCATTTGTTAAACCACCATTATTACCATTTTGTAACTCTCCGGCAAGAAGACACCTCTCCATAAAGGACACTTTGGCTCTGCAACTAGGTTTTGTCCTTATGTGGTAATTTATGGATCTATCAGGATTAATTGTATTTAAGATTCACAAGCTAATAAGATCAAATACAAATAAATTAGTGTGTGACGTTTCGGTAACATTATAAACTATAATCCAAATTGTACCTTATCATGCATTTAAGATTGAAATGCATACATTTCAACATAGCACTCTAATTACTATTAGACCATCACACAATATATTGTAACCCCTCCCCATTGCGGTGTGTTGGCAGAGTGGACAGATCCTCCACAGCTACAGAGCCTCCGGTGGAATTTTCGAGCTGAACTGGAACACCCGGGGAGACATGATAGGAGTCAGTGCCACTGATAGTTTGGTGAGTGAAGCAGGGCAGGGATAGTGTGGGGTTCCTCACTTAGCTGCTCTTGTTTGACAACTTGGACACAACAATTCCTGGAACATCATTATTCACCTTTTCTTTTATTTTAAAAGGCCAAAATATTATATGATAAATTGAAAACAACTATATAGCTAATCACCTAAAAAAAATTGCACATCCATATTGACATCTTGGTAAATATGTAAACACAGCATTTCACACAAAATGTGTTTCTGAGAGAGTGTTTCCATATAATTTTTGGATAATTTTGGGTTTAAATACATAGCTCACACACTAGAGGGTGCTAGCTGATAGTCTCAACAATAGTCATTGTTGGTTAGTAAGGGTTTAAACATATACTCGCACTACTAGAGGGTGCTAGCTGATAGTCACAACAATAGTCATTGTTGGTTAGTAAAGGTTTAAACATATACTCGCACTACTAGAGGGTGCTAGCTGGTAATCACAACAATAGTCATTGTTGGTTAGTAAGGGTTTAAACATATACTCGCACTACTAGAGGGTGCTAGCTGATAGTCACAACAATAGTCATTGTTGGTTAGTAAAGGTTTAAACATATACTCGCACTACTAGAGGGTGCTAGCTGGTAATCACAATAATAGTCATTGTTGGTTAGTAAGGGTTTAAACATATACTCGCACTACTAGAGGGTGCTAGCTAATAATCACAACAATAGTCATTGTTGGTTAATAAGGGTGTAAACATATAGCTCACACTACTAGAGGGTGCTAGCTGATAGTCACAACAATAGTCATTGTTGGTTAGTAAAGGTTTAAACATATACTCGCACTACTAGAGGGTGCTAGCTGGTAATCACAACAATAGTCATTGTTGGTTAGTAAGGGTTTAAATACATAGCTCACACTACTAGAGGGTGCTAGCTGATAATCACAACAATGGGCATTTTTGGTTAATAAGGGTTTAAACACATACTCGCACTACTAGAGGGTGCTAGCTGGTAATCACAACAATAGTCATTGTTGGTTATTAAGGGTTTAAACACATACTCGCACTACTAGAGGGTGCTAGCTGATAATCACAACAATGGGCATTGTTGGTTAGTAAGGGTTTTTCAAGACATAGCTCACACACTAGAGGGTGCTAGCTGGTAATCACAACAATAGTCATTGTTGGTTATTAAGGGTTTAAACACATACTCGCACTACTAGAGGGTGCTAGCTGATAATCACAACAATGGGCATTGTTGGTTAATAAGGGTTTTTCAAGACATAGCTCACACACTAGAGGGTGCTAGCTGGTAATCACAACAATAGTCATTGTTAGTTATTAAGGGTTTAAACATATAGCTCACACACTAGAGGGTGCTAGCTGATAGTCACAACAATAATCATTGTTGGTTAGTAAGGGTTTTTCAAGACATAGCTCACACACTAGAGGGTGCTAGCTGGTAATCACAACAATAGTCATTGTTAGTTAGTAAGGGTTTAAACATATAGCTCACACACTAGAGGGTGCTAGCTGATAGTCACAACAATAGTCATTGTTGGTTAGTAAGGGTTTTTCAAGACATAGCTCACACACTAGAGGGTGCTAGCTGGTAATCACAACAATAGTCATTGTTAGTTAGTAAGGGTTTAAACATATAGCTCACACACTAGAGGGTGTAGCTGATAGTCACAACAATAGTCATTGTTGGTTATTAAGGGTTTTTCAAGACATAGCTCACACACTAGAGGGTGCTAGCTGGTAATCACAACAATAGTCATTGTTGGTTAGTAAGGGTTTAAACACATACTCGCACTACTAGAGGGTGCTAGCTGATAATCACAACAATGGGCATTGTTGGTTATTAAGGGTTTTTCAAGACATAGCTCACACACTAGAGGGTGCTAGCTGGTAATCACAACAATAGTCATTGTTAGTTAGTAAGGGTTTAAACATATAGCTCACACACTAGAGGGTGCTAGCTGATAGTCACAACAATAGTCATTGTTGGTTATTAAGGGTTTTTCAAGACATAGCTCACACACTAGAGGGTGCTAGCTGGTAATCACAACAATAGTCATTGTTGGTTAGTAAGGGTTTAAACACATACTCGCACTACTAGAGGGTGCTAGCTGATAATCACAACAATGGGCATTGTTGGTTATTAAGGGTTTTTCAAGACATAGCTCACACACTAGAGGGTGCTAGCTGGTAATCACAACAATAGTCATTGTTAGTTAGTAAGGGTTTAAACATATAGCTCACACACTAGAGGGTGCTAGCTGGTAATCACAACAATAGTCATTGTTGGTTAGTAAGGGTTTAAACATATAGCTCACACACTAGAGGGTGCTAGCTGGTAATCACAACAATAGTCATTGTTGGTTAGTAAGGGTTTAAACACATACTCGCACTACTAGAGGGTGCTAGCTGATAATCACAACAATGGGCATTGTTGGTTAGTAAGGGTTTTTCAAGACATAGCTCACACACTAGAGGGTGCTAGCTGGTAATCACAACAATAGTCATTGTTAGTTAGTAAGGGTTTAAACATATAGCTCACACACTAGAGGGTGCTAGCTGGTAATCACAACAATAGTCATTGTTGGTTAGTAAGGGTTTAAACATATAGCTCACACACTAGAGGGTGCTAGCTGGTAATCACAACAATAGTCATTGTTGGTTAGTAAGGGTTTAAACACATACTCGCACTACTAGAGGGTGCTAGCTGATAATCACAACAATGGGCATTGTTGGTTAGTAAGGGTTTTTCAAGACATAGCTCACACACTAGAGGGTGCTAGCTGGTAATCACAACAATAGTCATTGTTGGTTAGTAAGGGTTTAAACACATACTCGCACTACTAGAGGGTGCTAGCTGATAATCACAACAATGGGCATTGTTGGTTAGTAAGGGTTTTTCAAGACATAGCTCACACACTAGAGGGTGCTAGCTGGTAATCACAACAATAGTTATTGTTGGTTAGTAAGGGTTTAAACACATACTCGCACTACTAGAGGGTGCTAGCTGATAATCACAACAATGGGCATTGTTGGTTAGTAAGGGGTTTTCAAGACATAGCTCACACACTAGAGGGTGCTAGCTGGTAATCACAACAATAGTCATTGTTGGTTGGTAAGGGTTTTTGAACAAATAGCTCACACTACTAGAGGGTGCTAGCTGGTAATCA
Organism: Cordylochernes scorpioides; assembly: GCA_030710605.1. Taxonomy (NCBI): domain Eukaryota; kingdom Metazoa; phylum Arthropoda; class Arachnida; order Pseudoscorpiones; family Chernetidae; genus Cordylochernes; species Cordylochernes scorpioides. The sequence continues at coordinate 34,540,786 of CP092881.1, read as the reverse complement.
CAACAATAGTCATTGTTAGTTAGTAAGGGTTCAAACATATAGCTCACACACTAGAGGGTGCTAGCTGGTAATCACAACAAAAGTCATTGTTGGTTAGTAAGGGTTTAAACATATAGCTCACACACTAGAGGATGCTAGCTGATAGTCACAACAATAGTCATTGTTAGTTAGTAAGGGTTTAAACATATAGCTCACACACTAGAGGATGCTAGCTGATAGTCACAACAATAGTCATTGTTGGTTAGTAAGGGTTTTTCAAGACCTAGCTCACACACTATAGGGTGCTAGCTGGTAATCACAACAATAGTCATTGTTGGTTAGTAAGGGTTTAAACACATACTCGCACTACTAGAGGGTGCTAGCTGATAATCACAACAATGGGCATTGTTGGTTAGTAAGGGTTTTTCAAGACATAGCTCACACACTAGAGGGTGCTAGCTGGTAATCACAACAATAGTCATTGTTGGTTGGTAAGGGTTTTTGAACAAATAGCTCACACTACTAGAGGGTGCTAGCTGGTAATCGCAACAATAGTCATTGTTGGTTAGTAAGGGTTTAAACATATAGCTCACACTACTAGAGGGTGCAAGTTGGTAATCACAACAATAGTCATTGTTGGTTAGTAAGGGTTTAAACATATAGCTCACACTACTAGAGGGTGCTAGCTGGTAATCACAACAATAGTCATTGTTGGTTAGTAAGGGTTTAAACATATAGCTCACACTACTACAGGGTGCTAGCTGGTAATCACAACAATAGTCATTGTTAGTTAGTAAGGGTTTAAACATATAGCTCACACTATTAGAGGGTGCTAGCTGATAATCACAACAATGGGCATTGTTGGTTAGTAAGGGTTTTTGAATACATAGCTCACACACTAGAGGGTGCTAGCTGGTAATCACAACAATGGTCATTGTTGGTTAGTAAGGGTTTTTGAACAAATAGCTCACACTACTAGAGGGTGCTAGCTGATAATCACAACAATTGTCATTGTTGGTTAGTAAGGGTTTAAACATATAGCTCACACTATTAGAGGGTGCTAGCTGATAATCACAACAATGGGCATTGTTGGTTAGTAAGGGTTTTTGAATACATAGCTCACACACTAGAGGGTGCTAGCTGGTAATCACAACAATGGTCATTGTTGGTTAGTAAGGGTTTTTGAACAAATAGCTCACACTACTAGAGGGTGCTAGCTGGTAATCACCACAATATTCATTGTTGGTTAGTAAGGGTTTAAACATATAGCTCACACTACTAGAGGGTGTAGCTGATAATCACAACAATAGTCATTGTTGATTAGTAAGGGTTTTTAAAGACATAGCTCACACTACTAGAGGGTGCTAGCTGATAATCACCACAATATTCATTGTTGGTTAGTAAGGGTTTAAACATATAGCTCACACTACTAGAGGGTGTAGCTGATAATCACAACAATAGTCATTGTTGATTAGTAAGGGTTTAAACATATAGCTCAAGGGTTCAAACACAACAATATCACAACACAATAGAGTGTGCTAGCTTAAAGTGTGTATGTTGTTGTTGCCTAAGCTAACCCAATAATTACCATTAAATAATATTATGTTTTACTTTTCAAATTCTTCCCATTTGCAGACTCTGTGGTAAATCCATGTATAAGAGACTTAATAAAGACTTTTGTATGTTTGTGTTTGTGTGTGTGCCTGCATAATATTGCTGTGCTAGCTGACAGTATATTGTTGTTGTTGTGTTTGCTGATAGTTTATATCAACTAAATCAATATCTAGGGCTTGGTATCTTTCATATTTATTTAATTTCTTGAGCTTTCAGGCTAACATGCCCTTCAACACAGGGACACCATTGGTACTTCAACACAGGGACACCATTGGTACTTCAACACAGGGACACCATTGGTACTTCTGGTGTCTCTGTGTTGAAGAGCATGTCAGCCCGAATACTTGATATATAAAATAAATATGAAAAGAAACCTAGATTCCTTTTTGATTTAGTTAATTGTAAAAGTAGGGACAAATCTTTATGGTAGTACATGTTGTACTAGCTGATAGTATGCTTTTATTGTGTTAACTGCTAAAATGTTGTTGTGGTGGTAACTGACAGTATGTATATTGTTGTTCTAGCTGACAGTATGTATATTGTTGTGTTAGCTGATAATATATTGTTGTGTTAGATGATAGTATGTCAATTCTATAAAATAATTCCTTGCATCAATATTAAGTAAAATTAATCATTCCTCCAGGGGAAAGTGTCTTATTAAAAACATTTTTAATGTTCTCTAAGAGATGGAGTCCGTGCCCGAAAGCTAGAGAACAAAAAAAAATGTTTTTGATAAGACACTTTCCCTGGAGGAATGATTAATTTTTACTCAATGATAGTATGTGTTGTTGTACTAGCTGACAGTATGTATATTACTGTTACATAAGCTTACAATATGTATATTGCAGGTAATTGTCCTGGACCTCAGGAAGGTGTTATGATGGCCCTCTGCTCTAATTCTCGCTCATCACCCCGTTCCCTCATACTCCGAGTTAATTTAATCTGCCATAGCGCCTCTTTTTTTTTTTTTATCATCTCTTTCTTCTTATTATTGATTTTATTTTTTTATAAGTTTTTACTTTTTTTTATTATTTTATACAGTGCTTTTTTCTCTCTCTCTCTCTTTCTTCCTCTCTCGAAACAAAGATAAAAGATGTTATATATTATATATATATATATATATATTGTGTCCGTAAAAATAATGACAAAATAAATTATCAATGGTAAATGTGACTTCCTCATCTCTTTCATTTTACTTCTAAACCCTACTCTTGATACCCTAACAAATTATTTTTATGTGAAAAAAGAATATATATATAAGAGTGAAATTGTACTAGGTTCTGGTGGATAAATTAAGAGAAAGGAATCTCCTGATTATGCAACTAAAAGTTGCTGATGGCTTGTACCATCTGTTGGTATGAATATTGTTGCGTAGAAAATAAATTAAACAGAAGCAGTCGATTTTGAAATTGTCGTGTTCTCTACCTAACAAAATAGCAGTTGATGAACACTATACGGTATATTTATTTCTATAAAATGGGATACCTTCACTCTCCTCTTACATTCTATATATATCCAATCATTTTTACATAATTAATTTTCTATCAGAAAATTAATACATATTTACATATATGCTGCACTTTTTCTCCAAGAATAAAATCTGCATATGGAATCATTACAGAAATATAGTTTTATTCTTAGTAAAAAAGTCTCGATCCACTCAGCCGAGACGATCGAATAAATACCAACAAGTATGCAAAACAGCCTGCTTTGCATAAAACAAAAAATAAAAATGAGATAAAGAAGGAATATTTACATATATAAAAGTAAATGCCTCAATATCAATGATCAGTTGATATTTATTTCAACAGATGGCGCAAGCTATCAGCAATTTTTAGTTGCATGATTAGGTGATGCCTCCATCTCTTAAAACATTTTGAGTTTCTTTTTTTTTTTTTTTAAGAAATGTTTCCATTTTATGAAAATCTCAACTTTTACATTAATAGCATTGACTAAGAAATTACTAACTCAAAGTGAAATTTAAATATAATCCAGAGGCACAAAATCACTGCAATGTTATCTAGAAAACTTAAAAATGAAAGGCTTGAATATTTATTGGAACCAAAAAAATTAGATAAGACCTCATCAATTCACTCTACAAAGAAGCACAACATTTGTAAAATAAATGCTTCTAATGATATTTGTACAATATTCAAATTTAGGAATTCCTTCCACCAAATTTTATCAAGATTTAATTTTTTGCTTTGCTTAATCTGTGATCTTTCTGTAATCCTTGTATATTAAGTATAACAAATGAAAACATTAAGATGTCAATGTTTCTTTTCACTTTTTAAGATGGCGTGTTATTGCTTTATATCTAAGAGTATGTTATAACAAGAATCTATATTAACAGTTATTATACAGTTATTATACATGAAAAATAACACCTCTATACAAAGGACAGTTTTGACACCAAAATGATATCTTTTACCAAGTTGCTGCCCTCTTTTAAATGGTCTAAAAGACAATTTGACTCTGAAACTAGATGTCCTATAGAGAGAGGTTTTCTACTGTATAAAATATAAATGTAGGATTGGGTGGTTATCCTATCACAATCGTGTAGGATTGTGTTGACTCTCTGTCGAATTGTGGTTGCGGTGTATATGATTGGATTGATGGCGCAGTCTTGGTCGAATGGTGGTTTTTCACAGGGGAAGAACGAGGACACCTGGATGGGGTAGAAATAAGACCTTGCGAAAGGGAGAGTGATGAGACTGACTGGAGGTATTCGGCCTTTCACATGATGGAGCGGACACTACCTTGGTTGGAGCCTATGTTGAGCACACCTAGCTCGTAGCACGGTCGCCTACCTTCTTTTTCTTCATGTCCGAGATCATCGTCATTAACTCTCTCGACTTTTCATTGGTGGAGATCCTTCCACGTGCTCTCTGATGATTCGCTATCAATTGGACATGCTTAAAGGTGATTGGTTGTTGATTTGTCATGCTTAAATGTGATTGGCTTAGTACCTCCATTGTCGCCATGATTGCAATCCTCCAGAAAGAAGAAGGCCTTTGAACTTAAGTTTTATGGGTCCAGGGCAGGGACCTTTACTTCCTGGATGATGCAATCCTGTTAATTGTTCTTTCCCTTTTCACGAAGCCTAACTTTTATAAAATCTTTTGACAATACATTGCATAGATTGTGGTGGGGTTACATATTGCTATATACAGATTATCACAGATGCGTCCCCTACATGTGAAGAATTCAAAAAGGGGTAGCCTGAATTGAATTCTGTGGGAGAAAAAGTAATTAGGGAGCACTGTGAGGCTGTATACAAGTATCAAAGGTGAAATAAAAAGGGTAAAAGCGAATTGTGCTGGTGAAATAATTGTTGAGTAAGAGAAAAAAAAAAGGTGCCTATACAATTATTCAGACTTGGTGTATGGAAAACTACATCAAAGGAATTTTCTGTTAGGGCTTTGGGAAATCAAAAATAAAAAATATAATTAAAAGAAATCAAAGTGAATTCGCGTTGGTGGAATTGTTGAGTGGTTAAAAAAAATTAAAATGGTGCCTATACAATTATTCAGACTTGGTGTATGGAGAACTACATCAAGGGAATATTCTGTTAGGGCTTTGGGAAATCAAAGTAATATTAAAAAATATATAAAAATAATAATTAAAAGAAATAAAAGTGGGTTTTCGTTGGAGAAAAAAAAATTGTTGAGTGGTTGAAAAAATAAAATTGGTTTAAAAAAAAATTAAAAAAGAAAGTTATTATATAAATGGTAAATATTTTGATTAAGCATTTGGATTTCAAAAATACAAAAAAATGTAAACAAATTGGGTGAGAAAAAGAAAAAAAAAATGTATGTAGAGAGATACACAAAAATATATCTTAATGGTGAAATTTGAATGCTAGAGTGTATCTAGGTCACGCGGAGGCACTTCCGAGTTTTGATGCCCTTGTAGATTTTTTGTCTCTTGTGCGAATTTGTGGATAAATGTTATAAGTTGTTTGTGAGAAATGTGGAAAATAATTGTGTAATGTTGTCAAAGATCTTAAGGTCTGTTGTGTTGGGCGTGAGTGTTGGTTACGTGTTTTATATGGGTAAATGTAATAATTTGTTTGGGAGAAGTGTGTGAAAATAATCGATATTTTTATAATTCATTTGGATGGCGGTGTTTTGAGAATTAAATTTTGAATTTGTGAGTGGATTTGTAAAAAAAAAAATCGAGATTTGAATTCATTGTGGAACTTAGGATTCCCAAGCTGTGGGGATGGTATGGACGACATTTGGTGACAGCCAAGATGGCGAACGTTTTGTAAGTCGGGAGGCCAACGAGGTCGAACTGGAGTCATCAGCTGACCGGAAGAGGGGGGGGGGGGGGGGGGGGGGGAATGGAGGGCCCGTGCAGGGGAACCTTCTAAATTGGTCCCAACTTCCTCCCTTGACTGATCTGGGGCGATCTAAATGTCCGCTGGAAGTTTACTCCCAGGGTGTCCAGGACGAGAGTTAGAAACGTATGGAAAGCACTACCTATCTGGAAGATGGCTTCCTGTAATTGGTAGTGCCTTTGGGGCTGTTGGGCATATAGTCCAAGGTAGATTATTATGGTTAATGGGGCAAGGGAGTATGGCATAGTCAGAAGACAGATAAAAAGTATTAAGTGGAATATGGGGAATCTGCACATGTTTTCCAGTATGTTCTCCATGAGTGGAGTTCTCTGTGGGTCGTGTTGTAATACAATTTGTTGTGGCGGACTGGATGGAGGATTAGATATAATTGGATCTATCTGTGTAAATCGGGTTATGGTGAAAATGGTGGGTTCTAAATCAATGAAAGGGTGGCTGTTTGTCGGTTTGATTGTCAGTGGTTCTGTTGGAAAAATGTCGGGTGCAAGTTGTTTGAATGGAAATGTGTAATTGTTCTTGTGCCGTAAATGGTGTGTTTTTGTTGTGGGTGGTGTTATGTATTGGATGTTTTCTGTGTATAGTTTAAGTTTGTTTACATGGACTGTATCGGTATCTCTTTGGGGAGGTTGGTTGGGTCTATTGATACGCTTTGTCAATTGGCAGGTTGGACAGGTTTTAACCTTTTGTACAATGTCTTGTGACATGCCCTGCCAATAATATTGAGCGGAGATGAGTCTCGTCATCTGTTAGATGTCTGGGTGGTTGTATTGTGTGTGTACTGATTAAAGTAGTTCGTTGGTGAGTGTTTTTGGGATTATTATTTTGGTTACACCTTTGCGGGAAATGGTATGAAGTCCGTTGTGATCAATGGTCAGTTTAGAATCTCCAGATGGGGAAGGCTGATGGCTCTTAATGAGGGGGACGTCTAAGAAGCGACAGAACGGGTTACGAGATAGGAGGTCCGCTTCATATTGTTGTGCTCCTTTTATGTAACGAACCTCATATTCGCAGCTCGAAATCCATAAGCTTCATCGGAATAATCTGCCTAACGGGTTTTTGATCGTCTTCAGCCATTGCAATGCGTGATGGTCAGAAAATATGGTAAATTTTCTGTCCCCCCATCAAACAGACGCGGAATTTACCCACTCTCAACGATTGCTAGGCATTCTAATTCAGAGATGGAGTAATTCCGTTCGTGTGAATGCAGGGCGCGGCTGAAGTATTGGACTGGGTAGGTCTTCCCATCAGGGTGGACCTGTTTGAGGACGCCTGCTATGCCTTGTGTTGAGGCGCCACAGTACACCTGGCACGGCAGACCTTCCTGGTAAAGGTGTAAAATGGGGTGCGTCGTGAGGCTTTCCTTCAGGCTAGTGAACGCTTTCTGGCATTTGTCATCCCAAACCCACGTGACATCTTTTTTGAGAAGGTTGTTAAGTGGCGTCCGCAAGCAGGCGTAGTCCGGGATGAACTTGTTATAAGCGTTCACCGCGCCTAAGAAGAATCGCAATGTTTTGCCGTTGTGTGGTGGTTGGATGGCGTGAATGATTTCTATGTTTCGTGTGAGTGGTGTGGTGGTACCGGCAGTAATGGTGCATGTGTCTGAGAGGTGTTTCTGTTGTGTTTTAATGTGAGTGTCGCACTTGTTGTTATGTCTACGCGGGTGACGGGGTTGTGGTGGTTTGTGGTCACGGGTGTACCTAATGTGAGGGTTGTCCAGTTGGACAGTCAATGTTTGGGCATTAGTGTGGTTATTTTGGGCAATTGTGGCCTTGTATATAGAGGGTGTATAATAAGGGCAATTGACCCTGGTGAAAAAGTGGTGTGCGTGCACGTGACGTGATCTAGATTGGCATAGTGGCAAATGAATTTTGACCAATGGATGCGCGTATTGGGCGTCGTGTGCGGAAGGCTTGTGTGCCATGTGAGCCTTCTGTGACTCCGCTTGGCATTCCCAATAGGCCCATTCATTTGGTATATGAGTAAAATGGTAGGTGGTAGGGTGCAATGGGGCGGCGAGTTGGAACATAGTGCCTTGGTTAAAATCTATTGTTATTTTAAAGTTGTGGAGGGTATTTATACAGAGAATTCCAAATGGTAGAGGTGCTTCCACCACATGGAAATTCTCGTTTTTGGTTATTTTACCTATTGTGAGGGGAAGAGTTATTCGACCTAAGGTCGGTACAGGGCCGTTTATGGCCTGTAGGACTATAGCTTGAATTTTAAGCTGCAGTTGAGGGAGGTTATATTTTAACTTTTTATAGAGGTTATGGGGCACTATGTTTAAACTTGCGCCTGTGTCAGCTAGGAAAGGGGCTGACAGTTCATGGGTGATAGACAGTTTTATCGTCAGTTGGCTGACGAAAAGTTGGTGCCTTCCTACCTGGTTGACGAAAGGCTGGGGCGTCTCGGGCGGCTTGGGTTTGGTCTTGTGGTGGATGTTGGGCGGGGCGCCCTGCCCGCGCGCTCGCGTGTGGAGCGGGTTTGTGGCGGCACTCAGAGTGCCAGTGATGGGCGCCGCAGAATTAGCAGTTCGACGGCGGTGCAAGTGCAGTTCACGCACCTGTTTTTCTTGGTGTGCTGGTGTATGGGCCCGACATGTTGGGCAGTTGTTCCTCGTGATGACGCGAAGTTGGTGCGCTGGTTCAGCGGATCCGTTGAACCAGCTGGTACCACTCTCTCACGTTCTCTGGCGGTACAACGCGGACAAGGCGCTGGTCGGAGAGCGGCAATCCCTCCGTCAGCGTCTCGAAGATTACCTCCTGTGGGAGACCCAGTTGCATGCCCAGCGCTGTCTTCCCTCGGTAGTACTCCTCCAGGCTTGCCTGACCAGCAAGCTTCAGGGCGAAGTACTTGGCGAAGGACGCCTCGTTTGATTCCGGGTAGAGGTCCAGGAAGGTTTGTCTCACCTGGAAGTAGGTCTGGGTGGCCAACCTGAGTTTCCTGAAGAGCTCCAGGGGCTGGCGCGTCAGGTAGCGAGGCAACCTGAGCAACTTTTCGGAGGTGGTCACGAGGGCTCCGTCCATCTCCCGGTCGTAGGCCTGGAAGAATTGGCGGGCGGCGTAGGTTCCGTCGAAGGGAGGGATGTCCACTTCCGCGTGTTGGGTCGGACGCAGCTCTGCCAGGATGGCGGTCAGCTGCAGTAGAACCTCCGCCAGGGTGCGTGCCGGTTCTATTTCGGCCACGGAAGCTGCCTCTCCGTTCTCCCCTTTCGCGTCTTGTTCTCGCTCGTTTTACATCATATCCTGTCGACTCTCTGTAAGATCGGTGTGTATCCTGTCGACTCTATGTCGGATCCTGCTGAATCCTGGTGAATTGTGTGGTTGGGTGGATTTGATTGGATTGGTGCAGTTCCCACAGGGGAAGAACGAGCACACCTGGATGGGGTGGAAATAAGACCTTGCGAAAGGGAGAATGATGAGACTGACTGGAGGTATTTGGCCTTTCACATGATGGAGCGGACACTACCTTGGTTGGAGCTTAGGTTGAGCACACCTAGCCTGTAGCACGGTCACCTACCTTCTTTTTCTTCTTGTCCGAGATCATCGTCATTAACTCTCTCGATTTCTCATTGGTGGAGATCCTTCCACGTGCTCTCTGATGATTCGCTATCAATTGGTCATGCTTAAAGGTGATTGGTTGTTGATTTGTCATGCTTAAATGTGATTGGCTTAGTAGGAGGTACAATGGAGGATTGTCGCCATGATTGCAATCCTCCAGGAAGAAGAAGGCCTTTGAACTTAAGTTTTATGGGTCCAGGGCAGTGACCTTTACTTCCTGGATGTGCAATCCTGTTAATTGTTCTTTCCCTTTTCGCGAAGCCTAACTTTTATTAAATCTTTTGACGATACATTGCATAGATTGTGGTGGGGTTGCATATTGCTATATACAGATTATCACATAAATATATGATAGAGAGAAATGTATTTAAAAAAATTCTTTTATTAGAACTACAATTAAATGGAAGACCATCTATGTATGAAAATTGAAGTTATTTTAACACAAATTTTAAAATATTTTTTCTATTAATAAAATTTTCCATTGCAATTAGGGCAGTAGAGAGAGAAACCAGTCTATATATATAAAATTGAATGTCTGTCTGTCTGTCTGTCTGTGTGTGTGTGTCCTCTATGGATTCAAAAACCATACATCCAATCGCCGTGAAAATTTGGGATATTATTAGGCATATCCCCGGAAAGGTTTACGAAAAATAATATCTTGAATATCTTTAATATCCTTAGAGTTATTTGCAGATTTGTAGCTTTAACTCGCAAGCAGCGCCACCATTGAGACGGAGATAGGCTTAGGTTTGCTGCTCCTGATGACCTTGGGTCTGCCCCACCCCGTGAGAGAATGGATTCGCCCGGCCGCCGGCCGACAGTCCAAGTACCCACCGACCAATCAGGGCAGAGTTGGTGACACAGCTATGCCAAGTAGACAAGAAAAAAAGCCTCGCGGGAGCTTGCCCAAGATGACCTCCGGGAACTTCGTCCATCTTCCATAAACGACCATGAATTTATTCAACCTTATCGAGTATTTTTCAAGGGACCGGGAAAAAATGTTCACTAGATAAAACGATGATTTTGTAATGTAGAAAATTAGGAAAGACAAAATTCAGAATGACACGGCACACAGGGACCGGGAAAAAATGATCACTTTATCAGTTTCAAATTATCAAAATATATCTATTTCTTTTTATAAGTTTATAGAGAATTGTTTTAACAAATGTTCGTTAGACAGACCTTTACTCGGGTACCGATTAATATTGATTTTATTCAACTTATCGAGTATTTTTCAAAGGACCGGGAAAAAATGTTCACTTTATCGAGAGATTCGTTAGACAAACCTTTACTCGGGTAAAACACGGGCGAAGCCGGGTACATCCGCTAGTTTTATTTATAAAAAGAAAAGTATTCTGGTAAAATAAAATTTCAAATATATCATATATTTCATAAATCAATTCCACCTGCAAGTTGAAACACATATAAATACAGTAGAACCTCTCTTTGGCGGACACCCCGTTAGTGGACACCTCTCCTCAAAGGACAGTTTTATTTGCAAAATTACAATTTTTACAATTTAGCATCTCTCTGGTAAGAGGACACCTCTCCCTAAAGGACACTTTGACTCTGCAATTAGGTGTTGTCCTTTACTGGGAGATTCTACTGTAGTAGTTAATCTCTAAAAATGTGCTACAAATTGTTATCTTATGAATTTTAGAATAAATCATGCATATTTCTTTTCTGAATGAACAGAATGTAGCAAAAAGAGTTAAACAAAAATTAAATAAATTGTAGCCATGGTTGAAAATTTATCCCTATGTAATTTTAAAATTTATACCTAAGTTATGAATTTTGGCATGTGACTCGGAAAAAAAGAAAGTCATAACACTGCTGATATTGAAACTAAACAGCTACTGTACCCATAATTGTATTAAAAATGAGAGATTAATATTACAAAAAAAAAAAAAAAAGATGGAAAGGATGAGAAATTATATTATTGAATATACAGTAAAACCCCGCTAATACGAACCCCGGATATAGCAAACCTTCCCTTATAACGAACCCATGGCGATTCCCAATTCCATTCCATTGAAAATACCATCGTTATAAAGAACCTTGAGATTTTTTCAAATAACGAACTACCCCTATAACGAACCTATTTTCGGTCCCAAAATGATAAAATCTATTAAAAATACTATGCTTATAACGAACTTAAATTGTGATAAAAAACTAAAACAACAAAATTTTGAGCATGTTTCAGCTCACAGATCGCGATTTCAAAACAAAAAATTAGCGGCATTGTTTGTTTTCATTTCCATTCTATTTTTGCTGTATGTTGTATAAATTTTTACACATTATACTTTTATTTAACAGAATATCTTTGCATTCGACAATTTTGAAATAGAAGAAAAATACAAATGGCTTCCAAAAATAAAGAAAAGAAACAAAGAATGGCATTCTAAAAAAAATAGTGGCAGCATGCCCTTTTAGAAACGTTCTATATCAAGTTTAACCTTGACTAAATAATAATTCCAAATAATTTTAAAGCCAGAAATGGTTTGAAAATAACAGGTTAAAAACAAAATTTAATATACACTTCAGAAGAATATGTGGAAACTGGAATTGAAAGAAGAAGAAGAAAAAACCAGTTCCCCCAAGTTCCCCGTGCCTCATGGGCCACAAACAAATCCACTTATAAATTCTCAAAAACTACCACTACAGTTCTATTTTTAGAATGAAATTCTTGTTAGGTATATGACTCATTCAGGGTTCGCGGATATTCCCCCTGGCCGGCCGTTTTACCACCGATTTTGTGTTTGCAAATTGGCGTTTTTCATTCGCAATTTTACCGATTGCGCTATCGCATCAACATGTTTCGCGTCCGATTTTTCTGAATCGGATACTTTTGATTGATCCTCAATTGATTTAGAATACCTGGAGCTTTATCCCTTTGATGGAAATAACGATATTTTAAGACAATTCATATTTTCAAATTTCACTTTCAAACAACAAGGTATTAGAGGCATTTTTTCAAATAAGTTTAGTGTTATATTATTTGAGAAAGATATTCTAAAATACTCTTATACCTTTTAAATATATAATTAATAATGTTTTGCCTAGGGGATTTGGCTTAATTTTTAAATAATACATAGGTTTATATATAAACATGTACTCTCTTAAATCCTCTATGAAACTTCTTGACGCGATGGTTTTATCAACCCTGCTATACGCGGCACCTGTTTGGGCAAATGAGCATACATTAATTGTTGATCAAATTCAGGACTCATTTATGCGAAGATATCTAAATCTACCAAGATACACCCCCGGATACATGCTCAGGATAGAATTGGGAAGAGTGTCACTCAGCGTTACAGTCTTGAAACTTACCTTAAAGTTTTGGTTGAGAATGCTGGGAATGGGTGAAACTAGACTGCCGCTGCTCTGATTGTCACAGCTGTGGGAAATCTCAAACGCAACGAAAAAATATATAGGTTTCACGGGAAGTATAGTTAATATTTTAAACAACACCGGATTTCAATGGCTGAATTGCTGCACAGACTATAGAACATTACAAAGAGAAATTCCCTACATAATCAGAACTGCAATAGACCAGTCTCTGCAAAAGGATCACACAAGAATAATAAATTCAAGACTTTACCCCCACTATAAAAACATCTGCTCAACTCCGTTACCGGAACACTATCTGTCCAGCGATTTACCGCTCCGGGTCAAACGGTGTATTGCCGGACTGAGAATCCTCTCGGTGCTCTTTGCTGATGATCGCCCCAGAATATTTAAAACAGACGGATGGACATGCGAGATTTGCGGGACAAGAATGCAGCCGGGGCTACATCACCATATACTCTCATGTATGGGGCTGAAAGACGAACGAGAAGTGCTCCTCAGTGAAATAGGCCTTGAGAGGACTCTCTTTGGAGCTCCTGTTGAATGAGGTGGTGAGAAACAGAGCTGGAGCTTTTGCGTTGTTCAAATTCTGGACGACGGCTGAAGAGAAGAGGAGGCTATATACATAATCTAATTGATGTAAATAATTATATGCAAATAATATATGTCAGGATTAAAATGACGAATCCTGTATGGGACTTTGATTCCAGTAAAAGGCTTGTTGCTGCTGTTGTATATAGTCACAGTGTAGAAAATACTATACCTACTACATATAGGTTTCTCTCTGTATTCTTAGTTATCTTCTCTTCAATTGCTCTGTAAACTTGCGAATTCTATATAGGACGAGAGGTCCTCAATAAAGGCTTTTTGTTGTTGTTGTTGTATATATAAACATGTATGCAAATGATAAGAATAACCTATTATCAAATGACTTCTTTTGATATTCAGCATTACTGTAAAGAAATAGGTCAATTTAGGGAATTAAAACAAAGTGATCATTATTAAGTGGCTGCCTTCTCCTGTTTGTATGGCTGTTTTTTAATTATACGGTCTAAAAAATTAGAAAAGTAAAAAAAAAATGGCCAAACCGTGGCTATAGTGAACCAAAAGTTCTGTCCCATTGGGGTTCACTATAGAGGGATTTTACTGATAAAGCACAATATTTGGATTATAGATTATAATAAAAGAAAATAAGACCTAATCCAAATAATTTATTAGTGTGTGACGTTTCGGCAACAACATTGTCAACATCATCAGACAAAATGTTGGTGACAATGTTGTTGCCGAAACGTCACACACTAATAAATTATTTGGATTAGGTCTTATTTTCTTTTATTTAGGGGTTTTACTGTATATTATAAACATATAAGGTAATAATATATATTTATCTATTTTGGTCTTATTTTGTGTTTCTAATCTATAATCCAAATTTTACCTAATGAATATATCATAGTTTATTCATATGTTGTAATTGTTGTTTCTTAATCCCTTGTGTAAAGATTACACGAATTCCATGAGTTCAAGCTCCTTGAGCTATTTTATGGTATGCAGCGTCCTCTCTTAAAGATTCTGTTCAGTGCAATGGGGTGTACGGGTCTATTCATATAGTAACCTGAGGTTTAAATCATTCAATGAATATAACATTTTTGTACAATTTATCTATATATTGATAAACTAACATTTTTACACAAAATGAAATAGTCAAGGCTTTCAAGAGAATATTTGTTGTTTTATGGAAAAACTTAGATTCAACTTAGTACCAAGTTCATGAAGGCCAGAAGTTGTTGATGCCATCATCTTATGTGTGATTCACGAGGAGCTTTGCTTCTAGTCCTGCTTGATGGTGAAAGAAACATTCATATGTCAGGGGGAACCTCCTGAACAAATTGGAACTTCTTGTGGTGTCAGAATTGACATACAGTGAAACCTCGATATACCAGCTTCTTTTATAACAGCAACTTGGTTATAACATCCTAATTATAAAGTACAATGTTTTACAAGTTACAATTTTTTCTGGGGGCGGGGCGCCTCTCTTTATAAAGGCTTTTTTAGATTTAAACTAAATCACGTGGGTATGAGATTCACTCACGCTATACAAGACCAAAGAAAGATACCATCTATTTGTGTACAAACATTTCTACTTGAAATTGTTTCCAATATTCCTGAAGAAGGGCTGTTTACGCCCGAAAGCTCAAGATATTATTTTTGAAATAAAAGAAACTTATCCTCGGAATTTTATGTGTTGCTGCTAATTATACACCAGAGGATTCCACCTTACAATTTTTTTTTATAACTATATTCAAATGAAAGCATTCACGACTTTTCATTTGATGTATATAGATGACGCGTTATTGCTTTATTTGAATTTATGCCTAACTGGCCTTGTCCTTATTGTTTGCGGAGAGCATTGCTCTGGTCATTAATTGAAAAGGTTTCAAGAGATGAGTTTCTTTTAAATTTAAAACTGTCTCAAGCTTTCGGGCATCTCTAACCTTCTAGGTGAGGATTTATTTGTTATTTATGTTCTCCTGTAGAAGGGCAAAGATGCCCAAAAATCTTGAGATGGCTTTAAAATAAACAGAAATCTCTGGAAACCTTTTAAATTATTTGAAGAATTATTTATCACCATTCAGGTAGCTATTTATAAAAATATCCAATTTAATTCCAACTAAGGGACATTCCTATAATTACAATAATGGGCTAACCTGTTACTGTTGTAGAGAAGAGAATATTTGGCCTTTTTTCAATATAAGCTCTCAAGAAAACTTATCTTTTACTTTTTATTTCACAAAAATAATTTATTATAGAAAAATATGCCTACAAACTTTAGCATCATCACGCCTCTATCTTTCCATAGAAGCATAGGGCGCTTCTCCCGTCAAAATAAACGTCAAAAACTGACGCCATCTATTGACCGTCGACGCAAACTAGCGGCCTCGGGTCGGAGACAAAGCCACAACACCAGCTTTGGCAAATTGACGGGAGAAGCGCCCTATGCTTCTATGGATCAATTTCCTCCCGGCAGTTTTCCATCTATATTCTAGCTTCTATCTTTATACTCAACTAACTAAATAAAACTCTATACACATAAAGAATGCAAAACCTTTTCTCTTACAATAATTAAATTTACATACATGTATATATTCAATTCATAAAACAAATGAACACACACACTTTTCTTAAATATTTACAATTTACAAAATACAGTAGAACCTCCCTGTAAAGGACACCTAATTGCAAAGCCAAAGTGTCCTGTAGGGAGAGGTGTCCTCTTATCGGAGAGTTACTAAATTGTAAAAATGGTAATTTGCAAATGAAAAATGTTCTTTGTGGAGAGGTCTCCATTAAAGGGAGGTTCTACTGTATTTACATATTTTCTTTTAACTTTAATAAGATGATCATATACAACAGTTACCTTGGTGACAACAATTGGCCCCTATGGTATCCAAAGCTCAATGAGAGAGAGCGATTATGGATGCTGTCTACTCTACGAACGACTTGCTTTATTGGTAGGTTCACTTTTTACTTTTTAGATACTTGTTAGATCTCGATACTGGTAACTTCTAGTGACTTTGATAAAGCATAATTTGGATTATAGATTATAGATACAAGAAAATAAGACCTAAGTCAAATAAATTAATAGTGTGTGACGTTTCGGTAACAATACAATACGAAACGTCACACACTATTAAAATATTTGGATTAGGTCTTATTTTCTTGTGTCTAGTGACTTTAAAAAGAGGAGATAAAAATATTTACTGAGGTGCGTAGTGGGATTTAAAAAAATCCTTCATTTCAGATTTCAATTGAGGGGTAATCACTAGGCAAATGTAAAGTCTTTTAAGACCAAAAATGATTCTGAAAGAACAACAACATCAATATAATAAACATCCTAAATATCTCGGCTACACCCTGGATCCAAAAATTAACTCCAGTAAATATATTGAAGAAGTTATTAGAAAAGGAAGAGACCGACTAAAAATCCTGAAATATATTTCAGGAAGAGGGTGGGGAGCCGATGCAACCACACTAAAATTAACTAACACATCTCTAATTAGACCTATCCTGGAATATGGATATCAAATCTATGGTACAGCATCTGAAACAAATCTAAAATCACTGGAAAGGATACAACTAAGTGCAGCTAGAATTATTACAGGTATTCGAAATACCTGCCCTAATGATATTGTACTTTACGAAGCAGACATTATGCCCTTAAAGGATAGAAGAAGCTACAATATGCCAAAATACATAAACAAAATCAAAAGTTATGGAAACAAACACATAACTTCCAATTACATACTTAATTGGGAATCCAATATAAGACTCAAAAAAGAAGGCCCTCTCCACCTTGCTAAAAGAAATGGATTTTTAAAATATAAAGTGGAAAAAAATTATTTAGCAGAAAAAATATCTCCATGCGAACCACTACAAAATCTTTTTTTTTTAATGCCACTTTAAATGAACCCACCAACAAACAACACCAAAATCCAGAATACTTAAAGCAATTATAATTAGAAATAATTAATAACATTCCTAAAAATGCTATAACTATCTATACCAATGGTAGCAGAGACGAGCTAGGACACACTGGCAGTGGCTGTCTCATCAAAACCACAAATGGCATTGATAAAATGAACAGAAGAAACCCAGATTTTTGCTCAGTCTTCAGATCAGAACTTATAGCCATCTATTTATCCTTAAAATCCATCAGAAATACTAATTATCAAGATATCTGGATTCTTACTGATAATAGAAGTGCCATACAACACTTGAGTCACACAGGAGAACTTAGAGACAAAGTAAGCAGGAACATAATTAGTTATCTCCCAAAACTATCAAAAACCTCAAAAATTCACCTTCAATGGATACCCTCACACGTTGGCATTGAAGGCAATGAAGCTGCTGATGCGCTAGCGAAAAAAGGCACAAAACAACCCTTGCCACAGAAAAATAAACTTACTTTTAAAGAAATAGAAACAATAGCCAAAACAAAAATAAACAAGAACTGGAGGATCTCACCTAAGCACAGTTGGTACAGTAGAGTGAACCCAGGAGGAGCTCTGAACATCAGAAATAGACAGCATCAAACAACACTAACAAGATTTAGAACAGGCCATCTCCAGCCATTGAAGATAGAAAATAATAATAAAATTTATCCCACTTTCCCAAAATGTAGCTTGGCACCTGCAGCTCCAGAACACATTTTGGCTTGCATTAGATGCACTAAACAGGACCTTTGGGAGAGGCCGCTGCTTATCATAAAACAGCTCGAGGAGCACGAACTCAATACATAAGGGGATAAGAAATAACAACAACAACAAAGACTTTTAAATTAGTTTGTCTTAGAGTTGTATGTCAGCACATTTCTAGTTTATATCACATACCATCACAATCTCGTACAGGATACAGACTTGAGAACGCTGAAATACCTGAAATCATATACAGTAGAACCTTCTTTTAGCAGACACCCCGATAGAAGTCACTTCTCTAAAAAGGACAATTTTCATTTGCAAAATTACCATTTTTACTATTTAGAAACTCTCCGGTAAGAGGACACCTCTCCTTAAAGGACAGTTTGGCTCTGCAATTAGGTGTCCTTTACAGGGAGGTTCTACTGTATATAATTTTGTTATTATTTATTCAAGTTGTATCCTACTTTTTTGGAAGAATATTATGGTAGAGTAGCCAGACACATGAGACCTCACTTGCAACAGTTCATGTAAACACGAGTTGAGCGCGGAATTTTATATCTTTGTTTATTGGAAGTGTTAAATAGTGTGATATTCCAGAGTGAAATAAAGAGATGTAATTTCATTTATGTGAGAATATATGTCAAAATATTCATATACAGTAGAACCTCCCTGTAAAGGACAACACCTAATTGCAGATCCAAAGTGTCTTTTAGGGAGGGTGTCCTCTTACCGGAGAGTTGCTAAATAGTAAAAATGGTAATTTTGCAAATGAAAACTGTCCTTTGCAGAGAGGTGTCCTCTAGCGTGAGTGTCCTCTCATGGAGGTTCTACTGTATCGAATAAAATAAAATAACATTAATATTTCAGGATCGATTGCTTATTGTTTCCAAACTTGCATTCGTTCTCAATTCCTTGTAATGTTTAATTACCTTTTAACATTTTATTTCTCCCGCGTGCACCGTTCGCTTGATGCTCGACACACCAATTAATTACCTTTTAAAAAATAACTGTATTTAAATATTGTCGCATGTCGCATAGCGCCCGATTTTAAATACGTAGTACGATGCGATTTACATTAAAAGTGACCTGTCTATAGCACCCCCTCTCTATAGTACCCTATTTTGGCGAGTCCCAAGAGGGGGCGCTATAGACAGGTTTAACTGTATTTTAAATGATTCTTTTTTTTAGTTATAATTTTTTAACCCAAAAACGCGATACCACCGCTCTCTCTCTCTAGTATTTCTGTTAAATTTATCTATTAACAAATAGATAAATATTCTGAATATTAGAAATAGAATAATAGCTAAATACATTACTTCATACAACTCAAGAATGAAAATTGTTCAACATAACCATTCCAAACATATGGCTCTTCAGTTGTCAACCCAATGGAGAACAGTATTACTGATGGAGAGAGAATGTGGTTTTACGGGCCACTAATAAGCGTTTATAATTTTTGAGCCTAAAAGAAAAATGGTGGGTGGAGTGTGGTTGTATTTGGAAGTCGTATTGCAGTTCCAAGGTAAGGCAAGTGTAATATAGCGTCCCAAAAGTTGATTTCCACAGTTCCAGAGGGGTAAGTATTGGCCCTACTGATGGAGAGGTGGTGATGACTTCAATGGACATCCACACTACACTGACTCTCAGGATGGCGCTGTTTTTTATGCAATAGTATACATTACAAAACCTCTGTATCTATAGTCGGTTTCAGCAGTGCGCAGAATTACTTATTTCGGCCGTAATTTCTTTGAATAATGTCCTTTACTGGATGTGCGTGGTCGTCTGTGACCATTACTTATCATTATAATCAATATTTTTTATTCCAAGTTGGTATAAAATATGGAAACGATATACGATTATACATATGGATGTTAGACATAGACAGTGTTAATATGTTTAATTAAAAGAATAGAGAGGCGTTCGATGCGTACCTTTACAGAAGAGCACTCAAGATTCCATGGATAAATAAGACGACACACAATTAGGTCCGTGATATAATGGGAATAGAACGCCAGCTTGTGATATTCATAAAGCAACGAAAGCTGACGTTTTCTGGACATGTGATACGTGGATCAACGGAGGAGATACTGCTGATGGTTCTGGAGCAAAGATCCACGTGAAGAGACCGCGCGGACAAATACGGCGAGAATATATGGACGACCTGAAGCAATAGACTGGACGACGTACATACAAGGAGATAAAGCAGATGGCGGGAGATATGGAGAGACCACGTGGCCCACCCTCAGTAGCACTGGAGAAGGAATAAATCTAGGAGGATACGATTTTACAAAATCAGGAAACCTGGCCATTTTTATCGATGTTCCTCCAAATTCCCCTGTCTTGCGCCATCCTGCTGATAACTGTGGATGATGAGGTGTATTCTCATTCTTGTTGATCTATTTTCATCATTGAACTGCTGGCCTTCCACTGTTCCTTACACTGTTATTAGGGTAGCTGAGAGAAAGTCAGTTAAAGCATAGAGCAGGAAGGTGCCTCAATAGGATGCCCAAAACCTTCCAAATTATAGTTTATAGATAGATATCGTCCTTTGGGGGGCGAGGGAAGAATAAGTATTCTTTTTAACTAGGTTGATTTAATAATGCAAACAGAAACAATAATTAGCAAATGAAAACATTAAGACGCTAATGTTTTCATACATAAATCAAATTTCTACTGTCCTTACTGCGATGAAAAAATATTGGGAGATCTGGGCTCATGGGGGGGAAGGGGGGGGGGGGCAAAGGTGGCGTGATCGTAGCCAACCAATAGGAGGGCGCCATTCCAAAAAAAAAAAAAAAGCAAACCGTGACAGAGATGAGGAATGACGCTCGTAACTGTATATAGAATAGTTCTACTGTCCTCTCTCTCTAAAAGCTTATATCCATAGTTTGATTGAATATTATTTCTGAGATTCTACTCTTCACACACACACACAGTGTAGCATATATAAGCAGAATGTTCCAATACAGTATTAGAGCTCTAACGAAGCAGTCTGGTATATTAAATTAGAGAAACTGCTGTGAGTGTTAATCACTGATGAGCCAAGCCCTCTCTTATGTGTGAAAGAAACATTCGCATCTTAATGTTTTCATTTGCTATATATTAAGGACGCGTTATTGCTTTATAGAAACACAACAATAGTGAATCCTTTATAATTGAAATAATGTTTTTTTTCTTGATGAACCATTTATTAACGAATGCATAATCCACAACCAACGAAGTAGCTTCTATATACATAGTTACTTCCATTTTTCTAGCAGTTACTTGATAGAGAGTTGAAAAGAAAATCATGTGCAAGTTAGGTGTTAAATGTATTTTGAAATGTGAGGTATAGTTGAATATTATTGCCTCACCTTGCGATCTATGGGGTTTGTAATTGTTCCTTATTTTGACCCGGTTCTCCTTTCCCCACTGAAAATGCAAATTAGAATTCACCACGTTGATAACTATGCATTTAGATTTGTTTTCGGGGGACTCAAGTGTAAATTTCGATGCATAAATTCTTGTGTTTCCCGGGTTGTGGTGAAAATCACTCTATCTACTTGACGGCCATTTTAAATTCTATCTTTAAATATTAAAAATAAAGAAGGCATCTCCTGACCACGAGCACATGTGCTTTTTAGATGGCAGAGCACCATCTAGTGGAGCAAAAATAAACTAAACGTTTATTTAGATTGCTCCGAGATATTTGGCCAACCCAATTTCTTGATAAATCAAGAAAAGCCATCCACGAACGCGTTTCGCGCTGTTGGCGCTCGTCAGCGTGGAGAAGGCTGTAACCACTGCGACCAAAAAGATTTTTTGGTCCCAATGGCTTCCCGAAAAATCAAGAAATGGGTATTTAAGGCCAAATTTGCGTAAAGACGCTTAACACATGAAAAAACAATAGAAAAAAATAAAAGATAAGTGGGTCAGGTGTTGATATTAAAAATAAAGAAGGCATCTCCTGACCACGAGCACATGTGCTTTTTCAGAAGGATTTAGGTTCTGTTTACAGCACCATGATAGCTGCATTTTTGTTTGGCCAAATTATGGAAAAGGAACATTGCCAGCGTGCTTTAGGCATCGCCATTCTGGCCCATCACCGTCTCTGTCACCCCTTCTTCGTCATTCCCGGCACTTTGAACAGTCTCCGTTACATTTCTGGTGTGTTACGCCCGTTTCAGTGCTCTTTATTCGGGAAACGCTAATTTTCGGCAGGATATGCCTTCTTTATTTTTAATATCAACACCTGACCCACGTATCTTTTAATTTTTCTATTGTTTTTTTCATGTGTTAAGCGTCTTTACGCAAATTTGGCCTTAAATACCCATTTCTTGATTTTTCGGGAAGCCATTGGGACCAAAAAATCTTTTTGGTCGCAGTGGTTACATCCTTCTCCACGCTGACGAGCGCCAACAGCACGAAACGCGTTCGTGGATGGCTTTTCTTGATTTATCAAGAAATTGGGTTGGCCAAATATCTCGGAGCAATCTAAATAAACGTTTAGTTTATTTTTGCTCCACTAGATGGCGCTCTGCCATCTAAAAAGCACATGTGCTCGTGGTCTGGAGATGCCTTCTTTATTTTTAATATCAACACCTGACCCACTTATCTTTTATTTTTTCTATTGTTTTTTCATCTTTAAATATTTGAAGAGAAGAATATAAGATAATAGTTAAATTATTTTAAAATTAATATATAGGCTCTTTAAATTGTTCATCATTTTCTTTTCTCGTAATTGATAAATTGCTTAAAACTTTTGACCGATTATTGAGCTCAATAATTAAATTCAAGCAATTTTGGCATCATAATTAAAAAATATCGTTATAAAAATACTACTGGCTTTAAAATTTCTACACCAAGATGAAATGCAAATGACAAAATGATATTTATATTAGACAAATACATTATATTGAAAAAAAAAGTGAATTTTCAAGAAATTTGGAAAAATTAATCCAAAGAAATGAAAACTTCGAAGAACCTACACTGGCAGCAATACAGAATTCATACGCCTAGGTATTGAGTCAAATAAAGATTGGATTGTATGTACAGATACAGCTTTCCATGAAGCTTCAACACGATGACGAATTTAATTGACAGTAGTAACTGTCGCGTGATGGCGAGGTAACCTTTGAAGAGGCTATTTCTAATGGTGACAGATCAGGAGAACGTGCTTTCCAGGTAAGCAGCCGTACATTTTCTGCATGTAGGAAGATCCTTACAATATCGAAAACATTTGGCCATGCATTATCCTGCTGAAATTTAGCGTTTCCCGAATAAAGAGCACTGAAACGGGCGTAACACACCAGAAATGTAACGGAGGCTGTTCAAAGTGCCGGGAATGACGAACAAGGGGTGACAGAGACGGTGACGGGCCAGAATGGCGATGCCTAAAGCACGCTGGCAATGTTTCTTTTCCATAATTTGACCAAACAAGGATGCGGCTATCATGGTGCTGTAAACAGAACCTAAATCTTTCTGAAAACGCCATTCCTGCGTTCAAGTTCGTCGTTGATCCCACCATTGAAGGCGATCCTGTCTGTGATGTAGCGTTAAGTGTAGCTGAAGCCATGATCGCCGAGCTGACAGTCCATGCTGCTGTAAAATTCGTCGAACTGTTCGTCCAGACGCGTTTTGACTTGCAAACGACCCTATTTCTTGACTTAGAGCTCTTGATGCAGCTATTCGATCCATTAAAGTCATGTGGATAACATGCCGGTCTTTTCGGCTGTTAGTGATATCGGGTCGTTGAGATACAGTACGTCGTTCCGTGTGACGCCCTGAACCCATAGATTCCATATTCTACTAACAGTCATCATATCTCGACCGACGCGAGCAGTAATACTACTTACGATAAACCACAACCCCAGTAGGATGCAATTATACCTCTATCAAATTCAGAAACTTGTTGGTAAGTAGTTATCATTCTTACACGATACATCAGAACTTTTCATAACGAAGAAACGTTTCAACTGAAATTTCTGTATGAGAAACCAGCTGTAGAATTTCTTCTTCATCAACACATTGTAGGTGTCGCTACTGACGCCTATTTTGCATAAATGCGTGGTAAATATATTTATTTGAATATCATAGCATTCTTTAAATCCATGGCATCCTACCACCTGGCCACCCAGAAGTCTGTAATTTTGTCAACTTGCAATGTTCTATAAGCATTTAAAAAATTGTCACAAAATTTGAAAATATAATTTATATACTACGTTTGAGAGTATCAAACATAATACATGGTCTTCTCTGCGTCACCTTGGCTTCCTGTTTACTTTTGACTACTTCTTATATATTGCTGATATGTTTTTTGTATATTTATTGTCTACACATATACCTTTTTCTTACTTATCGTCAATACTCAGTGCATATTTTACCATTTGATACATATAAATATTAGCTACATTTTAAAAATTTCTACCAACAATTTAGAACCTTGTTGACGTGGCAACAACAATTAATGCGTTTGATTACGGATAAGTCGATTCCAAATTCGTATTCTGACAGACTCGTTTTTAAAATGGCTTAAGAGCTATCTCTCGTAACGCATTTTGATAATCATTTTCCTGACATATTGACATATATCAAGCTGACTCTATAAGATCAAAATATAAAAGATTCAACACTATATTTAAACCGATAGATTTATTTAATGAATTATGCTTGGCTTTGCCCACTTGATGAACTATAATTGTGATTTATTTTAATAATATATATTGACATAGCATTCTTGCTGGTTAGTCATCGCAAGCTGAACCATTTCACAAGGTGCGTGGAAGGTACAATTGTCCTGTGAGTTCGCCAAATACACTAATGGACAAAACTTAAAGGAAATTGAAATGTCACCAGTCTCCTGTTTTTTTTTTTTTTTTGAAGCCGACAGACGAAATTTTGTTCACACTTGGTTATCTTGTTTGTATTTTATAATAGTCACTGTGTATCAAATATCTTTCAGAGTTATTGTCTGAATACCGATGTACATGATAAAAGGTACAATTTTCTTTTAAGTTTTCAACGAATGTACATAGCTTTCATCTGATGAAAGATTCAATACATAAGATCAATGCTCACCTAGATATTTACATTTTATGGAAGAAATAAAAAAACAAGTGGAAAAATACTCAGGGAAGTAAAAGGAAGTCGTAATATTTTCTAATTGAAAAGAGCATCCATTCCTAATAACAATCGATGTGCCAGAAACGATAAATTATGTAGATTGCGTATTTTGATTTGAAAATAATTTAAAATAAAGATAAATGGATCCCCATTCTCATTTACTAATATCTAATGATTATTTCTTCGTTTTTTGAAACTATTTTCAATCTTACTAATTACTTATAAACAAGAAAAAAGACGTCTATATATATATATATTAAAATCAAAAAAGGCATATCCTGACAAGGAGCACATGAGCTTTTATAGATGTGCTCCTGGTCAGGATACGCCTTTTTTATTTTAATACCAACACCTGATCTTTTTTATATATATATATATTTTTATTTTTTTCTTACACACAGATATATATTAAAAATGGCATATCCTGATCAGGAGCACATGTGCTTTACAGAAGGCAGAGCGCCATCTGGTGGAACAGAAATCAACTAAACATGTGCTCCTGGTCAGGATATGCCATTTTTAATATTGATATTTTTATCTTTTATTTTTTTCTTTCGTTTATATATATACATACACTCTCTCTTTACGAGTAAATCTTATTTATTGAGGTGAATGATTCCTATAAGATTCGTGTTCCTCTTTGTTCAAGCTTCTCCAAGACGTAGAATATTGCTCTGTTTCGGTTTCTTTCTTCAGCTGTTCACAAATGTATTACGTGGTCGTTCTCTTTATCTGACGTCTTCAATGTGTTCTTTAAGCAATACTTTTTTTTATGTTTTAGCACATAGCTATTTACAATTTAGTTTTGTATTTTTTCAGTATTTCAATGAGGAATCTGTTCTCTTCCGGTATTGATAGCACCTCATCATTTGTGACATGTTCTGTCTGAGGTATTTTAAATTAATGTCTTCAGAACTACATTACAAAACTTCCAGAAATTTGACGTCTTTGTGGCTGCCAGTGTCCATATTTCGCCCCCCCCCCTCGTATAATGTCTTTTGCCACATAAATGAGTTTAATGGGTTATAATTACACATAAAAAGAAGTCTCTTTATGAACACACTTCTTTAACGACCACTCCAGACTACCAGGCTAGGTATTACTGTTCAAAAGTCAAAGTCATCGCTCTTTAACATTTTGTCCAGAACAGCGGCTATAAGATCAAATAGAACTACCACACAGCCATCGAAATTGTTCCCAAAATCACATTATTATTTATAATATGAGGAAATAGTGCATCATATTGGAATTAGAATATTTAGTGCAATATTTTTTTTGCAATTAAAGACAACTTCCCACTCTTCTTTCTGTGATGAATAAAAAGGCAGACGAAACCGCTGCAATGGTTTGCCACTGTAGAGCCAAATTCTTCCAATATTCTTCATCAAAGCAGAATGGACAGTGTGAAGTTATTTTAATTGTAAAAAGAAAAATTCGCACTGAATAGCTCCAATTCTCTTCTATATTTTCACGTTGAAAAATAAGAAAAGACAAACTACAAGATGATAAGGTAATTATATTTTATCCAAACAATTTTATGAAAATAAAAGATCAGATATAAGCAAAGAGAAGGATTTTCAGAGAAACCAAATATATTAAAATATATACGTTGTTGTGTTTTGTGTTTGTTGATTCAAATAATATTCTGTTTCATAGCTTATTCCCTGTTTGAAGCCGTAATTCACAGCTTGTAATGTTGGTCATTTTCTGATAGTGAAGGAATTCTTGAGCGTCTTTGAAGCTGATATCGATTAGCTTTACGTCCTTTTTCTTGCGGCGTGAAGAGCGGCTTTGTTGTTAATAGAGACCGTTGTCTTCTAGGACGTAGGTTTGGCTTTTGATATGGTGACAGATTCATGGGGTCAGGCGCAGATATATGAAGCCCACACAGCACCAATGGCGTCAAGGTCTGTTCGGTGATTTTATATTTGTCTTCCCAAGTCTTACCCAGCATCTCATTCAGAATGTCGCATAGAAAAAGTAGGAAAGACGTACGTCAGGATGGTAAGGAGATTTTCTATCCAAACGGTTCAACTTTAGATGATAACTAGACAACGAGAGAGGAGAGAATCTCTTTCTATCTCATTGTAACAGAATATTAAAAATATATACACTCATGGACATAACTTTGGTCTGTTTTTTTTTTAAGGAGACAGGCAATTTTGTTCACACTTGGTTATATCGATTATCTTCAATAAAGGTCACTGTGTATCGGAAATATCCTTATTTACGGGGCGGCTAACCAAAACGAATGATTTTTCAGCCCCGATGGACGCATAAAGCGGAATATATATAAAGAACAGTTGGAGAGGCCTGGGGGTGGGTGGCCAGGGGATCATCGCCAGGTGAGGCTAGGAGAGCCGGGATGTCGAGGAGGATCAGGGGGGCAGGGTGGTTATCCGCGGAGATCAGGGGGAGGCAGAGACGGGTCCAATAGTGTTGAGCCCAGGGGTGACCGTGGAGAGCAGACATACCGCAATGCTTAAAGTGTATGAGTTTTAAGTCCAAAATAATGTAGCAAGCAGAGAAGCCGCAATGCACTATATCAAAGTACCAAGGTGCTGCACGCAACCAAGGTTGTTCAAAAAGGTTAGATTCCCCAGGCCAGGGAAGATAAAAGAAAGACAGCTGTTGTTGAAATAAGGATATTAGATAAAGCGGGAATGATTCAGCAACTGATGAGAAAAGATAGATTTTCTTTTTGTAAAAATAAATATATAAAAGTTTTAGATAAGAAAATTGCTATTCGTAATATATAAAATTTTTGAAATTGAAATCTTTTACAAAGATTACTAGTGAGGGTAACAGTACTAAGACAACCAACCAGAAAAGTACACCATAGATTGCATAGCGCGTTCAAATGGGTCGCTGCGTGAGTCGATTTCTCGAGCAGCCCGCGCCGTCGAATCGCCAAACCATTTTCCCTCTGTCCTTGGGTTACAGAGACAGCGTCAGAGGCGATCACATACACAGGGCAGGTCGCGAAACCGATCTCAGTTGCGTCTACGAGCGGCCGCTAATGACCGGTGTTAACCATGAGGTGAGGAGTCCGAGTCACTCAAGTGATCCGAATCCTCCGCGCGGACGCGTGGCTTAAGTCTATCAGAGACCTTTAGGAACTCCAGGCAGGCTCGCCAAGTGCTCCTGTTGAAAATAAAGTCTTTGAGTGACCGCGGAGTGTACCCTAATTCTTCTGCACAGGTGGAAAGAAGGGGGAATCTAAGGACATCAAGGCTGCTGCACTCAAGCACGATGTGTGACAGAGTTTCTTCTCTGTCAGCGTCGCAGTAAGGGCAGGAAGGATCGTCAATGACGCCTATCCTGTAGGCGAAACTGTCCGTCCACGTGTGTCCCGATAGCAGGCCAACAACAATGTGCTCGCTAGGGACGATGTACGCATACCTTTTGTCTAAAGGACTCATTGGAGTAAGGCCAAAGCGGGTGTGGATAGAAGGAGCTAGATAGAGGAATCTGCTTTCCCATGCTTCACGCGCCCGGCCGTAGATTGCCGATTTTACAAACGACAAAGGAGCGAATTTGTAACAGCTTGGGTCAGCAGACTCAGCACCCCGCTTTGCGAGTGTGTCCGCAATGTCATTACGCACGATCCCACTGTGGCCCTTGATCCATTGTATGGTGCATCTGTTCCCATTGCGATTCAATCGCGAAATCAGTAGCAGAGCTCTGTCGATAAGGTAATTACCAGTCTTAGAGTTCAGAACTGACTTCACGACTGAGAGGTTGTCCAGGAAGAACCCTAAGGTTAGATGATTTGGTAAAGTGGTTGCGTTTTCAAGTGCCTTAACCAATCCAAGGGCTTCCGCCTGAAAGACAGAACAATGAGGGGACAGGACATGAAATTCACGTATTTCAGGTGCACAATCGAGACAAGAGAACCTGTACACGCCGGCGCCAACTCCATCTATGTTTTTGGAACCATCTGTATAGTATGCCACGTGGAAGAAAAGAGCAGGAATATTACAGGGAGCGGAGTAATAGGGGGGGGGGGGGGGGGGGGGGGGAGGGGGGGGGGGCGTAAGGGAGAGGATGTGGAAAGGGAGGAGACTCGAGGGGAATTTCAGCGTCAACCAATCCATACTTTTTAAGGTATAGCTCAGTTTTAGCCGAGATTTCCAGATCGAGAGGAAGAACTCTAGTGAGGGAGAAAAGAGCAGCGTTGCTGGTTGATCTGAAAGCTCTACAAGCCCTCACTAGGAAAGGCCTTTGAGCTCTCAGTAGAACATTTAAGGAGCGTTGAGAAAGATTAGGAAACCATACCACCGAGGCATAGGCAATGGCTGGAACAACTACTTGCAGATACAAAGTTCTCAAGGCGCAGTAACCAAAACCAAAGTTGAGATTAGCGGCTGCGGTCAAACGCGGCAACATGCCGCGGACCTTGGCGCAGACTTCAACTACGTGCTGGTGGAAAGATAGACGTTGATCAAATCTCACACCCAGCACCTTAATTGAGTCGCACCATTGGATTGGCCATCCGTGGATAACCAGATCCCGACGCAGTTCAGGCAGTCTCCCGTGTGGTCTGAGGAGAACCTGTGTATCAAACAACTTTCAGAGTTATTGTCTAAATCCCGATTATCTGCTAAAAGATACAACTTTCTTAAGTTTTGTCCATGAGTATATTCTGTTTATTTAAAAACAACATATATTCTATGTTATAAGAGCGCCATCTGTATACAAAATTATAAACTATTTGTGATCGAAAATTTTTTATTTATTGAAAATGTCCTTACCGCAGTAAATAAATATTGGGAGGATAGAAGATACTGAACTCTCCCAATATTTTATCATTGTAGTAAAATGGAATCACATTATTGTGTATTAAGCACTCGAGCATAACTAGTTTATAATTTTTTAATAAATATTGTTTGTAGTTTATTTATTTATAGTTCTAAATAGCGATCAGTTTCTGCCTATTTTATTATAAAGGCAAGTAAAGTTTTTATTGAATATAGTCAAATGATGCAATATTTAAAATATAGGTAAAAATTGTTATTTTCCGCTAGGAGGCCAAGCTCAACGGATGTGGAATTCTTCGGCTCCCGATAGGTAAATATTTTTAACTCATTATTTTGCTTTTTTTGTGTGCTGATACTTGGATTATACCTTCTTGTGAGTATCCTGTCGTCGGCCTATAATTTATATATTCTCTACGAAGATTAGGAAGTTGATTTTATTTATTTATATAATTAATATCTTCATTGTTGCAATAGAAGCTGCTGCGATTACTAGATATGCAAATTCTCGCGTTAAAACGTTTGTTTATTATGCAAATTTCAAGGTTATCTCGTTTGCTCGTGCTGGAAAGGAACGCAGTAGATGTATTATTTTAATTAAACAATAGGTTTCTGAAGATGAGTTTCTGTAGAAGGACAGAGATGCCTGAAAGCTTAAGACTACGTTAATAAAATGGAAAGAAACTCATCTTCAGAAACCTATGGTACTGTTTAATTTATATCCAGGAGATTTAAATCAATTAGTACAAGGTTGTCCCAAAAGTTCTTAAACACTTGAAAAAAAATTAAAATACAAATATTATTCGCTGTTATGTATAATGTCTTTGTATTATGTATAAAGTAATTGTATTATCTATATTAATAAAATGGAAATTTCATAAGTGGACACCACTAAAGACTTTCGTTACAATGCATCAATTTCGACCAAATTTTCAACATTTATGTAAAACGAGATGGAGCAGGTTTTGCTTAACATCAAAATATTTTTCTTAACATTAACATGCGTAACTTCGCTGTTATCGATTAAATACAAAAAAAAAATCAACATAGTTAATTTTATTTATATATAAATACAAAATTAAATTTCAACAGAGTTAATTTTTTTAAATACTAGCTAATAATCTCAATCTAAAAAATATTCAAAACAAGCAATTTTAAGATAACACCATATGTAAAACAGTCGGCCAAGAAAACAACAACGATATTACATCTTTCTCACATATTCACACACAATCTTGATTAATAATTAAAACTAATCTTTAACATTGTTTATTATACTTCAACTTTTATTCTACATTTGTTTTTAAATATCCAATTGTTTTATCATGTTTCTAATTTCGCCTAACAAATATACAAATTTATAGTGACCAACATATGCAAATTTTATCTTTGTTTTTTATTTAACTTGATATCGTAAACATAACATCCATTGTAAGCATTTTTCTGTTCACCTTCCGTGGTTTCTCTTTTCTCTGATAGTTTTTAGGTGTAGTATATTTTCTTATTACTAGACTACAAACATTCCCTCGAGAAAAACCTGGGCGAAGCCGGGTACATCCGCTAGTATATTATATTATACATTCGTCCTAATGTTGTTATTTGCAAAGTAATAGGAAAAACACGAACTTTTGGGACAACCTTATTTTAACGTTACTGCTCATATCAGGTATTGAACCAAATCCTGGCCCCAAACGACATTAGATTCTGGCAAAGGCAAAGATTTACATGATCTAATCATAGCACTTTCAACTAAAATAGATGACTTGGGGCAGAAAATGGAAACTAGATTTGCTCCAGTAGAACAAGATTTGGACAAAATAAATAAGCGTTTACAGCACCTCGAGTCATCTTTGGAAACTGCTTCTAAAGCTGTCTCGCTTATAATACAAATATAATATCTGATCTCGAAAGATGGGGTTAGAGCTTGGGAGATGAGGCAGAGGGAAAGGAACTTGATTATTTACGGACTGGAAAGGAGCAGAAAACGAAACCCCTGACGATTGATCCAAGATCTGATCTCAAACAGATGCAAATTTCCAAAGAACTTAAGATAGAACATACCGAAGATTAGCAAAAAAGCTAACTCGCCGCTGCTTTTTGAAGTGCCAATTTCAAGCAAATAATTCTGCTTTTTAAGAATACTTTCAGACTCAGGGACAAAAAAAAAAAAAACATAAATAAAGATTATAGACAAGAGGAGTTACTGATTAGCAAGCGAAAAGAACTCATGAGAAAGGGAACTTTTCCAAGCTAAGGGATAACAGGCTAATTGTCCGTGGCATAAGCTACTCTGTTTTAAATGGCCGCATTGTCAGCTCCAGCGGCGATGCATTATAGCAAACTCCGGATAGCATTCATACCGTTCTACAGTCCAACCTATTTTTATAATTATAAAAAAACTTTCTCAGGATGAATTTTTGCGACAACCTATACAAGAACTATCATAGAAAAACTCACTTCTACAGACGAATAAAGCTCGGCATTCTGCACTTTTAGCTAGCCATAAAAACTCAAATTATCCAAATAAAAGGTTACCAAGGAAGAATCCTCATAGAATAATCTCCTGGAATATAGGTGGACTCTAGAATTATTTCCGTTTTTCCACACACACGCTCATTGATTATATTAAACAGTTATATATTTTGAAACGAAAATTGCAATTATACCGCGAATGTTTCTTTTAAACGAAAAATCACAATTTATTTCAAAGAGAAATAGCGATTATTTCTAACTTTAAGGATGAAGTATGATAGGATGAATTCTGAAGAGTAATGATAAACGGAAAAATAAAAGTGTCCAGGGATGGGAATCGAACCCACAGTGTTCCGCTTACCGGGCAGATGCCATGTCCACTAGGCTTTTCCGTTTATTATTACTCTTCACAATTCATCCTATCATACTTCATCCTTAAAGTTAGAAATAATCGCTATTTCTCTTTGAAATAAATTGTGATTTTTCGTTTAAAAGAAACATTCGCGGTATAATTGGAATTTTCGTTTTACAATCATAAGCCGCGTTATATTGTATGTTATATATTTTCTCTCTGACCGAAACGTGGTGTTATTCCCTGATGTACTTTACAGTTGAGAAGTATGAAATTTATAAAACTCTGGCTTTAAAACCCTAAACCGAGGAAGTTGTTCAGGGGGCATTATTATGGGAGTTAGTAAAACTATCTAGCAAAAAATTGTAAAAGTTGAAATGAAACCGCTATGGATTTCGGTAATTTTTAAATTAGTCCCATCCACAGACTCAATACTGGTTTGTATGACTTTTGTTTACCTACCTCCAATCCAGTCACAATTTGAGAATCTAAAAAACCTAATTTGTTACAATGAGAATAAAATACAGGAGGGGTTAGAAATAGTCCTTAGTGGCGATCTAAATGTTCGCACCAGTGACCTTGGAGATTTCCATAACTTGCTGGACGCCCCGACACTGCTTTCTACCAACCGCACCTCCTGCGATCCAGTCTCATCATCTCTTGCAAGAACTCTTGTTGATTTTCTCGATGAGAATTCACTCACGATAATAAATGGAAGATCAATCGGTGATAAAAATGGAAACTTTACTTTTATCTTAACCCAAGAATCCTCAGTTATTGATCTTCATATTGTTTCGCCTGCACTACTTGAATTGATTGTTGATCTTACTATTAAATGCATGCCTTATTCGGATCTTCTACCATTTGTCTTAAAATTCAATGGTCTAAACCAGGGGTGGTGAACGTGCGGCCTTTTCTTGCCCAAGTTGTGGCCTTTTCATAAATTCAAAATTATAATTTTTGTTTCGCAGTTTTCAATTACTTTCATTATTTTATTGAAAATATCTAATACGAATGTCATATATTATATAATATATATAAATATGCGGCCTTCTCAAAAACGGTAAAATAAAAAAAATTGGCCTTCTAATATAAAAAGGTTCGCCACCCCTGGTCTAAACAATATTAAGGCAAAAGATGATACGAAGTTTCGTTCCATTAGCAAGTATTACTGGGTAGCTGACAAGGCTGCATCTTTCAAAAGCAGCTTGAGGAATTTAACTAATTTACTAGTGGAAGACTCCACAATTGACTCACAGGTCGAAATGCTTACAAGTGAAGTCCAAGCGACAATGTTAAGGGCGGGGATGATAACTAAGACAAGTTCTGGTGCTGTTAGGTCTAAACCGTGGTTGGACAGGGAATGCTACATAGCTAAGAAAAATATGAACTCTATTCAACACAGAACAATACAGATAAAAATATTTGTTTATTGCAAGCAAGAAAGAATATCTATCATTAATCAGACCAAAAAAAGAACCAATACTTTGAAGATATACAGAAGGCTCTTTGTATTGCTAGAAACCCTTTTGAGAAGAACCCTTTAATGGAGTTCAAGACAATGATGCCTGATTGGCAGGAATTTTACAGAAAGTTGCTGTCTTCCCCACCGATAATAAATGTTTATTTATCTTCAGCACCAGATCATTTCGATCCGGACCTAGATGGTGAAATTTCGCATATAGAAGTTACTACGGAAATATTCAAACTAAGGAAAAATAAAGCGACAGGATTGGATAACATACCGAATGAAGCAATTAAACGAATATCTGAAATTGTTAACAAATACATACAATGAAATATTGATGACATCCTCAGTTCCCTCAACGCGGACATGAGCAATCATCCACTCTATCTTCAAAACGTGCGACCCAAATATACCACCAAACTATAGAGGAATATCATTGTTATCCAACTTATCGAAACTCTTTCCATCCATATTAAAGACTAGGTTGAACAGTTGGATGGAAAAAAGGGGAATATTGGCAGAAAATCAAGCGGCTTTCAGAAGAGGATATTCCTGTCAAGACCATATCTTCACACTTACCTCACTGATTCAAATGACGCTGACCCGCAAAAGGAGTAAATTATACGTTTTTGGGGGATATTAAAAAAGGCTTTTGATACTGTACCACACCTTCTTCTTTGGGAAAAGTTGGCAGCTTATGGTTTGAACGACCGTTTCATCAGCCTCATACAGAGCTATTATACTCAAATGTCTGCAACAGTTAGATGGAACGGCTCACTTACGGAATTTTTAAAAATACAATCTGGAGTCCGACAGGGTGAACCGCTATCACATCTTACTTATTTATCCTTTTTCTAAATGACCTAGTTTCTCTATATGATGATGTGGACATGCCAAGTATCTATTTACCGAATTATGGAAACATACACCTCCTTCTGTTTCCAGGCTACATTGTGATTTTGGGAGAATCCAAAATAAATAGTCAGATAAATATTAATTAACTCAGAAAATATTTCGAAGAATATTTCCTAACTTTGAATCAAAAGAAATCAAAGGTTATGGTGTTAAGAAATGGAGGTCGACTAGCTCGCTCTGACGTTTGGTTCTGGGGACAACTCACTACAACAGCTAAATACACGTATTTGGGTTACCAGCTGCCAACTTCCAACTCAACAGGCGGCGCAACCTTTTAAAACAAGTCGCTAAATGCTATTAATGTGGTTTGGGCAATATTGACCAGATCAACTATATAAAATCCTCACTCAAGCTCTTTGATTCAATGGTTCCCTTAACCTTGCTTTATGCTGCTCCGATTTGCGCCAATAACCAGAAGAGCTTGGTGGACGGGGTTAAGGACTATATTCTCCAGCGGCTCTTAAATTGACCTAAATATACTCCCTCCCGGTTATATTCTGCGCATGGAATGTGGACGAACGTCACTGGGAGTTACAGTGTTGAAATTAACACTCAGGTTCTGGGGCTTAGAATTCTGAAAATAAACAATAGCCGACTTACCCATATATGTCTAACTCAACTACTGGAGATATCAAGAATAAGAAATATCTATATCGGTTTTGCGTAAAGTTTGGCCAACATACTTAATTCAACCGGATTTTCTTGGTTTACTCACTACATTGGTATAAGAATGTTGCAGAGGGCAATTCCATCAATATTAAAGATAGCAATATAACGATCTATTCAAAATGATCACGTCAAAATAGAAAATTATAAATTCTATCCCCACTATAGGTGAAACTTACATAGTTAAATTTTGACTGAGAGCTATTTACTTGGCAACCTTCCATTTCCAGTAAAACGCTATATTGCACAACAGAGAATACTCCATTCCTTTTTTCAGGAAAACCATTTCAAAATCTTCAGTTAGGGGGATAAAGTATGCCATCTTTGCAAAGGAAAAATAGAAATTGAAATATCTCGTTACATCTTTGAGTGCCAGTATATTAGCGAAGAAAGAGAGACGTTCTTCTCAAAAGTAAACGACAGCCAACTTACCTCAGTGCAAAGTATTTTAACCAGCGCCATATCAAGTCGAATGATTGATCTGTCTCTATATAACTTTTACGAAGCAGTAAACAGAAAAAATAACTCATATTTATCGTTTTCTCCTCCACTACATGATGGTGATTAATCATCATGAGGATATCGTTGCAAGCCGACAATGAAAGAGGAGAATCTGTATAAGACTGGTGGCTTTATAAAGAATTTGTGTGCGTTAATTGTTGAGTTTATACAAAAATTTACGCGATTTAGTGTTTGTATTTAGAAAAGTAGCGTTCTATCAAGATTTAGCAAGATATCAGAATTCGTTGGTAGAAAATATGTATTTAGAATTTCTAATGTCATGTCAAACCAATACCTTTTACTCTGATACGTTCTCAAACGTTTGGATATATGGGAATAGGAATCCATTAAGCATAAATGTAACATACCAAAGGAAGCATACATTTGGATGAATTCCTAAAAAGATTTGACACGAATCTTCCCCAACCCTGTCAACCTTGAAGATAAACCTCGACACATAGGGCGACAAGGAAAGGATTAGTGAGTTCCGACTCTGTGAACATTGTGGAGAGATAAGGCTCGGCTAGAAGCAGACGCCCATGAAACTAATCGAACCCGCCATTTTGAACGTGTAAATATTCTTCGTTTGTGTTAAATGAGGTATCCCCTTTTTTGAATTTTTATGACCATATTAGAAAAGAAATAATTATGCAATTGTGTTTTTAATTTACTTTTCAAATATGACAGACATTTTTAGAGATTATGAAGTTTATTTTGAAGATGAAATTCCGATGTTTTCTTCCATATACACACGCATACACAACAATAAATAGCCAGTCCCTCCCAATAATATTTCATTGCAATAATTTCAGTAGAAATTTTTCTATTAAAAACAAAACAAAGGCATCAAAACCTGTTTAAATTTATTATAACAGATGAGGCGCGCGAATGCATCATTGTTATTTGTGTTGTTAATTTGCGTATTTATTTATATATATTTTATTGTAAGTAAACCAAATGCCTATACATGTAGAAGGTAGTTTGATACAAGTGTGTCCATGGGTTGGACCTTTGTAAGAATCGAGGGCCATAGTGGAAGAAAAAAATCTCAATATGGGAAACGATACTGGGTCGTGATGGTCGGAAACCGACGGATTGTATTACGTTTCAATTTTTATGTGTAGGCAGTTGGCGCTACAGGAGCTTGGGTTATATGTCTCTTGTATTAAAGTAGGTAAGTATGTGAAATCCTTTAGGTTAGACTAGTATGTAAATATTTATTGAAAATAAAGATACTTCGGCCAGTAAATCTTTTTTATTGTCTCGACGTTTCGACAAAAATCTTTTGTCCTCGTCAGGAGCGAACAAAATTTAAACATTTGGAAAAGCGTTAAAAATTATTCAAAAGATTTTTGTCGAAACGTCGAAACAATAAAAAATATTTACTGGCCGAAGTATCTTTATTTTCAAGAAATATGAATGCCGGCCAGGCAGCCTCTATTACGATAGTATGTAAATATAATTTATTTTTGTTTTTGCATGGATAGCTGATCTTTAAAGTTATTTTTATATTATAAATTTATTACTTCTCAATCAGAACTTTTGTTTTGACACTTTTATGGCTTAAAATATGTTCGTTAAATATAGAAACTTGTAAGAAATTGAAACTCTTTTAAATTGTATGTTTCTTTTTAAAATCAAACAATGCTTGTGTAGGTTAATAGGTAGATTTCGGGATACCTCTTTGTCGCAAAAAATCATCATTGCGGCGGCTGATCCTAATATAACATGAGAACAATACTTAAACAATATATTATAGAGTAATAACACGTCATCTAAATATAAGAAAAGTAAACATTTAAGCACGCAAGTTTCTTTTAAACATAAAACACTGATGAGCCAAGCCCTCCCAATATATTTTTTATCGCAGTAAATACAGTAGAAGTGTGTTTTATGTTTAAAAGAAACTTGCGTGTTTAAATGTTTTCCTTTCTTATAAACTATATATTTTATTTGTTTCATTTTTATTTTAAATCCAAAATAAGCCTTTTAATTAATATATATTAAGAAAAAGGCATCTCCTTATCGTGCAATTGAAAGTTGCTGATGACTTGCTGATGAGGGCCAACAGCCCGAAACGCGTCCGTGGTTAGCTTTTTCTTGAATAATCAAGAATGGGTATTTGGCCAATTCTGGAATAATTAAAAATCAACGAGAATAGTTGATATTTATTCCGATAGATGACGCAAGTCATCAGCAACTTTCAGTTGCACGATAAGAAAATGCCTTTTTCTTAATCTATGCCCCTTATCCCAGTACAACATTAGATTTGTACTATTTTTAAATTAATATATATATATATATATATATATATATATATATATATATATATAACTTTAAAGGGCAGCTATCTATGTAAAAACAAAAATAAAAATATTTACATACTAGTCTAACCTAAAGGCTTTTACATACTGACCTACTTTAACACTAGAGAGAAATATATATATATATATATATATATATATATATATATATATATATATATATATATATATATATATATATATATATGTTCATAATACTTACATAACAATATGGATAGCTCTATTTTCAGAATATATATGAAATAAGTTGTTGAAGTCCTGGTAGCTCTTGTTGTACTGTGTTGACCAAGAGGAACAGTCAGGATGTAGAGTTTTCCAGTACCTCTCTGCACCTTGGAAGACCTTTAAAAGTTCTCACAAAATACAGGCAGTCGTGGTCGAGGCAGAGTGGAAAGCTGGGGATATCCATACACAAAAAACGAAGACACAGTTGCACTAAGAAAGTTCCGTTAACAGATAAAAGCTGAGCTAGAAGCGCAAGATGGAGATAGACGAATTCTTCCTAACTACATGTTGGATGAGATCGACATAACATACGACCGACGCGGCTTGCACTAAGGGTGAACTAAACTGTACTGAACTGTACTGAACTGTCAAGTCACTGTAAGGTGATGTATTTATAGGTTAAAGACGGGGCGACCTTATGTGACAGGGGCGTTTCTGAGAAAAGGGGGCCTTGGCATGTCCAGGTGTGAGAGGGGTCTCTGCATTCCACCACATGTGACAGAATGACAAACCTCTCCAATATTCGGGTAAATACACCAAGTATAAAACTAAAATTTAAAACTACAAACTCTATGGCATCTAGGGTGTTCTCAAGAAGAGAACACTTTTATTGCTTCAGGATTAGCTTTAAGAATATTTAAATACGCATTAAAATGAAATGTAGTACAAAAATAGTACAAAAGAGTGAAATTGTATTTGAATCAGGTTAATCAATTCCTAAAGATGGCGCAAGCCATGGATAACTTTTAGTTACACAATCAGAATATGTTTTTTTCTTAAAATATAGTAAGTTACAAATACTGAAAGAATGATAGTTTATCATCTTAAAGTGCAAGCAAAACTCAAATACAACTTGAAAATAAAACAAAAAGAATTGAAATAAAAACATGTGGTATTCGGTAAAGTGAAGAGTGTCTGAAAATGTATTTTTTTGCAGCATAGAGAGAATAAAAAGGTATAAAATGGTTGTTTAAGGGGATCAATAGTTTTCCCCACAAATCAAGATGGGGCAATAAAAGTAACCAAATATTTCTGGTGGGTTATTTGACAGTCAATATTGAAGGGAGATTTTCGCTGAAATGGACGCCCAAGAGGGAAGTTGTGTATACCTATATATATATTTTATTGTAACAAGGTGTTTATTATATTTTATATACAGATTATTAATTTTGGTTTATGTATACAGTAGAAACCTCTTTATAGCGGACACCTCTCCACAAAGGATAGTTTTCATTTGCAAAATTATCATTTTTACAATTTAGTAACTCTCCGGTAAGAGGACACCTCTCCCTAAAGTACACTTTGGCTCTGCAATTAGGTGTCCTTTACAGGGAGGTTCTACTGTATATAATATATATATATTTTGGTACTCTGGAAACTTCCTTCATTGCTTTTATTATATCGAATAAATGTTGATTTTTTGCTCGCCTTAAATAAATTGCTGTGTCATCTTGAAGTTTGTCTTTCCTAATTTTTAA
The DNA here is from genome assembly GCA_030710605.1 of Cordylochernes scorpioides. Taxonomy (NCBI): domain Eukaryota; kingdom Metazoa; phylum Arthropoda; class Arachnida; order Pseudoscorpiones; family Chernetidae; genus Cordylochernes; species Cordylochernes scorpioides. The sequence continues at coordinate 34,500,474 of CP092881.1, read as the reverse complement.
CGTTACAATATATAGTAGCAAATAATTTAGTATTTTATTAACAGATAATCAATTTTGATATTTATGTTTTGCTATTCTGTAAACTTCCCATATTGTTTCTCTTGTAATTTATAAATTTTAATATGTTTTTTTTTAATAAAATAAATGGCCGTGTCATTCCGAGGTTTGTCTTTTCAAATTTTCTAAGCTATAATATATATAGTTTGCCGAATATTTATATTTGAGATATTCTTACGTTACATATTTTTTATTAAACACACACACCTTTTTATAATACTTTAATTTACATTTGTTAAGAAAGCAAGGAATTTAGTAACTATCTTGTCATAACGGATAGGTAAACAAATATGGCATGTTTATCCTCTATTTTGCTTTTATATGAAGGGTGTATTCATTTATAATTTAAATAATAGCATTCTATTTTAGATATTTTCACCAGTTAAAAAGCAAACGATTTTATTCAGTATGATATTTGCAGCACAAGGGGATCTTGTCTCATTCCACATCGGTTCTCTAAATATCCCAACCACGAATTATATAAAAGTTTCTTGTTTGAAAAACAGAACAGTCAAATATACTAGTAATAGAATGGTCCTTAGTTTTAACTGGCGAAATGATGAGCGCCAGAACTCCCAATATTTATTTTCTCAATGCATAAAGGGAACGCAATATGAAAATAAATTTGAAAAAATGATAAGATACTTACAATTATAATCTACATGTTGCAATATATTGTATATAATATTCTAATTCAAAATATAAGTAAGCAAACAGTCTGGAATATTGAGGAACTAAAAAGTAACTCATATGTCCAAATAAACCCAACGTCTGTTCAATTGTTGACCAATCTTAGTGTTCAAATTTCTCATCTTTACGTAATCATATCATATTATAATTATTATATGTTACCATACAATAAACCTGTTTGGTGATCTCAATAAGTTTTATAATATCACAGAAGTAAGTGTGAACGTATATTTTACTGAAATAATCAACGTCAACAACAGCATATGTCTTCCACAATTTGGATAGTGCCATGATTCTGGCATCAACGAAAGATCTTGACAGTGATTACAGGTAACTTACATAAGCCTCCTAAATCACGCGAATAGGCACTCTCGCGTTCTTCTGTTTAACAACCTGAGCAAGTCGTAGTTGCAAGACGACACTGTACGATGAATGTGGAAGAATTTCCATTTAAAACGAGAAATTGGTTGTTCCGTAACTGCGGCAGTGTCAGAAATAGCGCTGTCCTGCAATAGCACACCATTCCGGAATACAGAAATCCTGTTTAAACGTATATTTTTTCAAAGCCTTGCGCATAATCTGACAATACTGTGCAGCTATGAACGTTGAATTCCTTGATAAGAATTCAGCCAAAAGTAAACTATAGTCCAATTACATTAATAATATTAGTAAACACTTGTAGTCGAAGTGTTAACATGAGTTTATTCGTAAATATTGTTGCGAGTATCGGCCTAAGAAGAACAGTTACAACCTCCGTTAACAGAAGGCGCTTTACAATACTTTAATTATTTCCGCTCTAGGGCTGATGTTGTGATTTCCTCCCACAACATTACAGTAGCTACTCTTCTTGTAAGTCTCTCGTTTCCCTCCACCAGTGGTAAGGTCGAGAGATACTGCCAGAAGGAAAGGAGTTTCACGGAAGTAGTGTTTCTCAGGGGCTTTGGACTAGCTGCAGAGATGAGTCGACTGAGCCAAGGTTTGTGATATAAGGGAAGAAGCGGCGTTGTCGCGAAGGACCAGGGGTAACACGCGACAATAAATTCTGACGTAGCTCTATTGACGTAGTCTATCTACTTAACCGCCATTTCACGCCGTCACGTTTACTGGATAGGTCATGGCAGGAAATATCAGGTTTAATTTACAGTATTGATCCCTTCCAGAAACCCTAAGTTAATTCTATTTCGATCCTTCTCTCTTCTGTGTTCAGTTTTCTCTTCTATTTCTGAAAAGCTCTCGCAAAGAATGATGTACCCATATGCACGTTTTAATTCCTAGTAGCTTAAGCAATCTATGGTTTATATTGATATTGTAACGTAGAAAATAAGGAAAGGCAAACTTCAGGATGACACGGAAATTTATTTAATGGAAACCCAAAATCAACATTTATAAGATACAAGTTAAGCAATGAGGGAAGTTTACAGAGTAGCAAATATAAATAAAACAAATATCAAAATAAATAATATGTATATAAAAACAATATTAAATACTTTGCTACAATATTATACTTTTTAAAAACATATTTTCGTCTTTATATACACACTGTTAGCCGATCTTCTTCTGGCTGGTTTCCTTCTTTTCACTCTTCCACCTAGAGGTATAGTGAGCGCCGAGGTCTTGTCCTAAAGATGACGCGGGCCTTCCGAGCTCTAACTACTATGTGAAAGCACGAGTCTCACAAAAGCTCAACTTAACACAACATACACTTTATTTTCAAACACACTATATATACAATCAAACACACACACGTGACCAGGCACTCCTGGTCAAATATATAAAAAAAGCATTTACAGAGTAATAAATATAATAAAATAATCTCTAACATTCCTCCCCGAGTTGATGGGTCCCATCAAGATCCGGAGGGGCCACCGGCAGCAGCACCAGCTTCACCAAGGGTCTTCGGAGCACTCCAACTGATGTTCGCACCGATACAACCCGCACCAGGCCGTCCTTCCCAGGATGGGTCTCCACCACTCTGCCCATAAGCCACCTTGCAGGGGGCATTCTTTCCTCTTTTATCAATACTAACGTATTGATGTCGACATTGGGAGAGATGGTCTTCCACTTATTGCGCTGTTGCAAGTTATTCAAGTAGTCCCTTGACCATCTTTTCCACAGATGTTGCAAGACCCTCTGAGTCAACTGCCATCTTGTTAGGAGATGATTCTTTACCAATAATAGGTCATAGGTCATCTTCCGGGACACAAGAGGATGGCTCAGTCAGCAAGAAATGGGCGGGAGTCAATACCTCTTGATCATTATATAGCCGAGTGCAATGTCCTCTTCGCGCTACAAATTGCTTAAAGGCCGACATGAAGGTGGGTGTAGAGGCATCGGTGACCAATTCAAGATGTACTGCTCGGGTCACAAAGCACACAAATAGCCCCTTTCAGTCTTTCGGCCTCTACCCTTGGACAATCGAAGGTTCACAGGTCCAGCATAATCTACACCACTGATTGAAAAGGGTTTACCCGGTGTCAATCTCTCCTTGGGTAAATCACTCATTAGCTGGCTTTGAGTGACGCGATTGTATCGACAACATGTCACGCACTCTCGAATGCATCTCTTCACCTGATCTTTTGCTCTCAGCATCCAATACTTCTGTCTCAATGTGGACAGCATCAGGTGCACACTTCCGTGCAAAGTCCGCATATGAACCGCTTGAACAATCATCTGAGCCACCTGTCCTGATGAAGGCAACAGCGCAGGATGTTTTTGTTCATATGTCATAGATGGAGCCCATTTTAATCTACCGCCGACTCTAATGATTCCTTGATCGTCGAGGAACGGTGCTAAACCATAAATCTTGCTCGTGCGCTTTACTGATCCTAAAGTGGTCAAACTTCTTAGCTCTTCACTGAAATGCTGGAACTGAATTGATTAAAGTATTCTCCGATGAGCATTTCTCAGTTCAGCTGTTGTTAAGTGCGACTGATATCGCTCCGCGCTGTAGCGGCAGTTATGGCAAAAACGCAATATCCAGGCCACCTTTCGTATATATCCAGTAAAGGTCGAGCTTATCTCTCCGATAGCCACCAAGAAAGGTGTTTCACTGATGGCATGAACACTCAGGAGCTCAGTTTGACTTTGGTTATCAAACACAGGAAGCTTTCTGGGCCAATCTGTTGATTCTGCTGATAATGTTGATTCTGCTGATTCTGTTGATTCTCCAGATGGAAGACTGTTTCAGCTCGGACCCCAGAATTCCTCGCGAGGCAATATCCGCTGGATTATCTCCTGTGGGAACATAGCGCCACTCCCTGACCTGTGGACAACTCTGAATTTCCGCCACACGATTGCCGATGAAAGTGGGGAGATTTCTAGACATAGTTCTTATCCAACTCAAAACTATAGTAGAATCGGACCAACAGGTAGCACTCTCCATTTTGATATTCAACTCTTCCAGTATATATTTCATTAGTCTGGTCAGGAGAAGAGCCGCGCACAATTCTAAGCGTGGAATCGACATCTTCCGAATGGGAGCCAACTTAGTCTTTGATGCCAACAGTTTTACACTAACCCCATCATCAGTGGGAATTCTTATGTAAACAGCTGCCGCATAGGCGTCTTCAGAGTCATCACCGAATCCATGCAATTTACTCCCTGGGTATTCCTTCCGAGACCCAACCATCGGGGTATTCTCAAACTTCCTATGAAGTTCAATTCCTTTCTAATATTAGTCCATGTTTTAATCAATGACTCATCCGTCGGATCATCCCAATGTAATCCCGTTATCCACAACCTTTGAACCATTATTTTTCCTGTTACAAGGACAGGTGCCAACCATCTCAAGGGATCTTCTAACTTGGCGATGAAGGAAAGCATTTCGCTCGTGGTAGTCGCCGATGTCTTTTCCAACGAATGAACGTCATATAGGAAACAGTCTTCACTTTGGATCCATCCCAAACCCAATGTCCTTATAACATTGGACTGTTCAAATGTAATCCCTTGTGCGCAATGTTCTCTCGCAATGTTGCCCAAAATCGTCAGATCAATTTCTTTAGAATCTGTGGTTTCTAGGGCCTTGAAGGTGATTGAGGCCGGAGAGGGCTCGTTTCTTCCAGTGTCTTCCTCTTCCAAGTTTATGCTGGATTCTTCTTTCTTCATGCAAGGTATTTTGGAAGATATGGCTTTAGGGCTCTTTGTTTGAGCTCTTACCTCTACATCGCTTGAAGCCCCCACTCCAGAACCCTCCACATCAAGAGGCTCTGAAGGTTGAGAATCCTCAATTGCCGACTTTTCGTCAGAATCTTCTACTGCAATTTCTGGAACCTCTTGAGAACCTTGAGCTTTACCTTCTGAAGAATCAGGATCTGATGCTAAGGCATCGTCTGCAGGCTTAGAGGTATCGTCTGAAGGCCCAGAGGTATCGTCTGAAGGCCCAGAGGTATCGTCTGCAGGCTTAGAGCAGTCATAGGATTCCGAGATCTTCTTTAGAGATCTCAAACCGCTCAATATTAGTCCTATAATCTACCGGATTCGCAATCCTTTCCAGTTTAGCACTTTTACCAGACTTTTCTGGAGACTTGTCTCCTAAATTAAGACCTTTCGCCGGAGTAGGCACTTGCCCCTTTGGAGAACTGGCCGGAGTATATAATATTGGAGTTACTACAGCTCCAGAAACAGTTTCCTTCGATACAAGTTGCATTTTATTGTTTGGAAGATATTTGCCAATTGAACCTTTTTCTATTGGTTCTCTCTTCACATAGGTGATCTGGATGCTACAACCCTGTTTAGAAAGCGTTTTACTTTCTCCAACCTTTGCATCATCATTCAACTATTTCTTTTTCTTCCGGATTTTTGAGATATGGGGCACCCAATTAAAATCATCCACAACCATTTCCCGCCCAAAACCCATCAGTTGTCCATTTTCTTCTTCCAAAGAAATCTAAGGTAGTCCCAATCATTCTCCTTAATGGCGATCATCCGGAAATATCTTCCCATGTCGGCCAAAACTCCAAATTTATTTTCCCGAAATTCCATCCTTATTTCAGGGATTCCTCTCAATAGACTAGGTCTCCTCCTCAAATACCGCCTCAAGGCGAGTCCGCCGTTTCCTCGACAGGAAGCGTCGTCAAACACTGGCCGCACAGGCGCAGCCTTGGATTCACACCCAAATACAGGGCGATCAGGCAAATAGTATCCTTTTACCTTGAATTCCGTATCTCCAGTTTGTCCTGCTTCTATCCCTTCTGCCATCTTTGAATCAGTACCTTGTTCTACATCTAGCTTTTCTGCCATCTTTGAATCAGTACCTTGTTCTGCATATAGCTTTTCTGCCATCTTTGAATCAGTACCTTGTTCTGCATATAGCTTTTCTGCCATCTTTAAATCAGTACCTTGTTCTGCATATAGCTTTTCTGCCATCTTTGAATCAGTACCTTGTTCTGCATATAGCAGCTTCACTTCTTCAGTGTTCTTTGAATCCATTCCTTGTTCCACATCCAGCCCTTTCTCTTCATCTGCTTCAACGGATTCTTTCTCAACTTCAGCCCTATGACTTTCGTCAACTTCTACAACAGACTTCTTCTTGACTTGAGCCTTTTCACCGTCTTCAGCAAAATGCCCTTTTACTACTTGAGCCTTTTTACTTTCTTCAACGGCAATCTGCTTGGATGTCTCTTCTACCATTTGCTCGGATGATACCACAATCCCAGCATCTTCCTTAATAGAAGTTGGATCAACTCCCTTCATCAAGGTAATTCCTACAACCCTTGGCTTCTCACTTATCCCGACTTCTAGACTGCTTCCATCGCAGATCTTCAAATCCAAGTTGGGCAATCGGCAAACTCTTGTTCCAGGCAGCGAGCCCTTTTCCGAACTAGCACCATGGAGGGCTTCCGTATTTTTCTTCAGAGAGCTGAGGAAATGATTTATCTTAATTTCAAGACCTATCCACTTCAGATCATACTGGCTCACTGTATCCTTCTCCTTCTCTAGTACCTTGTAATCAATTTCCTCATCGTCCAGCATCAAATTCCAGATCAACCTATCTTCATCCTGAAGATTTGCCATATGCTTTTCGAGGAGTTGATAGCTCGTTCTTATAATAATTTCAGAAGGAGTTTCTTCATCCAACTCCGCTTCTGCCTTTTTGATTAACTTGGAAATAGTCGTTCTTTGAACGGCTCTACTTCTTAATGCCCGCTTCATTCTCTAGCCTTGGTGCTGTTCTCAACTTAACCTTTTATCCCTTAACGCACTATACCTCGGCCTTATCTTTTTAATCCAATTTGCAAAACATTTTTTTGCTAAACTTTCTTAAAAACTTATTTACATAAATTCTTCTCTGTTCTAATCTTGCTTAAATTTGCATAAGCCTTCTTTATCTTTATCTTCTTCAACTTCTTTATCTTTATAACTTTAACCTTAGCCTAGATCCGGCTCGAGGGACCAAAATGTTAGCCGATCTTCTTCTGGCTGGTTTCTTTCTTTTCACTCTTCCACCTAGAGGTATAGTGAGCGCCGAGGTCTTGTCCTAAAGATGACGCGGGCCTTCCGAGCTCTAACTACTATGTGAAAGCACGAGTCTCACAAAAGCTCAACTTAACACAACATACACTTTATTTTCAAACACACTATATATACAATCAAACACACACACGTGAACAGGCACTCCTGGTCAAATATAAAAAAGCATTTACAGAGTAATAAAAAAATAAAATAATCTCTAACACACACGGATAAGTTAGTATTATATACATTTTGATTTATATGAAACATATTAGTTTTTATCTTCGAAAATATAGTGAATGGTATCTTTGTGTATAGCTTTTAGTCGATGCTATGTTTTCTAATTATATATATAGTGGGTTAGCCTTATATATATATTATGGAAAAACCTAAATCAACGTTTAATTGATTTTTTTCTACTAGATGGCGCTCTACCATCTAAAAACTTTGTTTTTGAAACGTATCTATATTTCTCACTATATATCTTCATCCTAAATATTCTTGAATTGCTCGCTATATTTTCCGACATATGAAATATATACGAAAATGCAAGTCCTGAGCCTTTCAACCGACCTTTTAGATGTCAAAGCGCCTTTTTTTCGGAATAAGTATAAATTAATAGTTGATTTTAAACATTATTCTAGGATATTGATCAACCAATTTTCGAAAAAATAGAGTCTTACTGTGCCTATTCCTCCGTTTTTACTCTTTCTCTTTTTCTTTAATCTTTCATATACATATATATAATTGACTGCATCAAGCAATTCTCTCTTCCGAAATTACATCAGAAATAGTCCTGTTAGGCAAAAATCAAAATTATCATATGAAATAGCTCGCTCTTCAAATATAATTACAACAAAAACACTTTCTCTCTCTTGATTATAACTGAAAAACCAACTCTGGATATTGGGGATAGAAACACCCAAATAATCTATCGGAATAAAAATCAATGGGCGCAAGCCATCAGCAACTTTCAATTGCCCGATAAGGAGCGTACATGGTTAGCTTTTCTTGATTATTCAAAATGGGTATTTGGCCAATTCTGGAATAATTAAAAAATCAACGAATAGTTGATATTTATTCCGATAGATGGCGCAAGCCATCAGAAACTTCAAGTTGCCCGATAAGAAGATGCCTTTTTTTCTATTCTTAATTTATGAATCTCATCCCGGTACAATATCACATTTGTACTATTTTTCACACTCAAATAATATGTATGGTTGATGTGAAATATTGGTCAAGAATCTAATTCCAATCAGGTAAATAATTTACTCTAAATTATAAATAAAAGATCATTTATGCACATTCAAATAAATTCCAATATATTCTCTATTTATATGTATTTATTTTTCAAAACAAAAAAGTCGGTGGACGAGTGGGCAACCCCCTCGATTCCCGACAGTCATGAACCGGGATTGAATCCCATGTTAAAATTTGTTTAATATGTGAATAACCTTCACATATTATTCATTGTTCAATTATCATGAACTAGGTTGCTCTTGCTGAGCGGTACCTATTTATGTGAATTTGAACCAGAGTATTTATTTTTTGAAAATAGAGCATTCCATAAATAAATATTTAAATAAAAAGGCATATATTGGATCAAAATATCATTTATTTTACCAATATTTTAGTTGGCTGAACGCCAACCTTTATCAAGGTATTATAACATTTTAATGTGAGTTTGTGGTTGACAAACATTAAAATGTTATAACACCTTGATAAAGGTTGGCGTTCAGCCAACTGAAATATTGGTAAAATAAAATATATTTTGATCCAATATATGCCTTTTTATTTTAAAATATGTATTTATACATATTTAAAATAACCAGCCATTTACAATGATCCCTTCTATTTATTCCTGTAGGTACTATACATCGTTGAAAAGGAGGAATTTACTTTTACATGAAACTCAATTACAGGAACATGAGTTTGATGCGGATTCTCTGATGGGGTTTCAAGCTTTATAAAATGTGGACTCCATTCTATTAATTTTTTATTTCACTAGAAAATATTTGCTTTATTAATGCTCGAATCTTTCTTGCTTTTTTAGGGAAAATAATTTTAGTACAGTAATATTTTATTCTGTTTAATATTTAGGTTATTTAATTTTTATTTTAATAAAATTATTAGGTATATATTAATATAAAGAAATAACACGGTATCAATATATAGGAAATGTTATCACTAAAGCACGAATGTTTCTTTGAACATAAAACAATCTTCTACAATCCTGAGTCGAAAATGGCAAGGAGTATATGTTTTATTCTAGATTATGATATTATTCAAAGTATATATCCGCTGACTATAATGTTCCTTTTAATTCATTGCTATTATATTAATAGGTATTGGCTTGATCTGTTTTATAAACTCTTTAAATTATTTGAATAAATCTTGAATTCATCATATGAAGTTATACTTTTTGTTATAATCATTTTTAAGTTTATCTGTATTGTGGAACTACATGCTACTTTAGCTACAAACCATACTCATAATAATATTAATGACCATCAAAATAATTAAAACATTTGAACAATAACGTTGAACAGAAAACTTCATTGAGACGACGCAATAACCTTAGAGAGCATCAGAGATTTTTTCCAAACGCTCTTAAAATATAATGAGAGTAGGTTTTGTATAAGATATTTTTGCTCTCTCTCTCTGCCTCGAGGCATGCCATCTGTGCTTGTCTGTGAGTCCATTGACTGATAGTCGTTCGATCCCTGCGTCGTAGATGTTTGTCTTCTGTAGGGTGCCCCTGGATCTGTTATTATGGCTCTTCGGTATCTCTCCTTATTCTAAGGAATCGAATACCACTGGTGTGGCGATGTCTACCATCTGATAGTCGTTCGATCTCTGCGCCGTAGATGTTTGTCTTCTGTAGGGTGCCCCTGAATCTGTTGTCCTGACTCTTCGGTATCTCTCCTTATTCTAAGGAATCGAATACTACAGGTGTGGCGATGTCTACCATCTGATAGTCGTTCGATCTCTGCGCCGTAGATGTTTGTCTTCTGTAGGGTGCCCCTGGATCTTTTGTCCTAGCTCTTCGGTATCTCTCCTCATTCAAAGACATCGAATACCACAGGTGTGGCGATGTCTACCATCTGATAGTCGTTCGATCTCTGCGCCGTAGATGTTTGTCTTCTGTAGGGTGCCCCTGGATCTTTTGTCCTAGCTCTTCGGTATCTCTCCTCATTCAAAGACATCGAATACCACAGGTGTGGCGATGTCTACCATATACAAATACCATCTTGGTCTTTAGTTGGTCAATGTCAGCTACCATATCGACCTTTCCACTAGATGAGAACGAAATTTTGCGGTTAACCGCAGTGGAAGACATTTATAACATATTTGAAAAAGGAAGAATAAATAAAATTAAGGTGAAGAATTTCTTTTGATTATAATTTTGCAAGCTTTCGAATAAAATTTATGCTCTTCAACGGACAAAAACTAACGGGCTAATATAAAATTATATATTGTACATAGAAGTATTTGCTCGTTGAAGAACAGAAATTTTACTCGAAAGCTTGCGAAATAGAAATTAAAAGAAACCCTTTACCTGAATTTAATTTATTCTCTTTTTTCAAATAATTTGTAGGTCTCTATTGCTCACACATTTATAATCTATACTAGCCGAATGACCCGGGCAACGCCCGTGTTTTACCCGATTGAATGTTTTGATTCAAATACTATTTGTTACAATTATAAATTGGCGCCTTATATAAATGCATATGTTAGTTAATAACTATAGCCTATGTGCTTTATCTGTCTATGTACTAACACAAAGCAATAACGCGCCATCTATACATATAAAATAAAAGGATATAAAAGCGCGAATGTTTCTTTTATACATAAAACGAACTTCTATTGTCCTTACTGCGGTGAAAAATATATTGGGAGGGCTTGGCTCACCAGTGGTGAACCCTCCCAGCGGTTTCGCCAATTTAATTCACCAGACCGCTTCTCGGAGCTCTAATACTGTATTGGATCATTCTGCTTTTATATGCTACACTGAAGGATGGAATCTTAGAAATGGTTTTCAAGTAAACTATGGACATAAGCTTATAGGACAGTAGAATTACATTCAAATATTTGCTTCGAGCAATGCTCTTCAGCAAATTATAAAGACAAGGTCAGTAAGGAATAAATTAACACAAAGCAATAACGCGCCATCTATACATATAAAATAAAAGGATATAAAAGCGCGAATGTTTCTTTTATACATAAAACGAACTTCTACTGTCCTTACTGCGGTGAAAAATATATTGGGAGGGCTTGGCTCATCAGTGGTGAACCCTCCCAGCGGTTGTGTTAATTTATTCCTTACTGACCTTGTCTTTATAATTTGCTGAAGAGCATTGCTCGAAGCAAATATTTGAATGTAATTCTACTGTCCTATAAGCTTATGTCCATAGTTTACTTGAAACCATTTCTAAGATTCCATCCTTCAGTGTAGCATATAAAAGCAGAATGATCCAATACAGTATTAGAGCTCCGAGAAGCGGTCTGGTGAATTAAATTGGCGAAACCGCTGGGAGGGTTCACCACTGGTGAGCCAAGCCCTCCCAATATATTTTTCACCGCAGTAAGGACAATAGAAGTTCGTTTTATGTATAAAAGAAACATTCGCGCTTTTATATCCTTTTATTTTATATGTATAGATGGCGCGTTATTGCTTTGTGTTAATTTATTCCTTACTGACCTTGTCTTTATAATTTGCTGAAGAGCATTGCTCGAAGCAAATATTTGAATGTAATTCTACTGTCCTATAAGCTTATGTCCATAGTTTACTTGAAAACCATTTCTAAGATTCCATCCTTCAGTGTAGCATATAAAAGCAGAATGATCCAATACAGTATTAGAGCTCCGAGAAGCGGTCTGGTGAATTAAATTGGCGAAACCGCTGGGAGGGTTCACCACTGATGAGCCAAGCCCTCCCAATATATTTTTCACCGCAGTAAGGACAGTAGAAGTTCGTTTTATTTATAAAAGAAACATTCGCGCTTTTATATCCTTTTATTTTATCTGTCTATGTACTGTTGGCTTCCGTAGGCGTCTCTTACTGGGAAAAAGAAAGAGAGGATTCCATTTGGTTATTAACTAATATATGCATTTATTTAAGGAGCGACCCGCCATGAGAGAACACTCACGCTAGAGGACACAAAACTTCTCATTTTTACTATTTAGAAACTCTCTGGTAAGAGAACACCTCTTCCTAAAGGACAATTTAGCTCTGCAATTAGGTGTTCTTTACAGGGAGGTTCTACTGTATATATATATTTTTGAAAATAGAACAATGCATGAACATATCTTTAATTAAAAAAGGCATATATTGGATCAATTTAATTTTGATCCAATATATGCCTTTATATATATATTGTAAAAATAAATTATTAATACACACATGCTTATTTTTATATTTAATAGAGAGAATATTGTCATTCTATATACAGTTACGAGCGTCATTCTTCATCTCTTAATAATCAGTCAGTTTTCGTCTCTGTCACCGTTTGCTTTTTTTTTGGAATGGCGCCCTCCTATTGGTTGGCTACGCTCACGCCACCTTTGCCCCCCCCCCCCCCCCCACTCGCCTTTTCGTTTATGTAATTATTGTGTTGGAACGGGTCGCTTCTTAAATAAATGCATATATTAGTTAGTAACCAAATGGAATCCTCTCTTTCTTTTTCCCTGTAAGAGACGCCTACGGAAGCCAACAGCACATAGACAGATAAAGCACATAGGCTATAGTTATTAACTAACATATGCATTTATATATGGCGGCAATTTATAATTGTAACAAATAGTATTTGAATCAAAACATTCAATCGGGTAAAACACGGGCGTTGCCCGGGTCATTCGGCTAGTTCTATATACAGTTACGAGCGTCATTCTTCATCTCTGTCACCGTTTGCTTTTTTTTTTTTGAATGGCGCCCTCCTATTGGTTGGCTACGACCACGCCACCTTTGCCCCCCCCCCTCCCCATCATGCCCCCCCACTCGCTTTTTCGTTTTTGTAACCATTGTGTTGGAGCGGGTCGCTCTTTAAATAAATGCATATATTAGTTAATAACCAAATGGAATCCTCTCTTTCTTTTTCCCAGTAAGAGACGCCTACGGAAGCCAACAGTACATAGACAGACAAAGCACATAGGCTATAGTTATTAACTAACATATGCATTTATTTAAGGCGCCAAATTATAATGGTAACAAATAGTATTTGAATCAAAACATTCAATCGGGTAAAACACGGGCGTTGCCCGGGTCATTCGGCTAGTATTAACTATAACTCCAACTCAATAATTATTGATATGCAGCAATATTATATCTATAAAGTTTTTCAATAGACAAATTACTTTTACGAAACATTTATTTATTTATACAATTATATATTATTATAATATCGGTTATTTTTACATCTATACCTATTTATTCACATATATTTAATTCCATATAAACGCTGTATCGATTTAGTTTCAACCACAATCTTGCTTGTTATTTGTTTAAACAAGATTATAACTATAGTGGTAAAAGGGTTTTCAACTACAGTTAAACCTGTTTATAGCGCCCCTTCTAATTAGCTCCTTCCTCTCTATAGCGCCGGATTTTAAATACGTAGTACGATGCGATTTACATTAAAAGTGACCTGTCTATAGCACCCCCTCTCTATATAATACACTGCGGCCTGTGATTGTAAAACGACACTTGAAGCTACACCGCATGAGTTTCTTTTTTTTTTTTTAACGAAAATTAAAATTTTATTTCAAGGTGAAATATCACCTTTTCTAACCCTTTTGGATGAGTTATGAAAGGATGATTCATGAAGAGTAATGACGAACGGAAAAATAAAAGTGTCCAGGTAGTTTAGTGGTCTAGTGGGCATGGTATCTGCCCGGTAAGCGGAATATTGTGGGTTCGTTTCCCATCCTTGGACACTTTTATTTTCCGTTTCGTCATTACTCTTCATGATTCATCCTTTCATACTCCTCCAAAAGAATTAAAAATGGTCGATATTTCACCTTGAAATAAAATTTTTATTTTCGTTAAAAAAAAAAAAAGAAAGAAACTCATGCGGTGTAGCTTCAAGTGTCGTTTTACCCCCTCTCTATAGCACCCTATTTTGGTGAGTCCCAAGAGGGGGCGCTATAGACAGGTTTAACTGTACTTGTAATGTAAGTGTACCACAAGTAAAATACTCTATTGTGCCTTTACAAGGCATTACAGCTCAATTTAGTCACTGGTGAGGTTATGTTTGTACAGGGCCAGTGAATACATTTACAATTAAAAGGCACATATAATATAATTGTGGGTTTATACAAGTAAAATACTCTATTGTGCCTTTACAAGGCATTACAGCTCAATTTAGTCACTGGTGAGGTTATATTTGTACAGGGCCAGTGAATATACTTACAATTAAAAGGCACATATAATATAATTGTGGGTTTATACAAGTAAAATACTCTATTGTGCCTTTACAAGGCATTACAGCTCAATTTAGTCACTGGTGAGGTTATATTTGTACAGGGCCAGTGAATATACTTACAATTAAAAGGCACATATAATATAATTGTGGGTTTATACAAGTAAAATACTCTATTGTGCCTTTACAAGGCATTACAGCTCAATTTAGTCACTGGTGAGGTTATATTTGTACAGGGCCAGTGAATATACTTACAATTAAAAGGCACATATAATATAATTGTGGGTTTATACAAGTAAAATACTCTATTGTGCCTTTACAAGGCATTACAGCTCAATTTAGTCACTGGTGAGGTTATATTTGTACAGGGCCAGTGAATATACTTACAATTAAAAGGCACATATAATATAATTGTGGGTTTATACAAGTAAAATACTCTATTGTGCCTTTACAAGCATTACAGCTCAATTTAGTCACTGGTGAGGTTATATTTGTACAGGGCCAGTGAATACATTTACAATTAAAAGGCACATATAATATAATTGTGGGTTTATACAAGTAAAATACTCTATTGTGCCTTTACAAGCATTACAGCTCAATTTAGTCACTGGTGAGGTTATATTTGTACAGGGCCAGTGAATACATTTACAATTAAAAGGCACATATAATATAATTGTGGGTTTATACAAGTAAAATACTCTATTGTACCTTTACAAGCATTACAGCTCAATTTAGTCACTGGTGAGGTTATATTTGTACAGGGCCAGTGAATACATTTACAATTAAAAGGCACATATAATATTATTGTGGGTTTATACAAGTAAAATACTCTATTGTGCCTTTACAAGGGCTTACAGCTGAATTTAGTCACTGGTGAGGTTATATTTGTACAGGGCCAGTGAATACATTTACAATTAAAAGGCACATATAATATTATTGTGGGTTTATACAAGTAAAATACTCTATTGTGCCTTTACAAGGGCTTACAGCTCAATTTAGTCACTGGTGAGGTTACATTTGTACAGGGCCAGTGAATACATTTACAATTAAAAGACACATATAATATAATTGTGGGTTTATACAAGTAAAATACTCTATTGTGCCTTTACAAGCATTACAGCTCAATTTAGTCACTGGTGAGGTTACATTTTTACAGGGCCAGTGAATACATTTACAATTAAAAGGCACATATAATATAATTGTGGGTTTATACAAGTAAAATACTCTATTGTGCCTTTACAAGCATTACAGCTCAATTTAGTCACTGGTGAGGTTATATTTGTACAGGGCCAGTGAATACATTTACAATTAAAAGGCACATATAATATTATTGTGGGTTTATACAAGTAAAATACTCTATTGTGCCTTTACAAGGGCTTACAGCTGAATTTAGTCACTGGTGAGGTTACATTTGTACAGGGCCAGTGAATACATTTACAATTAAAAGGCACATATAATATAATTGTGGGTTTATACAAGTAAAATACTCTATTGTGCCTTTACAAGGCATTACAGCTCAATTTAGTCACTGGTGAGGTTACATTTGTACAGGGCCAGTGAATACATTTACAATTAAAAGGCACATATAATATAATTGTGGGTTTATACAAGTAAAATACTCTATTGTGCCTTTACAAGCATTACAGCTCAATTTAGTCACTGGTGAGGTTACATTTGTACAAGGCCAGTGAATACATTTACAATTAAAAGGCACATATAATATAATTGTGGGTTTATACAAGTAAAATACTCTATTGTGCCTTTACAAGCATTACAGCTCAATTTAGTCACTGGTGAGGTTACATTTGTACAGGGCCAGTGAATACATTTACAATTAAAAGGCACATATAATATAATTTGGGTTTATACAAGTAAAATACTCTATTGTGCCTTTACAAGGCATTACAGCTCAATTTAGTCACTGGTGAGGTTACATTTGTACAGGGCCAGTGAATACATTTACAATTAAAAGGCACATATAATATAATTGTGGGTTTATACAAGTAAAATACTCTATTGTGCCTTTACAAGCATTACAGCTCAATTTAGTCACTGGTGAGGTTATATTTGTACAGGGCCAGTGAATACATTTACAATTAAAAGGCACATATAATATAATTGTGGGTGTATCCCTATCGAATCAGGGTTTTGGCTGTTGAAAACGACATAGAATATTTTAAAATACATAAATAATATATAACGAATGAAACATTAAGACGCGAATGTTTCTTTTCACAAATAAATAAAACTTTTACTGTCATTTCTGCGGTGAAAAAATTTTGGGAGGGCTTAGCTCATCAGTGGTGAACACTCCCAGCGGTTTCGTCAATTTAATCCACCAGACCGCTTCTTTAGAGCTCTAATACGTATTGAATCATTCTGCTTTTATATGCTACACTGAAGGGTGGAATTTTTGAAATGGTATTTGAGCAAACTATGGACATTAGCTTTTAGGACAGTAGAATTACATTTGAATTGGCGAAACCGCTGGAAGAGTTCACCCCTGATGAGCCCTCTCAATATTTTCTCATCGCAGCAAGGATAGTAGAAGTTTTATTCATTTGTGAAAAGAAACATTTTCGTCTAAATGTTTTCATTTGTTATATATATATATGGCGCATTATTGCTATTATTTATAAAATAATATTTGTTATAAAAACAAAGATGAATGAGATTTTCTGCTTGAATTTTGGATCATCTTGATGATTATGCTATGGTGATGCAGTCGTGGTTAAAAATATTGAAATAAAAATAATAATGGTTTTGATCAGAGGTTGCTTTAATTGATCTAAGAAATATATAAAAGAACATAATTTGATAAAAATAATGCCTGGCTTAAGGCGAGTAGAATAAGGAAAACAAAAGATTATTTACATAATGTACAAAAGTTTTGAGCCGGCCATTGGGATAAAACAACAACGAGTTTTTATAGGGAAAGAGTGACCTCTGGCGGTCGATTTAGCAGAGTATTTGAATCTATGAAATTATATAATTTAAAATAAAATAATATTTTTATATAACATATATATATTTACCAAAGAGGTGGCACTTCTTCTTTTAAAAATGCATTAAAACAATGCATATAGTTTATTCCTCCAGTACAAAACGTAATGGTTGTGGTAAAGAATGAGTTCCAACACCAGTTTTGGCAAATAAACTGTATATAGATTGTCTGAATTTAACAAAATTGGTGTTGTGGCTCATTTTTTGTATCGCCAACATTACATTCTGTACTGGGGGGATAAACCGAATACATTGTTTTAATTCATTATTAAAGGGAGAGGTCCCACTGTTGGTATATGTATACCATCCATAGACTTTTTAGTTTTAATATAGACTGATTTTGGTTTTGGTTCTGTTCATTAAATTAAGCTGCTAAAATGCAATTAGGCGCTAGTATCCCAAGCTGGGATATCGCGTTCGATATGTCAAATAAAATTTGTAAAATTCTCTCGAAACTTCATATTATACAGTAGAACCTTCCTTTATCGAACAACTCTCTAAAAAGAACAGTTTTCATTTAAAATATTATCATTTTTACAGTTTAGCAACTCTCCGGTAAGAGGGCACCTTTCCCTAAAGGACACTTTGGCTCTGCAATTATGTGTCCTTTACAGAGAGGTTCTACTATATATATATTTATATTTCTCTTTCTTTACATTAAATTATAAATATAGACATCAATATTTGAAATAAAATAAAAAGTCTAACCATTACGAAAATTAGCGGCAAGAAACTATATAAAAACAAACAAATAAAAAGTTACATTCTACGGTGATTGTTGTTTTGTTTGCAAGTTAACAAGTGACATGAATAACGGATTTTGCCTATTTACAAAACAGATAAGAATATTTAACGAGGATCTCAAGGAAAGTTTTTCAGTAGAGTAGGTGGAAACTATTTTATTCGACATATATTTTACATGGAATATACGAAAGTTACTTCTTAGAACCACGTTAACTTAAAATATTTCCTAGTCGTCAACGCTTATCGTATTAGAGAAAACATGGAGAGAAATGTGTTTATTGAATGTCGAAGATAATTTTGTCTGTGTTTATTTTTTGAAAGGGCGCATGATCACTACGGGCCGAAACTGCTGCTCAGGTCTTCATCTGAAGAGGCCCACCTGAGTACCATCCTCTTTCCATCTGGTCTAACCTTTATGGTTTTCAACTGGTCTAACTCTTAAGGTTTTAATCCTTCCTAATTTAATATATTATCTTATATCGTGTCCTCCACATTTACACTAGATTGTCTTTAAAATAAGCTTATATAAAAAAAAATTCCCAAAAAAAAAAAAAAAATACAAAAATCTAACTTCTCTCATCAAGAGAGAAAATAGAGCAAAAAATACTTCTCTCTCTCTAATTAGCTTTATTTTATATTTGGAAAATTATTATCATGGTTCTGTCTTTGCTCTTCTCTTTAAAACTTTCTCTTCGCTTATTCCTTTTTTTCACCCAGTCTATGACGCGTAACTGCCGATGCTTTGCTGGTGTTACTTTTTTTTTTCTTTTTAAAAAATATAATCTTACTAATTATTTATTACAAAAAATTAAAAAAACAAACCTCACACATTTAAATTAAATAAAAAAATTTATTAATCTCAAAATTTTTCATAACTATACTATATATATTTATATATAGACGATTGGCGATATAAAATAATTTCCACTTCCTTAAGTTTGTCCATGAGTGTATATGAATCAAAAGAAGCATATTTCCTTTAAACAATGCACTAAAGCAATGTTATTTTTCATCCCAATACAGAATGTACTAAAAGAACAACTTGATGAGGGAAGAGTGTCTTTAATATAATTAAAGACACTCTTCCCTCATCAAGTTGTTCTTTTAGTAAAGTTAGTGAAGGGATTATTGATTCAATATTTCAACAGAATGTACTGTTTGGGATAAATAATGTACCACAATACCAGTTTTGAAAAATTCAGATGAAATTCAAACTGTATACAATAGTATCGGCTTAGGTCTTTAATCAGAATTGTTGTTTTGGCACTTTATTTTGTACTATTGGTGATAAACAGAAATACATTGTTTGAGACATTTTTGAAGGGAGAGGTGTCTCTTATCATGATACAATTGTGAAAAACGTTTAAAAATAAATAAAAAGAATATTTGATCACAATAAGTTTCTTTTTATTTTAAAATGCTAGCTTTCAAGCGATAATCACTCTTCAACGGGCTTAATAAAAAACATCGACTCTATCTTACAATAAATATTTATAGGTGTCTCTTTAGGTACATGAATTCTAGATCGTTGTCGACTTTAGTACGCTTCAGGAATCCGGTTTACAACAAGAGAGGTACAGGAATACCATCCTCCTAGAACTTTATGTTATATACAGTAGAACCTCCCTTTAACGATCACCCCGATAGAAGACACCTCTCTACAAAGGACAGTTTTCATTTGCAAAATTACCATTTTTACTATTTAGCAACTCTCCGGTAAGAAGACACCTCTCCCTAAAGAACATTTTTGGCTTTGCAACTAGGTGTCCTTTACAGGAAGGTTTTACTGTATATATATATATATATATATATATCTTATAAAAAGAAAAGAGATTTTCTGTTGTATTTTTGATCATCTTGAAGATTATGGCAATGGAAATGCAGTCGTGCTTAAAATCTTGAAATAATAATAATAAAATGGTTTTGATCAGTGATTGCTTTAATTGAGCTTTAAGATTATATGATAAACATAATTTGATGAAAGTACCGCCTGGCTTAAGGCGAAGAGAACAAAGAAAACAAAAGATTATTTACATAATGTACAAATGTTTTGTGCCGACCAACCGGGGAAGAACAACAATGAGATTTTATATGGGAAGCATGACCTCTGGCGGCCGATTTAACAGAATATTTTTATCTATGAAATATATTTTTAAATGAAACAATATCTTAATATAACATTTTAAATAATATCTTAATATAACATTTTAAATAATACCTTTATATAACATATATATATAAAGAACAAAATGTAGTATTGTTATTAAAGAGGGGAAGAGAGATTGAGTTTGTAACTTCTTTATTACATCATTCATATAAGGTTATATAAGGTTAAATACAAATTGAAAAAATATGATTAAATAATATTTTTTTGCTTATCCATAATACAAGTGGTACAGGACATGATAATCATAGTGGGTAGAAGAAGGCGACTGCTTTAACTGTAAGTGCACCACATGTCTACACACGTGAAAGATTAAATAATGATAAATATATGAATAAATAATAAAATGAGAGATAAAGGTGAATTAAAATAATGGTTGAAACACATTTGAAGAGAGAAATGTACAAATGTAATTTATCGTAAAGATAGAGGCTGCCTGGCCGGCATTCATAGTTCTTAAAATTAAAGATACTTCGGCCAGTAAATCTTTTTTTTTTATTATCTCGACGTTTCGACAAAAATCTTTTTTTTTCGTCAGTAGCGAACAAAATTTAAAACATTTGGCAAGGCGTTAAACATGTAATTTAATATATGATGTATATGTTATGTGGAGAGATAATTTGTAAAATGAATAAAGTGTGAAATTTTTATATAAAATTTTATTCCAAATAGAGAGTCTTGTAATTTTTATTATTCCCCACATTATATATATATATTATCTAATCTAAAATACAAATATTTTATTTTTTTTTAAAACATATATTTTATTTTTTCATTCATTGACTGTTCTGCATTTTTACCATATATTCAAAACATACCATTTTTTTTTAATTATTATTTTTTTTGTTGTAAATATGTATATTTAACCCTACCTATCTTTTATTCACGATTATATAATTCATTATATAAATTCTATATTCCTGTGATATAAATAATTTTATGTATATTTTTACTTCAAGAGATTCAAAATAAAAATCTGCTTGAAAGGTAAATAATTATCTTTACTTTTCCACGACTGCACCTCTTTTCAACAATCAAAACACACAAAAATTTCTAATCTATAAAATATATATATATATATATATACGTATATATATACATATATACGTATATAGAAGTAGAACTATAATGAGTAGAGAGAGAATTGATGTTATTTCTATTCAAATAAAATTCAAAACAATGCATGGAGAAATTCTATTTTATTTTAACAATATGACACAAGGAATTTATATTTATAGGATCATTGAGAGATAAAATTTACAAAAGAAATCCAATAATGCAATTTTAAAGTCCTTGTTGCAAAAAAACTAAAAAAAATCTAAAAAAAGAAAAGAAGGGAAAATAACATTTGGTTTATTTTCTCGGCTGTTCTGGAAAGGCCTCAGCCAATCGGAGCAAATTACAAAAGATCGATCAGAAAATGTAAAGTAAAAGCTGGTCCCGCGGTCCGATGAGATAAGTGGCCAAAAAAATGATTTATTGACAAAATGATGGATTGCGAGTTAAATGTCAAATTGTAAAGCTGCAGAAGAAAGGAAAGCTTTCATTTAGACTGCCACCATTTTTAAAAAATGTTTCCAATTGAAGGCTATAGAACACTAAGGTAAAGCAATTAAAATAATTTTGTTTCTATAAATATAAAATGTTTCGAGTTACTTATTTTAAATGGTATTTCAAATAAAATTAAAATAGTTTATCTATATTAATAAAATGCAAATTTCATAAGTGTTGTTCACTAGAACTTTCGTTACAATGCATCAATTTCGACCAAATTTTCAACATTTATGTAAAACGAGATGGAGCAGGTTTTGCTTAACATCAAAATATTTTTTCTAACTTTAACATGCGTAACTTCGCTGTTATCGATTAAATACAAAAAAAAAAAAATCAACAGAGTTAATTTTATTTATATATAAATACAAAAAAAAAAATCAGCAATTCATTCAACTCAATCTAAAAAAATATTCAAAACAAGCAATTTTAAGATAACACCATATGTAAAACAGTCGGCCAAGAAAACAACAACGATATTACATCTTTCTCACATATTCACACACAATCTTGATTAATAATTAAAACTAATCTTTAACATTGTTTATTATACTCCATAATATATAATATTCGTTAGGCAAACTTTCACTCGGATAAAACCCGGGCGAAGCCGGGTACACATCCGCTAGTATATATATATATATATATATATATATATATATATATATGAGTTAAACGGTAAAAATATGAAAGTTTTATCTATGCAAATGTATCGTGAAAGTTATAAGATAATCAGAATGATCAAATTTAGGTTTTTGGAAGGAAAATAATTTATCATATGTTTCTACTGCCCTTAGTGCAATGATAAATTAATGGGAGGGCCTGGCTCATCAGTGGTGAACCCCCCCAGCGGTTTCGCCAGTTTAATCTACCATATCGCTCATAACAGATGGCGCGCTAATGCATAATATTTAGCTTTTATGTAACTGGGTCGTATAGTTTGATGCCCCCGTTAAAAAATCTTGTAACGTGATAATATTGTCAAGTAGCTCCATCCAGATGGGACAACTGTCAATCATCCCTGGGCCTCGGGGGGGACCACAGGTGTGGGGGCTTCTGGAAAGCTGATCTGTAAATAAGGAAAACAGGACGGTGGCTAACGCGGTCATTAGGATTATCTTTTAACTTGGAGTAAGTGGTACACTTTCTCTCTCCCTATAAATACCCCTTATAATAAATTATTTACTCCCAAATTTGCCCTTGCTTTATTTATCTCCGCGACATATTGTTAATGATAATATGTTTTTTTTTTCAAACAGAAGGAATTAGCGCGCGCAATCTATTATATATTTTAAAAATGAAACAATATAGCGCGTTTTTTTAATTTTTTCAAATAAAATACTTTCTACTTTACATTAGGATATAACGACCATCTATATTCAAGAAATTAAAGATTGATCACAAATTTTTGTCTTTTGAAAGTAAAACACACCTCCTACTGTTCTTAACTGCTATGAAAAATATTAGGAGGTTCTGGCTCATCAGTGGGGAACCTTCCTAATTTTTTTTTTATCGCAGTGAAGACTACTAGGAGATGAACTTTATCTGAAAAGAAAAATAAAGTGCTTTAAAAGTTTCACTTTATACTTTTAAAATTACAAATATATTTTAAAAGCGATATTTTTTTTCAAAAATCTGTATTTAAAATTTATTTCTATAGCTATTATACTGAAACTAGCCGAGTGACCCGGGCAACGCCCCGGGTTTACCCGAAGGACCCGCAGGTGAGAAACTATAGAAGAAAAATTTTAACAAATCAGAAAATGAAATTGCAAACAACAGAACTACACTACTTTAAGGACATGAGAGCACATGCACAGTATCACCACACGTGTACCATTTTCAAAGACCCTGCTTAGGATTAAAACTTCTCAGAAGCATAACAATAGTACCAACCTAGAGGTTAACTGGTGTGGATGCATTCCTCTGGGAGTGAGACTATTGAGAAATTCAGTAGGGAGTTATTTTGCTTCTCCGCATTCTAACACTCCAACTGTTAACACTGTGGAAACACTGACTCATGTTTGGTAAGCAATTTCAGGGAAGAAACTATAGACATTGGATTAAATAAATTATTAATTAAATTGCATTAAATAAAAATTATTAGATTTAAATAAATATTATTAGAGTGAAAAAAAAAAGAAAGAAATTAACAAATTAGAAAATAAAATTTCGAAAAATACAACTATATTGCAGATAAGATAAGAGGACCTTATTAAAAATACATAAACAAACTGTAATTCGACACTCGATAATTCGACACTTTCGATAATTCGACACTTTCGATAATTCGACACTTTCGATAATTCGACCATTTTAAAAATCAAATTTACAAGGTTGATTGTTGTTTAAATACAACTTTGCTTTTGCATGCATAAACACAGGCTCTTGTAGCAAGAACCCAAATATTATTTATAGTCATAGCAAAAGCAAACTTTAGTGAAAACTGATGCCTCTTCAGAATGAATGGAAGACTGAAATCTGAAGGAGCAGAATATATGGGTCATTTATACTTTCACCAATGCCTTTAGGATCTTTGCGATGGAACGCGTATGGTGTTTCAGCGCATGTGCTCTCATGTCCTTGAAGCACATATACTGACAGTGCCCAAAGTTGAACACACTGTATAGTGTCTGAAATATCTTTGGCCCCTTCGGATACCAACCTTCGCTTCATTCTAGAGAGGCGTTAGTTTTCATGTCATATCTGTAATATAGTTTTGTTGTTTGCAATTTTCTTTTTTTTTTTTCCTTTCAAATATGTATCCACTCTGAAATATAGTTTGTAAATTTTTATTCCAATTTATTTTCTTATATATATATGTATTTTTTTTTCATTTCCAAAATATTTATTTATACTTTCACCAATGCCTTTAGGATCTTTGCGATGGAACACGTATGGTGTTTCAGCGCATGTGCTCTCATGTCCTTGAAGCACATATACTGACAGTGCCCAAAGTTGAACACACTGTATAGTGTCTGAAATATCTTTGGCCCCTTCGGATACCAACCTTCGCTTCATTCTAGAGAGGCGTTAGTTTTCACTAAGGTTGGCTTTTGCTATGACTATAAATAAGGCTCAAGGCCAAACCTTGGCTACAAGAGCCTGTGTTTACGCACGGACAACTTTATATGTAGCTTTTTCAAGTGTGCGAACATTGGATAGCATACATGTAAAGATGACCCATATCTTCTGCTCCTTCAGATTTCAGTCTTCCATTCATTCTGAAGAGGCATCAGTTTTCACTAAAGTTGGGTTCTTGCTACAAGAGCCTGTGTTTATGCATGCAAAATCAAAGTTGTATTTAAACAACAATCAACCTTGTAAATTTGATTTTTAAAATGGTCGAATTATCGAAAGTGTCGAATTATCGAAAGTGTCGAATTATCGATAGTGTCGAATTACAGTTTGTTTATTTATTTTTTAATAAGGTCCTCTTATCTTATCTGCAATATAGTTGTATTTTTCGAAATTTTATTTTCTAATTTGTTAATTTTTTCTTTTTTTTTTCACTCGAATAATATTTATTTAAATCTAATAATTTTTATTTAATGCAATTTAATTAATAATTCATTTAATCCAATGTCTATAGTTTCTTCCCTGAAATTGCTTACCAAACATGAGTCAGTGTTTCCACAGTGTTAACAGTTGGAGTGTTAGAATGCGGAGAAGCAAAATAACTCCCTACTGAATTTCTCAATAGTCTTACTCCCAGAGGAATGCATCCACACCAGTTAACCTCTAGGTTGGTACTATTGTTATGCTTCTGAGAAGTTTTAATCCTAAGCAGGGTCTTTGAAAATGGTACACGTATGAAAAGCAGTTCGACTTTGCATGTACAAGTGTGCCAGAGCCCCGTTTGATTACTTGCGCTTGCTGGTGGGGTTGGACTTTTGCAAGAATCAGAAGCCATTGGAGCTTTTTTTTTTATTTTTTCAGAAAAAAGTGCCCAATGCGGGAATCGAACCCGGGTCGTAGCGGTCGAAAACCAATGGCTTAGACCATCCTTCCACCAACCCCCAGTAAAATAAGTAAATAAAAAGAAGACCAAAAATAAGTGATAATAGTTTATTGAATAACAAATAAAAAAAAATCTTTCAGGTGAAAAATTATAGGCATTGGTAAAAAAGTAAACAAGAGAAATAGCCTAGCGGTCAGGGGAGTGAGTCTTCCACGGCCTTTCCGAGGCATGACAGAAGACGCTCAAAAAAAAAAAGGTAAAATAAGAACCAAGCAGAGGAAATCTATAAAACTGAAAGCCAGGACAGGCATAAAAAGAAAATTCCAAGCATGTGAGGAAACAATTGATGAAAAAAAAAAGGATTAAAAAAAAATACTGCAAAAAAGAAACCAGACACAAAAAGCAACAATTGAGTACACAAATACAGCATCAGCCTATTTATGAGATGAAAAAAAAAGACAGACACAAAAATGGAGCTAAATTCAAATGAAAAACTATAACAAATTAATAAAAGAAAATAAGACCAAATCAAATAATTTAATAAAAAAAAAGCAACAATTGAGTACACAAATACAGCATCAGCCTATTTATGAGAAGAAAAAAAAAGACAGACACAAAAATGGAGCTAAATTCAAATGAAAAACTATAACAAATTAATAAAAGAAAATAAGACCTAATCCAAATAATTTAATTTAAAAAAAAGTCACACACTATTAAATTATTTGGATTAGGTCTTATTAATGAGAAAAAAAAGATGCCAAAAAAGATACAAAAATTGTGCTAAATTCAAATGAAAAACTATAACAAACACTTATAAAAGATAGAATAAAAGTGATAATTCAATCTACAATTCGAAAAATAATATAACCTGGTGATTTCCCAGAAAAGGTTAACTTTGGTAGGCGGCGCTGTACGTTGACACCGCCGTACCTTCGAGCCGAACCAACGGCTTAGACCATCCTTCCACCAACCCCCAGTAAAATAAGTAAATAAAAAGAAGACCAAAAATAAGTGATAATAGTTTATTGAATAACAAATAAAAAAAAATCTTTCAGGTGAAAAATTATAGGCATTGGTAAAAAAGTAAACAAGAGAAATAGCCTAGCGGTCAGGGGAGTGAGTCTTCCACGGCCTTTCCGAGGCATGACAGAAGACGCTCAAAAAAAAAAAGGTAAAATAAGAACCAAGCAGAGGAAATCTATAAAACTGAAAGCCAGGACAGGCATAAAAAGAAAATTCCAAGCATGTGAGGAAACAATTGATGAAAAAAAAAGGATTAAAAAAAAATACTGCAAAAAAGAAGCCAGACACAAAAAGCAACAATTGAGTACACAAATACAGCATCAGCCTATTTATGAGATGAAAAAAAAAAGACAGACACAAAAATGGAGCTAAATTCAAATGAAAAACTATAACAAATTAATAAAAGAAAATAAGACCTAATCCAAATAATTTAATAAAAAAAAAAGCAACAATTGAGTACACAAATACAGCATCAGCCTATTTATGAGAAGAAAAAATAAGACAGACACAAAAATGGAGCTAAATTCAAATGAAAAACTATAACAAATTAATAAAAGAAAATAAGACCTAATCCAAATAATTTAATTAAAAAAAAAGTCGCACACTATTAAATTATTTGGATTAGGTCTTATTAATGAGAAAAAAAAGATGCCAAAAAAGATAACCAGATACAAAAATTGTGCTAAATTCAAATGAAAAACTATAACAAACACTTATAAAAGATAGAATAAAAGTAATAATTCAATCTACAATTCGAAAAATAATATAACCTGGTGAGTTCCCAGAAAAGGGTAACTTTGGTAGGCGGCGCTGTACGTTGACACCGCCGTACCTTCGAGCCGTTTTACACGAGTTAAAGTGAAGATTTTGGACATAGTGATTTTTACATTTCGATCTTTTATATTAATATATATACTTACTATTGCGAATTATTTTTCTAAAAACGAACATTATTTTTTTTTAATTATCTGAAACTAACCTAATTCAACTTATCTAAAACTAACCTTATTTAGCGATTAAACTAACATAATTAAACCTATTTGAATCTAACCTCATATACACTTTTACACTACCTTTTCATTTCAAAATTAAATTAAAATAAGTTTATATTAAATAATAACATTTTTAAAAATCGACTTTCTGGTTCACACTTTTGTATCTAATCAATTATGTATTTCTTTATTTCTCTCTATAAAAGTTACGCAATTGTAAACAAAAGAATTGATGATGATAAATGCAAAAAATCTACGATTGTAAAATAGATTAAATTAAAAAATAAAAATAACTGTTAACATTAGGAAAATAAAAACAGGCCTATGACACGAAGAAAAAAATAACGAAAATTTTGGTATATAGATTGTTATGTGTAGTTCAGAATCTTCGGAGGAGATAGCTCAGGACTTTACAATGGAAAACTCTGTTACGGTATTATCTATATAGACTAGCCGAATGACCCGGGCAACGCCCGTGTTTTACCCGATTGTGAATGTTTTGATTCAAATACTATTTGTTACAATTATAATTTGGCGCCAACACAATAGTTACAGAAATGGGGGGGGGGGGGGGGCAAAGGTGGCGTGATCGTAGCCGACCAATAGGAGGGCGCCATTCCAAAAAAAAGCAAACCGTGACAGAGGCCAGGAATGACGCTCGTAACTGTATATAGAATGGTTGAAAATAGAAAGAGGGAAGACATGGCACATCAGTGGTGAACCTTCCCAGCGATTTCGCCATTTTATACTGTTTTTACTGATATGGAAAAATTTAGCTGGGTGTAACCAGATCCGATAGTAGATGCACTATATACAATACTACAACAGTGTAGTTGATTAAAAAGGTGAAACCGCTGATAGAGGGTTAGACACCGATGAGCTAGATCCTTTCAATAATTATATATTGAAGACAGTAAGTAGTGTTTTTTATTGAAAAATATCTACAATGAAGTGCTAAATACACTCATAGACAAAACTTAAGGAAGTTATGCCTTTTAGCATGTGTATAATTCTTCTCAATGTATAATATTCTTACAACATAAACATTAGATTATTAAAACATTGGATCAGTAAACATGAGGGCAACCATTTCGCTAAATTACATTACTTTTTTTTTGCATATAACATTTTTTTGTAAACAACAAAGGTGATGATGATAAATTCAATGAATATTTACACAATCATAGAAATATTATATTAAACCTTTATATAAACATAAATATTCTAACTAAATTAAACATTCTCCCGCCACCAACTTGATGGGGGACCATCAAAAAACATTATATAGGTAACAAACATAATTTTACAATAGGTCTTCTGTAAGTCCCATTAGCAGTCTTGACTTCTACCACTCTGATTCTAGCGTCATCTCCTGGAAACACCCTTGAAATTCTTCCAATCTTCCATGCTAGTGGAGGTTGTTGTTCATTCTTTATCAACACCAGGGATCCTTCCTTAATGTTGGGTTGGGGCTTACACCATTTGGATCTTTGTTGAAGTTGTGACACATATTCTGGGACCATCTTGTCCAAAAATGATTCATTGATTTTTGAATTAATTTCCATCTATTTGGCAAACTCATTGCTATGATGTCATCTTCATCGGGAAGCGCTGTTAAAGAACCACCTATTAAGAAGTGACCAGGAGTCAATGCCTGTAGATCTTCAGGGTCCTCAGAAAGATGACAAAGAGGTCGCGAATTCAGGCAAGCTTCAATTTGTGCTAACAATGTTGTTAGTTCTTCAAAATTTAGCAAAGCACTGCCCATTGTTCTTCTAAGATGATATTTCATGGACTTAACTCCGGCATCCCAAAGTCCACCAAAATGTGGAGCTGATAGTGGAATAAATTTCCACTGAATTCCCTCTGAATTCGTAAGAACTTTACTGGCATTGTGACATAGTTTCCCAATAATCTTATGCGCACCAACAAAATTAGTGGCGTTGTCACTATGAATTGTTGCTGGTTTACCTCTTCGAGCAATGAACCTTCTTATTGTGGATATGAGAGCATCTGTGGTCAGACTACTGATTAATTCTAGATGAATGGCCCGAGTGCTGAAACATATGAACAAGGCAACGTAAGCATTCATGGTTGAAGTTGTACGTCCCATGTTCCGTTTAATCAGAAAAGGTCCTGCAAAATCTATTCCAGTCACCAAAAACGGCCTTGATCTGTTGATCCTTGCAAAAGGTAGATTTCCCATTAATTGAAAAGGAGCTTCTTTACGAAATCTAGCGCATTTCATGCATGTTCTTAAAATTTTCCGTACAACATTTCTTCCAGAAGGTATCCAGAATATATTTCTTATTGCTGCAAGCGTAGCTTGAGTTGATGAGTGAAGATTATGGACATGAACATTGTTTACAATAAGAGTGGTAAGATTATGTGATCTTGGAAGTAGAACTTGATTAATCCGATCACCATAAACATTTACATTTTTTAATCGTCCGCCAACTCTAATGATTCCCCTTGAATCCAAAAAGGGACATAGATTGTATATTCTACTCTTATTCGGGATTGGCTCGTTGCTTAACAGGCAATGCTTTTCTTTGGAAAATTCAATAGATTGAACACACTTAACAACTGTCAACAGGGCATCATTCAACTCTCTTAATGTTAAGGGCTCCCTGTTCCTTGAATGTGAAGGCATTCGACTGTTGTTGACAAATCTTAAGCACCAAGCTATGATACATTTCAGTTTGGTTAATGATGAGAAGTTTATCACAATGGATGGAATTTCACACTCACTATTGTACCAAAATACGTCTTGATTTTTTCTTCTTCTTTAAATTCTTCCTTGGAGCTATTAATGCCATGGTGGCCCATTCCACCATAGTGGATGTTCTACTAAGTCGGATGGAAATATTCCTCGTGATGCACAGTCTGCTGGATTCTGCCTTCCATCAACATGGCACCAAACCCCGGAGACAAGCCGGTGTATCTCGGCAACTCGATTTGCCACAAATGTCTTCCATCGGCACGGCTCGGAATTGATCCAGCATAAGGCTATAGTAGAATCAGACCATAAATAAATTTCATTGATGGTAAGAGGAAGGTTATCATATACAGTTTTCACTAATCTTGCCAAAAGTAGAGCAGAACATAATTCTAACTTTGGAAGTGAAACCACCTTCATAGGGTCGACTCTTGTTTTTGCCACTAAGAGAAATGTCTTAGCGCTTGTGTTTGAGAGGATCACCTTTAGATACAGAGATGCAGCATATGCCTTCTGTGATGCATCACAAAATCCATGAAATTCTACCTTCATAAAATTACCTGGTACCACACATCTTGGGATCTGAATGTGCTCTAGAGATGGAAGATCCTGGTTTATCAAAGTCAGCTTCCTTCTTAGTTCCTCTGGAATTGGGTCATCCCATTCCAAACCAGTCTTCCAAAGTTCTTGCAAAATCAGTTTAATAGTGGTCGTAAATGGTGAGATCCAACCCAGTAGATCAAATATTTTAGCAACCTGTGATAGTATTTCTCGTTTTGTCATAGAGTTCAGTGGCAGAGCTATTCCCTTTAATGTGAAACCATCAGTTCTTGGTTGCCATTGAAGGCCTAAAACCTTGACAAATTCCTTGGATTCCTCAAACCCAATATTTGTGTTGGTGGATCTTAAATGATTTGGTAAAAGTGACAGAACATCAGGAACATTGGAGGTCCACTTACGAAGTTCGTAGCCTCCTGCACTTAGTAAACCATAGAGTTCTTGCACCAAATTCTTGCCTTCATCTACTGAAAAAGTTCCAGTTACTAGATCATCAACATAAAAATCTGTCAATGCTATTTTGCTAGCTTTTGGAAACTTACTCTGCTCATCCAAAGCCAACTGTTTGATGATACGAGTGGCCAAAAATGGTGCACAACTAGTCCCATAAGTGACAGTTTCTAGCCGATAGTCCTTTATTTTATCATGAGGATCATTCCGCCATACAATTCTTTGGAATTCCGAGTCTTCTTGTGATATTCTAATTTGCCTATACATCTTGGCGATATCAGCATTTATAGAAACAGGATGAATTATGAATCTAAGAATGATGTGAAACAAATCCTGTTGAATTTTGGGCCCTGGAATTAAAGCATCATTCAAGGACAAACCTGAATCAGTCTTTGCTGATGCATCAAATACTACTCGCAATTTGGTGGTGCAACATTTTCCTTTATTACAGGATGATGAGGCAGATAGTACCTTCCCTTAATGATATCTTCCTTTGGTACTAAGCTCATATGTCCCAATTCAAGATATTCCTTAATGAAGCTTCTATATTGGTCATAAAATTCTTCAGGTCGTGGAATCAAAGATCTTTCCAAAGAACAAAGTCTTTTGATCGCATTGGATCTTGAATCTCCTAATTGGCAGTCATTCCGAAATGGCAGTTGTACAACATATCTGCCTGTGGAATCCCTTCCATGTGTTTCCACAAAATGGATTTCACTTTCATTTTCATCCTTAGATATAGAAGTCACATCAGGAATGGATTCCAATTTCCAAAATTTTTCGACTATATTTTGGGTTTCCAGGCATGCATGATGTGACTGAATGATATTCCTAATACTTCTCCTACTACCCTTAGAGGAAACTCTTCCAGAAAGGAGCCATCCTAATTTAGAAGAAGTAGCAGTTAGTTGTTCTTCATCGCCGATAACGGACTCGCCAGTGAACAGGGTCATAGCTAACTCAGCACCAATTAATATGTCGATGGGAGCAGAAATATTATAATCTGGATCAGCAAGAGGCATGGTTTTGAGATGCGCCAAGTTTGACATTGGACATGTAAGAGTTGGCAAATTATTTGTCAACTTATCCAACACCAAGGCGTTCACCTTGAAAGGTTCATCTGATTTGAAATGTGGCGTAAATTCAAACTCCACAAGTCCATAAGAGTGACTCGCAAAATGTCCCGAAATTCCCGATATTTGCGAGTGTAAGGTAACATATTCAAGTCCTAGTCTTTTTCTACATTGTCCTGATATATAGTTCGCCTGAGACCCTGAGTCTATCAAGGCTCTACATGTCTGAGGCACACCATTGTTATCCTTGATTTAATCTTAGCGGTTGTAAGCATGACATTTGAAAAATATTTCTCATTACTTAAAAGACAAGTTGTATTTTTGATGTCTTTTCCACACTCAAATTTCCCTTCATCAACTTCTTGAACCTTTGTTTCTTGGTGAATCAACGTGTG
Organism: Cordylochernes scorpioides; assembly: GCA_030710605.1. Lineage (NCBI taxonomy): Eukaryota > Metazoa > Arthropoda > Arachnida > Pseudoscorpiones > Chernetidae > Cordylochernes > Cordylochernes scorpioides. Next base: position 34,467,226 of record CP092881.1, on the reverse strand, counting down.
GTGTCTTTTCTTGCAAATTTGACAAATGTTTTTGCAATAACAATTCTTTGCTAAATGGTTTGGCTTTAAACATCTGAAACACAATTTAGCCGAACTAACAAATTTCACTCTCTCTGACTCAGGTAATTTAGAAAATAAATTACAGCTTGAAAGAGCATGTGCACCTTCACATTTAAGACATATTATCATATATGAATTATAAACATTCACCTTTTGTAATTCCTTTTTCATTGAATGTTTCTCCACATTTGAATCTTTTTTTGGTAAATTCTGCAAGATTTTTGCGTGAATTTCCAAAAATTCCATTAAATCCTTAATTGAAGGCACAACTCTTGGGTTGTTCTGCAATTCCCATTGTTTTCTTGTGGTTTTATCAAGCTTATCTTGTATGATCTTGACGAAAAATACCTCAGATAAGCTATCGATTTGGTAACCCAATACCTTCACTGTTCTTACTATTTCGTTGCAGCTATCTAGAAGTTTAAACATTGAATTAGGGTTGTCATCGGCTAATTTTGGTAATCTTAATGCATTATCTATTTGGGTGAAAATTAGATCCTTTGGGTTATCATATCTTGTTAATAAAGTTTGCCAAACTCAACATAATTATCGGCTGTAATTGGAAATGCGTTGACCAGTCTTAGGGCTTCGCCTCTCAGTTGGCCTTTCAAATATTGTAACTTTTCAATATCAGGTATTTGTGAGTTAGAACCAAATGCAGAAAAAAATAGATCTTTAAATGAAAGCCATGATTCTAATCTGCCATTGAAAGTTGGCAACTCAAGTTTAGGCATTTTGACATATAAATTAACATCTTTTTTTTTTCAGATGGTTCTTGCCCATTATGCTTTAAATCTAATTCACACTTTAATCTTATACACTTATCTATACAAATTTCCACTTCGTCATTCAAATCATCATCCTCAAGTTGCTGCAAAAAAAACATCCCTCATTTTCATCAAATCATTATTTGCATAATCTAGTTTGCATTTCGTTGCATTAATATCTACCATAGACACAATGGATTCGATATTTTCCTCTATGCCTTTATAGTTTTTTTTTAATCTTTTTAATTTTCTAATTAAAGTTTCTACATCCATAATTGTTATTAAATTCTCTTCCCAAATACTTTTAGTTTATTTATTTATTTCAACACATAAACGCGATATCCCGGCTAGGGATAATTGCGTCGATTTACATTTTTTTAAACAGAAACAGTTATAAACATATTACACAAAAAAAAAGTAATCGAAACAAAAGAGAAAAAAATAATATATACTAGGAACCTGAACCTTTCAGGTTTGAAAGAAAATCATAAATATATTTACAAAAATAGTTAAACCTATGATAGTTCTCTCTGCTATTTACAAATTGATATAGATCTACAACATTATTTATTGACGGTTGTCTAGCGGTGAAGAAGAGTGGACATTCCAGAAGTAGATGTCTTGATTCCTGGAATTCGTTGCCACAATGACAGCTAGAGTCTTCAATCGCGCCAATTTTTGATAAAAATCCCTTAAAATTTCCATGGTTCGTTATAAACTGGGTATTATAAAAATTGGAGCGGAAATATGTTGGAATTCCAAACGGTTGACCAATGTATAATTCTTCTCAATGTATAATTTTCTTACAACATAAACCTTAGATTATTAAAACATTGGATCAGTAAACATGAGGGCAACCATTTCGCTAAATTACATTACTTCTTTTTGCATATAACATTTTTTGTAAACAACAAAGGTGATGATGATAAATTCAATGAATATTTACACAATCATAGAAATATTATATTAAACCTTTATATAAACATAAATATTCGAACTAAATTAAACAGTATGTATATCGGAAAGCATACAATAACTCTGAAAGATAGTTGATACTCAGTGACCTTTATTGAAGACACGAGATAATTAAGTGTGAACAAAAAAAATAATTTGTCTTATTTAAGTACATAAAAGAGGTCTATCAGAAACACCAAATTGTTCCTGCGGAGAAACTGAACAAACTTCTCTTCACCTTATCTACGACTGTCTAAACTTTACAGAAGTGAGACATTGATTGTTCCCTGATTTAAATGTTTTAATTTTCTTTGATCAGTCATTTTGTCTATATAAATTTTATGAAATCTGTCGATTAATATATGTAAATATGTAAATATTTGATTATAAGTTCAAATTTGTTTCTTTACCCTGTAATAGGCGCAAATATATCAATACCGCGGCTGGTTGATTAATAAATAAAAAGTATAAATATGTCTTCTTAAAAATACTCAACCTGCGACATAAAAGACGTTTCACCTCGTTAAGTTTTGTCCATGAGTGAATATAGTATTTCTTTAGTCTCTCTATTTTTGAAGACAACAACAAGATGGTACAATTTGTAAATTATAAATTCTCACAACCTGGCCAACCATCCGAATATCCAACTCAGCTTAATATTATTTTATTAAACTATAAATCCAAAATAATATTATATAGAAATTCAGATTTGCATATTTTATTATCATCCTATAGCCTGGGCTGTAATAACTGGCACATAGTTATATGCTGTAAATAACTCTAAATTTCTGTTCTTATTTGTGATGTTCACTAATATTCATTATAGGGTAATTAAATCGTTAACTAATTGACAAATACGTTAATAATTTCTATTTATAATAACTAAAATCATATTAATAATTACTGTAAATAAGCTCCCAAACTTGTGTATGCATGCAGATATCCAAGACGGATATCGCGTGCTTTGTAAATGATAATAAATAAATAAATAAATCCTATAACTATTTGCTTTATTTGTTGGTCTAACACATTTATAAAAAGTTTTATATTAATATATTTCTATTTTTTAATTTAGAAAAATATTAGAGAAAATAAAAACGGCGAATACTTTTCAGATTTAATATATTGTATGTGATTTTTATATGCATAGAAATCGTTTCCAATATATTCTAGAAAATATATTAAATTTATTGTCATCTGAAAATGAAAAACTTGTAAAGTGTGTGATGTTTTATTAAAAAGAAGCAGTGTACTCTCTAACACCCCACACATATATAGATAATAGAGAATATTTGAATACCATTTTAAAAGTAATATTACATAGATTGTATTATTAGTATATGATCAGCTTATTTCCATATTATATAGTTTCACTGAGATCACAACCTTTATTGTAATATAACTGCAGAGAATCTATTAGAAATTATGGATAAAACAAACTGCAAGAGTGTTTCTTATTTTATTTATTTAAAAACGTCAGATTTCGAGTTTATACATATTGTTACGTCGTACCCAGACGCTTTTCGTGTACTTGTCTACTCGGGATGCCACAAAGATACACACGTGAATTCGAAGGGATTGCAGCTAAAGTTAGCGCTTTATTGTATCTCACTTAACAGGAGGAATATAACAGTGGGACTTGCCTTCGACCTCCCCGTCAGAAGAATCCTTGGCCCCGTGGATGTCCTCTTGGGAAGCGTTCCGCTCCACGCTATACACATGCAGCCTGTCCTACACCGCCTTGTAGGTAGCTCCGATGTCAGTCTCTCCTGGCACCGCCTTATAGGATCATCCACACGCCCGGAGGCAAGTCGTCGCAGTCTTCTCCTTGCCGCAGATCTCGATGTCACCAGACGACTTCTCCCCCAGACTACGATGTCCTCTCGGCGCACAAACCCCCAGCAGGCCGACCGCTATCTCAGCTCCTTCCTTCACTACGGCACCAGCTGAACTGTCTGTCTGCCACTCCCCTCCTCTGGAATCTGTCAATAAACACTTCCTTGTGGAGAGGGGCCCTGCATACCTTTACCGGCTTTGCCCACATCTTCTCTTCAACTTCTTTGCTGCACCGCTTCACTGCCTCTTTCCCAATTCTTTTCGTCCCGAAAAGGACTGATTTCACCAGCGGCGCTGATCGGCGGTCCTTTGATCTCCCTGATGTCTCTGGCCACATGAGGCTCGTCAGCCTCCCGGAAGCATAGCGGCAGGATTAGCGTCAACCCTTGTTTGTAGAACCATATCCCAACTCGGGCTTTCTTTCCAATCTCAATAAGTTTCGATGCCATTGATTGGTCTCGCTGTCTAGCACAGGGCGGTGGTTCTCCACGCGATGGCGGCCATATATCACTGCCTACAATGCTTTCATCTGATATTTTGAATTCTCCTTGTGAACACTCTGTAACCGCGATGTACATTTCCGAAGGGTTGTGACATTTTGTATTGCGCTTTCGCCGCTTCCTTCCACGACGGGGCCGTAGATCGCCGATCTTTACAGTGGATTCGTTCACTTGATCCACGCTGTCCATATCATGGCATCCCAGCACGCATTCGTCCATGTTAAATTCCCATAGGTAGTCGGGAAATCTCCTTTCTTCTTTCGGTTTCCCATTCTCTTGCTCTAGAAGCTCTCTCTATCCTAACCCTTCAAACCTGGGTCTCTTCGTGCCGACCCCACACAGGGCTGTGAATTTCTTAAACCTTCTGGAGGTGTCGGATCCCGTGGTAGTCTCAAGGTCGGTAGAACTTTTCCTAGGCGGTGGCTGTTTGATCTGCACCTCGTCGGGCGAAGGAACGAAGATGATAGGTACACATTCTTGGCACATTTTTCAGCTTGCATTGCAGACGACGGCGCTGACACATTGCGCGCGACTTCCACGTCACAGACATTGTCTTCGGACGGACTTCCATAGAGCGTCAAATGCTCTATCCCGTTTAGTCGGGTCGCCGGCTCCAACTTCGGGGTGCTTCGACCATCTAGCCATGTCGCACTTCGACGGAGCACCCAGCTCCGTCCCGTCCAGTTGGATCGCCGCTGTAGTCCCTGACAGTCTGTCACTGTCGCAGAGGTCAGCCACGCCGTTGCACTGCAGCTCATCAAGATCGTTGTTGTTCTCATGGAGTATTCCATAAAGAATCCCAGGGGTTGAATTCCCACACTGTATATTACCTGGAGGGCACTCTCCTTCCGTCCGCTTGATTTAGTTCGAATCACTCGTGCCACAGCCGTTGTCGGAGGCGATCAGCTCGTCCTCCTCCGCTACACAACCAGTCTGGATAATTTCCTTCTGTCGACATTCTTCGGACTTCGATCACGGGAGAATCTTCTAGCATAGATTCTGACAGTCCACTTACGACGTCTCCCGACGTGATGGTCTTTGTTGTGATGGTCTTGCCGGAATCTTCATCACCTGGACTCGTCTTTTGTCCCCTCAGACTTTGAATACGCGGGCTGTTGGTTGCTGTGGTTGTTTTTGAAAAGCCATCAGGATTTTCTGGCTGGTGTTCATTGAACTTAACTTCGCAAGACATGGGTGTGGCAGAACGTTTGACATTCCGATTATGTGCTCGAGTCGGCTCAATCGAGATTCCAATGGAGTAATCCCTTTATTAATCGATCTAACGTTTTCTCCGAGCCCATCTACTTCCTGGTTTATCAGACTGAGCAATTTCTTGATTTTTTCAATTTCGAGGTCGGTTAGTTTTTCCATTTTTATTTTTGAATTAGCGCAAAATAAAATCTTCAATTAAAATTAACTAAGCTGTATCCCACTTCTGACACCAAATGTTACGACGCTTCTCAGCCGTCGATGTTAGCGTTCAAGGTTTCTAAAAGAACAATGTGGATTCTTTGTGGATACAGATTAGTACGGTATATTTATTCTCAGAGCTTTAAAAAGTAGATTAATAGCTATATACAGTAGATGGACTTGCCTTCATTGTCCGCCAGTAGAGGGATCCTCCCCGTCACCGTCTTCTCCTTGCCGCAGATCTCGATGTCACCAGACTGACGTTCCTTCCCAGACTGTGATGTCCTCTCGGCACACAAACCCCCATCAAGCCGACTCCTATCTTGGCTCCTTCCCTTCACACGGCTCCAGCTGGACTGTTTAACTCCCCGCCCCCTCCTCTGGAATCTGTCAATAAACACTTCCTTGTGGAGGGATAGAAATAAATATAGCATAAAATGTTTCTTGATTTTTAATATAATATACATGCGTTCATTTTAAATCAATTTAATTCAATTTAAAGCGCTATGTCCCCCTAGGGATACTTATGCTGTCATACATGTATGCCTCTACATTTGTCTATACATATTTACCAGAATTTTAGGTCGTAAAGAATAGTCATTTCATTTTGAATTTTGTCTATGAATTTCTATATCTCTGTTGAAATTTACAAATATCATGGTGTATATTTATATTATTTAACACTTTAGATATAGATATACAATAAAATATAGAAACAAGATAACAAAACTGCGGAGAGTAGTATAAAAAGAGAAAAATGGATCAATATTTTTTCACAGTATAAATATTTGAGTAAAAAACGTTTGTTCATACTATATAATACATGGGGATGTATTCCATAAAAGGATTATTTGCGTTACTAAAACAAAGGATAAGAATTTGCAGTAAGAGTGTGCTATGTTGTCTAAATGTAAAAAAAAAGCTTATTTTCTCGTAGTCGTGAAATATGCAGAGCTTCTAATGGAGAACACTCAAATATGCGTGGGCTACAATTACTTGAATCTTGCTCTGGGTATAAATGTTTATATATAATGACATTTTTCTTAATCGCGCATTTTTGCAGGTATAATCAACTAATTATTGAAATATTTTAACTTTTATATTCCTTGACACATAATAAAGCAATATTAAGTATTTTTCACTTATCTAATAGCTTTCTTTTCAATTATTAGCTCCTTAATTTGCTTCCGATCGTGGCTCAAATGCAGCGCGCGACTTACTGATAAAGAAAACAAACACCTTTAGTCAAATACTCCATAAAAATATTGGAAATAAGAATTATTTAAAATATTCAAAATATTCTCAAAACTTGTCTTGTTTTCAGGGGTCGTCTATAAAGAGTCCCTGGGGGCCCCACATTCGCTGGGCGTTGCCTTTTTCCACCCCTCTCCCAATATAGATTGTTCTATATTTTCCGAATATATATATTTCTCTTTTGGAAATAGAGCAATCCATAGATAAATCTTTTATCAAAATGCATATATTGGATCAAAATATCATTTATTTTACCAACATTTCAGTTGGCTGAACGCCAACCTTTATCAAGGTGTTATAACATTTTAAAATGTTATAACACCTTGATAGAGGTTGGCGTTCAGCCAACTGAAATATTGGTAAAATAAATGATATTTTGATTCAATATATGCCTTTTTAATTAAATTATATATTTCTCTGTGAAAAACGTTAATTATATTTATATATATATATAGTATATTTTAAACTGTATTAAAATGTACACCGTTTCTGTTTGCTGCCACCCCCATCTTTTGTATATATGCTATATCTTTATTAATAATACCTGTAAACCCCTATTTGTATGTAACACTAAAAATGTTGACGTGAAAATAAAAATTCATAGAGCGGTCAGCTGGGGACAGCTGGGGAGAGGGGTGGAAAAAGGCAACGCCCAGCCCATGTGGGGCCCCCAGGGACTCTTTATAGACGACCCCTGAAAACAAGACAAGTTTTGACAGGGTGTCAGCAGATGGTTCTAGGGGGTGTTTCTCGACAGTCCGCTTCAGGATGTCTCTCTCACACGGTCTCTCTCTCCATGCCTCGGTGATAAGCATACTAGTTGGTGTCATGGCCTCTACCTCTGTCCCGTGGGCTATCCCTGATCACTCTCTGTGCTAACAGCTAGCCCTGCCTCTGCTTCTTGTTGTCCGCGTGCGGGAAGGCCATCAACACTCGCCTCACGTACACGACTGCCAGCTTATCCATACATCGACATTTGCAACAATATTACAGAAAGTCGACAGGACAACTGAGGACAGCGGCATGCAGAGGATGACAGAGGCACCGGTAGTCAACGACGCATTCGTGTGGATGCTTCTTCTACTTGCCCTCCACCTTGACGATCCAGTAGACCATCTCAAAGACGCCATGCGAGGACTACCCATACCTCGCACCGAGGAGATCATTATCACCCCCATCGACAACTCCTGCGCCACGAACATCTTCCTCCATCGGCTTGAACAGACAGACAAGATCCACATCGAGAAAGCCTCGCTACACGCCGCCAACCAGCATCGACGATGTCCCATGGCGACCACCGCAAAAAGTGATCACCAAGCCTCATCTCAGCCCACTCTACAAGACTCATCCAAGACATCAATTCATCTGGTAGGAAAATTTTCTCTACAGAACTCTATTAATGTAACACTTTCTCCGTTTTTTTCGCACTGAATTAACTACTCATCGATACCCTATTTATTGCAATAGAATTGTTATTATAAATTCATAAAATTCATTATTTTACCTGTACATTACTATTTAAATTAATATAACATTAGATCTATATAAAATATTTTAACATTAATCAATTATATTAATCTTTGTTATTATTTTGTGTTTCATTTAACCATCATTAGCAATGCCGTCAGCCAACAACAACTAATTATACCTTTTTTTTTCTTCAATTTTTTTTTCATTATCTCTAGGCTTATTTCAACCATATTATAACTTCAACCATCATTCGCATCATTTTTAAACTTTTAATATATTGACAACGTTAATAATATTTTTTAATAGTTTAAGATAATTTTTGAATTTATATATTTTATATATTTCGTTTTTCTAATTTTATCGTTGACGTCTCCTAAACTCCCCCACCCATACCTTCTCATGCATTACCCCAAGGGCTTCCTATTCGCCAAACATTTTTTTTCATTGATTAATCCAACTGAGAAATCCTTCCTCGCTATATCATTCCCAATAGTGAGTTCAGGACGCCCAGCTAGAATATTTTTCTTATCACCCGGCCCATCATTCTCATCATTACCACTCATCATTTTTTCTTCTTTTTTTATTATTATCATTCAAGTCGGGTGAAATCATCATTGGCAACAGAATAACCCTTGCAGCTACCTTCCCTTTCTTCATTCCCCAAATCTCATATATTCCCCTCAAGAGATTCTTGCTCGCCAGAATTTTTTTTTGTTAATCCAACTGGAAACATCCTTCTTCGCTATATCGTTCCCAATAGTGAGCTCAGGACACCCAGCTAGATTCTTTTTTTTTTTACCCGGTTCATCATTTTTATCATTTTATCATTTTTATCTTTTTTTTTTTCATCACACAAGCCGGGTACCATCATTATTGGCAGCAGTACATCTCTTGCGTTCACCTTTCCCTTTCCACATTCTTCAACCTACCTACGTCTCCCTGCTAGTCTGAACTAATAATGCAGACGGAACATCTTGAAAGTTCTGTTAATGAAAACAGTACCTCACTAACACAAGTTCGTACTGCATTGCAGAACTCATTAAGCTATTTCTTTGCAGGAATATACCCTCATCAACCCTCTGCGTCAACTCACAACCTTAGTTCAACTTAATAGCTTTATGCTTTTCTTTTAGTTATTTTTTTCATTCAATTGGTTCTCATTTTTTTATACAAGTGAATTACTTTTACGCGGCATTTCTAGATTTATTTTGCATATTTTCTCAATTTTATCATTTATTCTTATGTATTTTTCTTTCATCATATTCCATATCTTATTGAGACGTCATCATTATTGTCCTATTTTATTCTCCTATATTAATAATAATTTTAACTAATTTGTGCTAAAAAATAATTTCTTTTGATTTTATAATAGGTTTGTTAGGTCATTCATGTTATTTCATTTCCCCCAAACAGACCTTCATCACCGGGGGCACATTCTATAGTATATTTTAAACTGTATTAAAATGTACACCGTTTTTGTTTGCTGCCACCCCCATCTTTTGTATATATGCTACATCTTTATTAATAATACCTGTAAACCCCTATTTGTATGTAACACTAAAAATGTTGACGTGAAAATAAAAATCCATAGAGCGGTCAGCTGGGGACAGCTGGGGAGAGGGGTGGAAAAAGGCAACGCCCAGCCCATGTGGGGCCCCCAGGGACTCTTTATAGACGACCCCTGAACACAAGACAAGTTTTGACAGGGGGTCAGCAGATGGTTCTAGGGGGTGTTTCTCGACAGTCCGCTTCAGGATGTCTCTCTCACACAGTCTCTCTCTCCATGCCTCGGTGATAAGCATACTAGTTGGTGTCATGGCCTCTACCTCTGTCCCGTGGGCTATCCCTGATCACTCTCTGTGCTAACAGCTAGCCCTGCCTCTGCTTCTTGTTGTCCGCGTGCGGAAAGACCTTCAACACTCGCTTCACGTACACGACCGCCAGCTTATCCATACATCGACATTTGCAACAATATTACCTATATATTTATATTTAATTGAAAATTTATTTATTTTTTAATTGTTTTTTCATGTGTTAAGCGTATTTACGCAAGTTTGGCCTTAAATACCCATTTCTTGGTTTCTCAAAAAGCCACTGGGACCAAAAATCTTTTTAGTCGCAGTGGTACAGCCTACTCCACGCTGACGAGCGCCAACAGCGCGAAACGCGTTCGTGGATGTCTTTTCTTGAATTATCAAGAAATTGGGTTGGCCAAATAACAGGGAAGGGCCAACGGTACTGGAGCTGCCCTCACATCAGGCCCCTCGTCCGTGAGGCCTTCCAGGTCGTCGGCAGACTCCCTGATCAACAGGCCTGGATCTTCGGGGCTGACCTGGTGGACGACGAGCTGGCCATCCTCGCATCGGCGAAATCGAGAATCAACCGGTACTTCGTCCAAGTCGGGCTGGGCCAGGCCATCGAGGACCCCGTCATCGCCTGGAGGAGAACTCTATCGTGGTGGGGAAGAACACCTGGCTGATCTTTTTCATGTAAATATTTTAAACTGTAACCTCTCTCCCTACTGTTGACTAGATGTCAATAAACTGTTTTTAATTGTCAAAAAAAAAAAAAGTCAAATATCAGGGAACAGGCTAAATCAATGAATAGTTGATATCTGTTTCACCAGATGGCGCTCTGCCTTCTGAAAAGCACATGTGCTCCTAGTCAGGATATGCCTTTTTTATTTTTAATATATTTCTCTCTCTTCCAAACTGATATGAATAAAGAAAGATGGTCAGATGGACATTTTCGTAACAAGAGATACATGATAAAATTTAGCAAATTATCCTTGGTTGAAAGTGTAGGACTCTAATGTTGATGTTCTGGTCATTTTTCTGAAACGTATTTTCATATAAAAATATTTAACCTGTTAACCTCTTTATATATTTGGACAGATCAAAATTATTTTTAGATATGTCTTTCCTAAAAGGTTGGAACATTTAAAAAATAAAATATTGTATAGGATTGAGATTGAAGGAAACTCTTTCAGAAAAAAATATTTATATTTAGCGAAGCTTTTTTTGCAATTCCTAAAATTCAAATTATATAATATATAACTATAATTTTATAACATATAATTGAAAAAAAATACCCTCTCTATATAAATATAATAAACAATTTAAACTTGTTCACAATTTTGAAGATAGATTTATTTTTGAAATATTTAAACTGTATTTTGAAAAGTTAATGAAGGGGAATGGGCAATATACATACGTTCGGAATTTTTTCTATTTAAATGTCAAAACGTTTGGTTAAATATTATAAACTTTGGTTTGTAATACACATAATAACATTTTGCTAATATTTATTTGACAAAAATGTTCGATTTTAGCTAAGGCATCTCAGTCATCACCGTTTTTGCAACGCAATTGTTATCACAGTAACTTCATTATAGTAGTCATTTATTTAGGAATCTTTTGTAGTTACAAAATCAAGAATATTCCATATTATAGTTTTTATTTGCATATCCTCTATGCAAATATATATGTTCAATCAATCATACCCTATTTAAATATGTAATGAACCACATAGTATAATTTGATCATAGAAGACATACTTGTGAAATCTTCAATACTTTTTTTTTTGAATAAGTATACCTGAATGATTATTTGCAGAATCATTCTTCATTTTAGTTATCAGCTTCTAATTCACAAATAGAGCAGAATATTTAGTTCAATATGATCGTTAGTTCTTTTATATTTCATTCGTAAATAGGAACAATTTGTAAAGAATTTTCAAGCGAAAATCACAAGCAAATGAAAAAAATATATATATAATTGCATATATAAATTTCAATGGTATTTTAATTAAAGTTAAATATATAAAGAGGTATCTATACATTTCTCAAATAATTAATATTTAGCGAACATTTTCATTGATATCTTTAGATAAAATGATTGGGAAACATTCAAGCGTCATTGTTGAAACTATTGTTTCTAACTGTGTATGAGAGAGACTCATGTGTGTTGTGTTGTGTGTGTGTTGTTGTGTGTGTTGTTGTGTGTTGTGTGTTGTTTTTTGTGTTGTGTTGTTGTGTTGTGTGTTGTTTTGTGATAAGAATAATATATTCTAATATATTGATATACACATTATTTCACCACCATCATTTGTTAGTTGAGACTTAGGTTATATAATAACAGTTTCAATTTTGGATAAAATACGAATAAAGCATTAGCGCACCATTCATATACAAGAAATAAAATCATTCAACATAAATATTTAGTTAAAAAAAAACAAATTTCCTACTGTGTTCTTACTGAGATGGAAAATATCGGGAGGGCTTGGCTTGATAATTGGGTCAGACTTCTTATATAACCGAGAAACTGTAGAGGAATTCTTGGTTAAAGTATTTGGGCAAACTATGATAATAAGCTTTTAAGAATAATAGACATACCATTTTAAAATACTGGTTGTAAACAATTTACTCTGAAATGAACAATAATTCTAAAGACCTTATATTAGTATATGATATAAATGCACTTCAATATACATTTTATGATATAATCAGGCTCTATCAAAAGTTCGTTCCCATAAATAAGATTTTAATACACAAATAATATATCACCAAAAATATAGATAAACAAAAATATTTATTCATTGAAGTAGAGACCGTCATTTACAATAACAGCCAGCCTTCTTTTTTTCCAGGTTTTCAATTTGCTGACGATACCATTCTCGGGGTTTGAAGTCGAAAAAGTCACGACAGGTAATTTCGACGTCTTGGAATATTTCAAAGTGTCTTCCCATCAGAAATGTAGCCATGGAACGAAATAAAGCATAATCATAAGGCGCAATATCCGGGATATAATCAGGGTGAGGTAGAACTTCAATACCCTCTAAATACTTTATTCTATTCGTTGTTAACCTAGCTCGGTGAGCTGGAGCGTTGTCATGTTGCAGGAGTACTCTCATTCGGTTGATCAAACCAGGGTATCGAGTCTTCAAAACTTCATATACTCGGCTGAGTTGTTCTGAGTAAAGATCGACATTAACTGCACGACCATCAGGAACAAGTTCGTAGTGTACAATACCATCTATGTTCCACCATACAGACAACGTCACTTCATGACCAAAGCGATCCTGTTTAACTACAGGTTTAGCTTCTTGATTACAGGGTACCCTTTGTCTTCTTGTGTCGGAGTTAGGAGGATAGATCCACTTTTCATCCCCAGTTACAATCCGCTTCCAAAACTAAAAATTATGTTACAAGCCTTTGAAAAATATTCAGAATGCTTCAAATATTTTCATGATTTTTTCCTATAATCTCCAAGTCTGAGATTAAAGCTTGTATCTTTGATGTTGTCATTTTTCCAATTTTAATCTTTTAAAATTATAAAGAAAGCTTTCAGAGCAAGTATTTTAGCATTTGATGCTGTTATCAACAAAATATTGCTACGCTATCAGCCCTAAATATTTACCCATAATAGAATTTAGATTAACTGTTCGCTGAAAACATTGTATTCTTGAGATGACAATAATTCTGTCTACAATAAAGATAATATATATATTAGTCTCTTTTTACTTCTTAAAAAAAGTATCGTCTATATACTAACAAAATATAAATATTAATGAAAACATAATATAAGTAAGTTTGGACTAAAAATAAAGTTTGTGATGTATAAGAGGATAATGCAATTATATTGTCACGGTAGTGATAACGAGTATAACAAAAGTTTAAGTAAAAATAATTTATTTATAAAATGCAAACTATATATTTCTACAAATTTATTTACAAGTAATAATATACAAGAATGGTAAGGGGTGATGACTATGCAAATATTAATGATGATATACCACAGAATATTTAAAATAATTATTCAGTGACATTGCCCCCTTCCTAGATGAACAGCGTCCCGCTGTAATTATCACTTGAACAGATCAGCTTGGTCCTCAGGGTCATGGTAGGGTTTCATTCTCAGTACATGGACCAGGTCTCTTGTTTTGCGTCTCCTGGTTGGTTGGTCCACAGGTTCAACTTCGAAGGTCACGTCAGAGAGTTTCCGAGTAACCCTGTATGGTCCGAAGTACCTTTTCATCGGTTTTTCTGAGAGTCCCACCTTTCTTATCGGGATAAAAATCCATACCAGGTCACCGACGTTGTAATCCATTGCCTCGTGCTTTGAGTCATATCTGGCCTTGTCCTTTTCTTGGGCTTTCAAGGTTTCTAATCTTGCTAGCTGCCTAGTTTCTTCGACTCGCGAAGCAATCTTCTGACTGTAATCCTCTTGGAGATCTTCATGCGGATTTGGGAAAAGAGTGTCTACAGTTGTTTCGGCTTCGCGTCCATGAATCAGTTTAAAAGGGGTAAAACCTGTCGTATCTTGTTTTGCCGTGTTGTAGGCGAACGTGACGTAGGGCAGGATTACGTCCCAGTCCATCTGTTCAACACTTACATACATAGCGATCATGTTGGCTAAGGTTTTGTTTAACCTCTCCGTCAGTCCATTCGTCTGGGGATGATACGCTGTCGTGAACCGATGTATCGACGAGCATTGATTGGTGAGTTCCGCAATCAACTTGGATTGAAATACTCGTCCTCGGTCCGTGATGATTTCTCTGGGGGCTCCGTGCTTGAGAACAACATCTTCCATTAAGAACTTGGCTGCTTCTTTTGCTTCCCCTGTGGGTAAGGCTTTAGTAACGGCAAATCGAGTAAGATAGTCGGTACAGACTATGATCCATTTATTACCAGTATCAGACTTGGGAAATCTTCCAAGAAGGTCCATTCCAACTCTCTGAAAAGGGGAGGTTGCAGGAGGTATGGCCTTAAGTAGTCCGGGTGGCTTTTGAGTTGATTGTTTCTTTCTTTGGCACTCTTTACAATGGGCGACATACTTCCGTATGTCCCGGAGAAGTCCTGGCCAGAAATATTTGTTTTTAACTCTCTCATATGTCTTCGAAAATCCAAGATGACCTGCTGTGGGAGCGTCGTGTAAACTTTTCAGTAGTTCTAAGCGTAAGTGCTTTGGAATAACTAAAAGGTGTTGGTTTCCCAGGGGGTCGAAATTCTTTTTGTATAAGGTTCCTTTTAACATTTCATATCCTTTCGATTCGGCACCAAATCTTTCTGTTTCCTCTATCAATTTACAAATTTTAGGGTCTTTTCTTTGTTCAGCCTCGAAACACGCCAGAGCAGTTATTGAGGGTATATCATCATCCTCATCATTGTATGCTTCTTCCGATTCAAGTTGGAGAGGATTTCGAGAAAGACAGTCGGCATCTTGGTGTTTGCGTCCACTTTTATAAACAACCGTTACATTGTATTCTTGGAGTTTTAAAGCCCATCTTGCTAGTCTTCCTGTCGGGTCCTTCAGATTAGATAACCAGCAAAGAGCGTGGTGGTCAGTGACGATGACAAACTCACGACCAAAAAGGTACGGTCGAAATTTGTTGATGGCCCATATTGCGGCCAAGCATTCTCTTTCCGTTGTTGAGTAATTCTTCTCCGCCTTAGATAAAGTTCTTGAAGCATAACCAACTGGCCGCTCTTTCCCATCGTTGATCTGTACGAGGACAGCTCCAATTCCATAACCGCTGGCGTCAGTATGAAGCTCGGTTGGCAATTGTTCTTCGAAATAGGCAAGAACAGGTTCAGACATCAATGCTTTTTTTAAGGAATCAAAAGCATCCTGTTGGTCAGAGTTCCACGTGAATTTATTATATTTTTTGAGGACTTCGTGTAAAGGAGCAGCTTTCTCAGCAAAATTTTCGATAAATCTACGATAATAGGAACATAGGCCAATGAAGCTTCTCACGTCTGTTATAGATTTTGGGGTCGGAAACTTGGCGATAGCTTCAATCTTTTCTGGATCGGGATAAATACCTTTACTATCGACGAGGTGTCCAAACACTCTGATTCGTTTGGTTCCGAAAAGGCACTTTTTTGGGTTGAGGCGTAGCTCGGCTTTGTCGAGACATTGTAGTATGATTTCAAGCCGGTGTAAATGTTCGTTGAACGATTTGGAATACACCACGATGTCGTCTAAATAACAGAGGGCCATCGTCCATTTCAAGCCTTTCAATATCTTGTCCATCATGCGCTCGAATGTCGCAGGGGCATTGCACAGGCCAAAGGGCATGACTAGGAATTCGTAGAGTCCGTCAGGGGTAATAAAGGCAGTTTTTTCTCTATCTGCTTCGTCGACTTCTATTTGCCAATATCCTGAACGAAGGTCCATTGATGAATAAAATTTAGCTCCTTTCAGGGAGTCAAGTGTATCATCGATTCGGGGTAGTGGGTAAACGTCTTTTTTAGTAACTTTGTTTAGTCGTCTGTAATCCACACAGAAACGCCAGTTACCATCCTTCTTCTTCACTAAAATAACCGGAGAAGACCATGGGCTTTCTGAATGACGTATAATCCCGGCGTCTAGCATTTTGTCCACTTCCGTTTGGATTGCTTGGCGTTCTGTAGGGGAGACTCGATATGGTCTATGCTTAATAGGCTGATGGTTTCCAGTTTCAATTTTATGTTTGGTTACTGAAGTTTGCTTTACTGGTTCATTATTTTTATCAAATATTTTATCATATCGTTTTAAAATTGATAAGATTTGAGACTGATGCTCTTCTGATATTTCATCACTATTTAAGTTTTGTAAAAATTTAAAGTAACTTTTATCAGCATGACTGGCATGATTCGCATTTTTCACCTCCTTATTAAATTCAGAACATTCTGAAATAGCCGTCAAGTTATTTTCTTCAACCCTTTGAATTTTTCCCAGGCACATTCCCTTAGGGACTATTTGAGCTGTGGTGCTAGAATTTACGATCCAAAGTTTTCCTTTATTATGGGAAAGCCTGAATAATGCACAGGGAAGTGTTAACCCTTTTCCAATTAATACCTTTTTCGAAGGTTCAAAAAGTACCTGTTTTGCCCATTAAGCTCTTCACTCATAACATTTATTAGTTTGGTAGATTCGGCTGGGATTACGACGCTTCTGCTAGCCACAACCTTTCCCATGGAAGCTGGTGAATTTAGTACATCTTTGGCCTCTTCCAATCTGATTTCGGCGCGTCCACAATCAATCACAGCATTTGATGCCTCTAGGAAATCCCATCTGAGGATAATACTTGGGTTACTATTAGGGAGGACGATAAACTCAAGCGGCTGTTCCAATCCATTGATGCTCAAGCTGATTGTGCATCGGCCGATTGATGTAACATTCTTGCCATCAGCAACTTTCAGAGTCATTCCGCTATCCTTGAACATGGTCTTTTTTAATTGTCGTCCTAATCCATCAGAGATAACTGAAAAAGAGGAACCTGAATCGACCAGAACAGAAAATGCAATGTCATCAATGATGATTTCGACATAATTTTGTTGTAATTTAGCGGCTGTCGACGATGGAGGGTTTTTCACACCCGCGGCTTCCCCCTCGAAAGAAGACGCGACGCTTAGTTTTTTCCTAGATTGTAGCGGCGTGGGGATTGGCTTGTATGGCGGCCTGGGGAAATGGACTGGCGTCTTGGGGATCTTCCTCTGTTTGGATACGGCGATTGTCTGCGGTAGATTTGGCTTCTTATGGCTTGGTGGTTACCCATTTGAGGTTCTTGGGTGCTTGGTGCATGTCCTTCGGGCCTCTGCGTCCATTGTCGTCGTTCTCTACAATATCGCTTAACATGGCCTGGGCGGCCGCAATTAAAACATTTTGGGATGTTGTCATGCGTCCTCCATTCATCCGTTCTTCGTTGTGGTGGCGTCTGGTTATATATGGGTGTTTGGGTAGGGTACTGACGTCGTGGAACCTGGCTGAATGTACGTGTTTGGTTGGGGTACGACTGTCGTGGCGGAGGCCTTTGAATAGGCTTCGAAATTGAAGCTACGTTTTTTTCAATTTCCTCTCGGATAATTTCTTTCAGAGAAGATGGTTCAGGGGTAGTTGACTCGGGATTTAGTGCGCGATGAACTTCTTCACGCACGATGCGTCGGATTAAGTCTTCCATTGATTCAGAGTCTGCTGAATCGATGGCGGCAACATTCGGTAGTCTGTCGAATACTACACGTTTATTTACACGTTTTATATTTTAAGCCTCGATTTTACGGCACCATTTGATGAACTCATCGATAGTTGCGATGTCTAAAATGATTATTGACTCCTCCGATATCCCTTTCGTCAAGTGTGCGACTATTTCATTTTCTATCATAGCCGGATTCACTTCTCTGCACAGATGGAGAACAAATTGAATGTAGGAATCACTGGTCTCCTCCTTCCCCTGAGCTCGGGTTTTGAGGTTCTCTGCGAGCTGATCTTTTTGGGTAACATGATGTCCGAAATTCTGAGAAAACATTTTTACAAAAATATCCCATGAATTAATTTTCTCTTCAACATTTTCGTACCATCTGTGCGCTGTTCCTTGAAGGAAAAAATAAACATTTGCGAGGCACATTGAATCATCCCAGCAGTTGTAGCGAGCGACGCGATGGAATTCTTTCAACCATTTTTCTGGATTCTAGTTGCGTTCTCCAGTAAAAATAGAAGGATTTCTAAAAGGTTGAAAGTGGTACTCACCCATTTTTGTCTGTGTCTCTTGCTTGACCATAGCGATGTTTTCTTCAGGTTCTAGTCCTTGTAGTCTTCTGCTTCTTCTAACGGCTTGGGCGTCGAGGGAATATTCCAGCTTCTCCACCAGTTGTCACGGTAGTGATAACGAGTATAACAAAAGTTTAAGTAAAAATAATTTATTTATAAAATGCAAACTATTTCTACAAATTTATTTACAAGTAATAATATACAAGAATGGTAAGGGGTGATGACTATGCAAATATTAATGATGATATACCACAGAATATTTAAAATAATTATTCAGTGACAATATCTATAACCATTGCCGAAAGTGCTTGTTCTTGTTCCAAAATCACTTTATTAGGTACCGCTCGAAAAGAGCAGCCTTGTTTATGATAATTTAAACAATGAATAATATATGAAGGTTATTCACATATAAAAAAAAATTAACGCGGGATTAGATCCCGGTTCATGACTGTTGGGAATCGAGGGTGTTACTCACTCGTTCACCGATTTTCTCGCCGAAAGTGAGAGCAATAAAATAATACAGATATTTTATAAATAATATAAATGGGTAATCAAATAATTAGATCGATATTTTTTTATGAATCATTTAATGTTTTGGAATTTGTTTTTAAAATAATATATAGAAATCAAACATTCTTGAGTTGTTTATTTCCTGTTTCGGCTACGCACTGTCACCTTCCTCGCAAGAATTAGAAACTAGAATTCAAGAACTTATTCCCTTCGAGGATGATAACAGTGAGTCGCCCAAACGTCGAAAATTAAGCAATTCAAGAATGGTTGATGTATCAATATTTTTAAAGTATGGTAAGTTAATAGGTTCAAGAAGGTTGCAAGAGGCAAAAAGAAACCAAATTACCTGAAGAACGACAAATAGACAACAAGCACCAAACAAAGAAATAGAAGATCTAGATGGCAGCGGAAAGAAGACGACGGCTAGACAACAAGAACCAAAAAAGAAATAGAACATATACATGACAGCGGAAAGAAGACGACGGCTAGACAACAAGAACCAAACAAAGAATTAAAAGATCTAGATGACAGTGGAAAGAAGACGGCGGCTAGACAACAAGCACCAAACGAAGAAATAGAATATATACATGACAGCGGAAAGAAGACGGCGGCTAGACAACAAGAACCAAACAAAGAAATAGAAGATCTAGATGACAGTGGAAAGAAGACGACGGCTAGACAACAAGCACTAAACAAAGAAATAGAAGATCTAGATGACAGTGGAAAGAAGACGACGGCTAGACAACAAGAACCAAACAAAGAAATAAAAGATCTAGATGGCAGCGGAAAGAAGACGACGGCTAGACAACAAGCACCAAACAAAGAAATAGAAGATCTAGATGACAGTGGAAAGAAGACGACGGCTAGACAACAAGAACCAAAAAAGAAATAGAAGATCTAGATGACAGCGGAAAGAAGACGACGGCTAGACAACAAGAACCAAAAAAGAAATAGAAGATCTAGGTGACAGTGGAAAGAAGACGACGGCTAGACAACAAGAACCAAACAAAGAAATAAAAGATCTAGATGAAAGTGGAAAGAAGACGACAGCTAGACAACAAGAACCAAAAAAGAAATAGAAGATCTAGATGACAGTGGAAAGAAGACGACGGCTAGACAACAAGAACCAAACAAAGAAATAAAATATCTAGATGACAGTGGGAAGAAGACCACGGCTAGACAACAAGCACCAAACAAAGAAATAGAAAATCTAATGACATTTGAAAGAAGTCCAGGTAAAGAACAGTTTATGAAATGATCCAGCCGGGAAATTTAACGGACAATTTAGCTTTATTATTGCCATGTCGTGCCGGGTCATTTAGCTAACCATCTTTCACCCTGATTTAAATCGCTCCGGTCCTGTTAATCGCACGTTTAATTAACAAAACTCTAATTTTCTACGCCACTTAATCTGGTAATTGGGGAGAAGCTGGCTCTGACGGGAGTTAATCTGGCGATAGTTTCTGCATCCGAGAGAGAGAGAGAATACTCGGTGTGTCTTTTTATTGATTGAGGCTTCGGAAAAAAAAAGCGAGACTACCACATATATATATATAGATTCTCAAGACAAATAATAAATACAGCACACTTGTTAACTTAATACTCAAAATATTAATATCTCATTTTTTCTTGAAAAATATCTTGATTAATCACATAATGTTGTTTAAAATATCTCTTTCTATATAAAGTTTATAATGATTAAGATATTTTCCTTCGGCAAATATTCGAATTTGATAGTCATTAAGATTCAATATAATGTCATTCAGAAAAAAAGAGAGAGGTTTTATAAAATAATTTTAAATCGTAAATTCTCAATATCAATTGTTTCTTTGTATTCTTCTGATACCGTTGAAAAAAAAACGTAATTCACCAAGAACTTGGTTATTTTTGAAAAAAATGAAATATTTTACTAATATTGAATAGAGATAAAAATGTAAAGCTTTATCACATACATTTTAGTAAATATTTGATGAAATAAATTGTGAATTTGTGAAGTTCTAATGGTTTTACGCTTATAGAAGGCAATATGATATAGATAGCTCACATTCGGACGTATATTGAGAGCAAATGGTTTGGGAAAGATGTTATGCTAGGAAACACTTATGATTTCGCGATTTTTATACAATCATACAACTCAATTATACAACTCAAGAGATTATGATGATATAAACTTGGTTTCTGTTTTAATGCTTGGTATTTAAGATTTAGAATACATTTATAATTTAAATATTTTTATTCAATTAAGATTATAATTACACAAGCATAACATTTAAATTTATATATCCTGCCTAACCATTCTCTATACTAACTATATAACATTAAGCGATCTATTTACAGTTTGTTTTGGTCACTGGTCCAATATTTTTATTTTCATAGACCAAATTATAAGATTAATTCACAGATGAAAAATATGCAAAATAACTAAACAAATATATACATCAATTTGATATTTATTTAAAACAAATGAATAACTATATACATCAATTTAATATTTATTTAAAACAAATGAACAACTATATACATCAATTCCCCCTTCTTAGGCTTGGCCCCCCTTATTTATTTATTTACTCTCCATATCTCTGCGGACATCTGCGCTCCCTCTGAGGATACCTGGGGGTTGTAATACTTTTCTCCTCCGAGATTGGAGTTGGCACACGTTCAGCCTCATTCATAATAGTGGGATGTGATTTACCAGGCAACATTTTTCTAATGTAGTTTTGATGAACCTTTTTTATACTGTCACCTTGTTTTATTAAATAAACATTCCTTCCTAGTATTTTAATTATCTTTCCTGTATACCAAGAGGGATGCCCATTAGTAATCCACCTAAACTTCACAGTCTCATCCACTTTAAATTTACTGTTAACATATTGACTATTGAATTTGGAGGCTTTTACATCAAGATGGCATTTGATACCTTTAATAGGGTCAGATTTGCATTCAAAAATGGACCCGTAATCATTTAAAAGTGAATCTATACTAAAAGAGTCCAATTTATGCAAATAATTGAATGAGATATTGAAAAGATTAAGGAAATCTCTTCCTAAGAGAAATTTAGTACAATTTAAATTAGTTATTAGTATTTCAATGGTTCTAGAAACATTTCTTAATTTTATATCAAATTTAGCCTTGCCTAAAATAGGTATTTTAGAGCCACGATAGCCGGTCAAGACTGTATTACATTTATTTAATTTAACATTTTTGAAATATTTAAAGTACAAATATTTAGTTAATGTAGTTATGGCTGCTCCAGTATCAATTTCAGCCAACAATTTTATGTCATTTACATATACAGTTTCAATCAAGGGAGGATGCAAATTTATATTATTCAATGATAAATTATTTTGAGATCCCGAAGGATTATTATCATTAACATGCTTTTTAAATTTATTAAAAGTATTTTTGGGATTTCTGGGCAATTTACGGGCAGAACTATCTTTTTTATAACATATAGTAGAAATATGCCCTACTCTACCACAAACTCTACAATTAGCTGATTTAAAAAAACAATTATAGTGTAGATGGTTGGTCTTACCACAGTGTTTGCAGGGATTATTGATGGCATGAAGATGCTGTGGGGACAGATGGGCATCTTCGGATCTCTTGAGGTTGTGTAGGTCATTATCTGCAGACTCCGCAGACAGAGCGATGTCCAATGCTCCCTCAAAAGTCAATCCTTCTTCCTGTAGTAGCTTCTTTTGGGTTGGTGTATCAATGATGCCCGCCACAAATCTGTCTCGCAGGGATTCTTGCAGAACATCTCCAAAGTTACACCTTTGAGCCTGTTCCTTAAGGCGTATTATGTATTTAGATATTGTTTCGCCTGATTTCTGATCCATTTTCTGGAATACAAATCTTTCATATATTATATTGGTCTTAGGATTGAAATGTTTCAATAAGATCCTGCACAATTTATCAAAGGGAACTTGATCAACTTCTTCCGGAAAAACTAAGTTTCGCAAGATCCCGAAATATTTAGGTCCGATGCTTGATATCAGAAATGGCGTCTTAAAGTCTTCTTTTGTTTTAGAAATTAGCATGAATTGCTTCAAGCGAAAAATATAATTCTCAACATTCTCTTGATTTTCGTCAAATCTCTCAAACATACTTGAAGACATTTTTAAAGTATAATTTCTTTTCACTATTTAAATGCTTTTTTTCTTTACAAAATTTGCTTTTCCTCGTCGCCAGTTGTTTTGATGCTTGGTATTTAAGATTTAGAATACATTTATAATTTAAATATTTTTATTCAATTAAGATTATAATTACACAAGCATAACATTTAAATTTATATATCCTGCCTAACCATTCTCTATACTAACTATATAACATTAAGCGATCTATTTACAGTTTGTTTTGGTCACTGGTCCAATATTTTTATTTTCATAGACCAAATTATAAGATTAATTCACAGATGAAAAATATGCAAAATAACTAAACAAATATATACATCAATTTGATATTTATTTAAAACAAATGAATAACTATATACATCAATTTAATATTTATTTAAAACAAATGAACAACTATATACATCAGTTTCAAAGTTAAGTCCTCGCCAAAGAAGTTAACGCCTGTACTCATTTAGGATCAAATATTTTATTTAATGTAAATCTAATCTATATATATATATAAAGGAAGAGTGAGAAATACCCGTAATAAGCTAGCTAGAATGGGTCAAAAAACCGACCAGAAGGGATGAGCTGCGAATGATGGTCACTAAAAGATCAAATTGAAGAATATTTGTCCATAAAGTCACCAAAAATTCGAACTCGACTTTAAAGACACTAATAACAACAGTATTATCATTCTTGAAGATAGAATGATAAGGATGAAGGTTGCCTGGTCGGTATTCATATTTCTTAAAAATAGACACTTCGGTCAGTTAAAGTTTTATTTTCTCAATGTTTCAACAAAAATATTTTGTTTTCATCAGGAGAAATAAGAATAAAGTATTTGGCAAGGCGTTAAATAATAATTGAAACCTCAGAATAATTTTTAATGCCTTTCCAAATACCTTTTTTTCATTTCTTCCGACGAAGACAAAATATTTTTGCTGAAAAGATGAGAAAATAAAACTTTAACTGGCCGAAGTGTTTATTTTCAAAGAAGTATTGTCATTATTATGTCATCTTTAATACAAAATTAGCTTTTTCCATATGTTCCTAAACAGATAAATTGCTAGCTTAGATTCTAACAGGGTTAAACATTTCTCTAAGTATTTGCTACACTATATAACCAAAACGTATCTAAATGGAAGAAGTAACATAAATATATATTCGATATTTTAAAAACAGCTTCGATTAAAAGAAGATAGAATTGTTTTGAGGAATGTGAAGTCTGGAAAATATTTCTCCTATGGAAGGTCAGTAAAGTTCGAAAACTCGGCAAAATAACAATGAAAACTTTAAAAGAAACCTCTAGCCTTATGATTTTGCGATTTTTATAAATTTTCACTCCAGGTGATTATACAACTCAAGAGATTATGATGATATAAACTTGGTCTCAAAGTTAAATCCTTGCCAAAGAGGTCTTCTCTTCTTTCTTATCTTCACTTAATCATATCAAGGTATCAAGCTTGTAAAGCATGACAACCATCATGATTGGGTGAAGTAGAATGCGTCTGCCTTTGTCATCAAGACTGGGAGCACTACTCAGTGGCAGGCCGACTTAGCTCCAAAAGAAATGGCCGCCTCAGACATGAGGAACAGACGCCATGTGCAGCTGCTCCTAACATGGAGTACAAACGCTGCTCATCCTGTATCCCTGGATTAGGAGCCCTTACAGGGTACTATCAGCCGGGCCAGCTGAGCCCAGGTTTTTTAGCGAGCTTGTTACTGCTCTCCCTCCTCCTTTTTCATCCGGGCTTGGGACCGGCAAAGGCGGAATTAGCCAAAGAGGTTAACGTCTGTACTCATTTAGGATCAAATATTTTCTTCAATGTAAATCTCATCTATAAACCCTCTTGTAGATATAAACAGACTTAACATCTTAACAGTTTTCTACTGACTACGTTTACTTATTTTTGTTTAAACCTATCTACAGGGACATCACACCAGAACAATACAATATACACAGTACCACATGATCATCATCCAAAAAAATTAAGATTTAAATATATTTATTCATCTCCTTTATTTCTTTATCAACGATTTCATTAGTAATTGGAATGGTTTTATTAGTTATTTTATTTATTGGTCTCACGAAACATTGATTCTACTAAAAATAATAATATATTACCAGTATTTTTCTGAAAAGACAGTAAATTGTCGGATGAAGTGATTCTTTTTATTGGCGGAAAAGATGAAAGCTTTTGAGAATGACGCTTTTCTACGATTATAGTGTTATGCCGCTAATAATACGAGAATATATATGAAACATTATAAAAGAGGGATTCTTTTTACATATCTATATGTATTCATGGTAAACGGATTGCGGATTTCGACAATTTAGAAAGAGGGAATCATATATCGCCGCAACTCTTTTTATTAACGCGGAATCTATGTAAATATAGTACAAAAATATCTTAAAGAAATTCACATAATTGAATAAATATAAAGAATCAAAGGATTTAGTGAAGACAAAAATGGAATGGCTATTGTTTTATATGGCTTTTGAAGATTCCCCTTCTATCCTAAAAATCTTCAAAAGCCATATAAAACAATAGTCATTCCATTTTTGTCTTCACTAAATCTTTTGAACTGTTTATAGTTGATTCTTTATATTTATTCAATTATGTGTACTATATTTACATAGATTCCTCCTTAAAAACGATATATAATCTCTCGCTCGTCTGCCTTGTTTTTACACCATAGTTAGCTGAAGAAGGGCTTGCCCGAAAGCTTCCTTAATCGCGTTAATAAAAAGAGTTGCGGCGGTATATGATTCCCTCTTTCTAAAATATCTATATGTGTTGGCCAAATTACACGGAACAAGTTAAATAAACGTTTAGTTTATTTTTGTTCCACTATATGGCGCTCTGTCATCTAGATATGCTCTTTTTAGCACAGTCAGGATATACCTTTTTTATTTGCAATATCCATATACATTTTGACTATTTTATAATATCTTATTCATCTGCATTCGACGTAAAAGAACGTCGTGCTCCAAAGCTTGATTATTTCCCATCAATAAAAAGACACATTTCTCTCAATAGCCTACACAATGTCCTTATTTTAAGACATAAGTTAATTGAGAAAACTACAATAATTCACACAAAAGTGAATGCACATTTTGATGCATTAGCGCGCCATCTGTTATCAAAATGCGAAACTATTTTAGACGCGTATGATACTTTTAGAAATAAAACAATTTCTACTGCCCTTACTGCAATGGAAAAATGAATGGGAGGGCCTGGCTCATCAGTGGAAGATTAAAGTGGCGAAACCGCTGGGAGGGTTCACCATGATGAGCCAGGCCCTCCCATTAAATTTTTCATTGCAGTAAGGGAAGTAGAAATTGTTTTATTTCTAAAAGAATCATACGCGTCTAAAATAGTTTCGTATTTTGTGGATGCATATTTGTTATTAAGAATTTTTAGGCATCAGAAAATAATCGACAACACGTTGATAGCGCAAACAAAAATAAATATATCATATAAGAAAAAAATAATATTTATAGAATTGAATACACTCTTGTGGTGTCAAGGCTTCATGTTTACGAATTAATAACACCTGCACCTTATTTTAGGCCACAGTCAAATTAAACAAAATTAAATATCACATTTCGGGAATTTTATAAAAGCATCTTGTAGCTGCACACACAAAAAATAAGACATCTAAAGATAGATTTGGAAGTTTGGAGGAAAAATGCCGCAAGATCTTCTATTCTTACCAAGAGACTATATAAATGGAGTAAGAACTGATGCCAAAATTTATTTCAGATTTAATGAACGGTTAGATAGCAATATATGTGGTTAATTATTTCTAGCAGTCATGTGGCGCAATCTGATTGGTGTCTGAAGTTATAAGAAGGAAGGTGGGGTACTGAAGTGTAAGTCGTTAGGAGTGTAGGTCATTAATTATAAGTGGGAATGACATCGTCTCAGCACGGCTCCGACTCACCTGCCCTAAATTACAAGTCTGATGTCTGGATAGCTAGTAAAACAGTTTGTGGATCTTTTACCAGGATGTTTTTCCCTGTCTTGTAGTTACTCGATAATCGAAAATACCACCTTATGTCTAGATATCCGGTACAATAGTTCGTAGAACATATACCAGGGTGATTATCTCTGTCTTGTAGTTACTCGTTTATCGGAACTACCACCTGATGTCTGGATATCAATTACTGAAGTTTGTAGATCTTTTACCAGGATGTTTCTCCCTGTTCTGTAGTAACTTGATCATTGGAAATACCACCTTATGTCTAGATAACCGGTACAACAGTTCGTAGAACATATACCAGGGTGATTATCTCTGTCTTGTAGTTACTCGCTTATCGGAACTACCACCTGATGTCTGGATAGCCAGTACTGAAGTTTGTAGATCTTTTACCAGGATGTTTCTCTATGTCTTGTAGTTACTTGATAATCGGAACTACCACTTTATTTCTAGATATCCAGTACTGAAGTTTGTAGATCATATACCAGGATGTTTCTCTCTGTTTTGTAATTACTCGCTTATCGGAACTACCACCTTATGTCTAGATATCCAGTACTAAAGTTTGTAGATCAAATACCAGGATGTTTCTCTCTGTATTGTAATTACTTGCTTATCGGAACTACCACCTTATGTCTGGATAGCCAGTACTAAAGTTTGTAGATCAAATACCAGGATGTTTTCTCTCTGTCTTGTAGTTACTCCATCATCGGAACTATCACCTTATTTATAGATATCCAGTATTGAAGTTTGTAGATCATATACCAGAAGGTTTTTCTGTCTTGTAGTAACTCAATAATCGGAACTACTACTTTATGTCTGAATAGCTAGTAAAACAGTTTGTAGATCTTATACCAGGATGTTTCTCTATGTCTTGTAGTTACTCGATCATCGGAACTACCACCTTATGTCTAGATAGCCAGTACTGAAGTTTGTAGATTATATACCAGGATGTTTCTCTATGTCTTGTAGTTACCCCATCATCGGAACTATACCTTATGTCTAGATAGCCAGTACAGAAGTTTGTAGATCACATACCAGGATGTATCTCTCTGTCTTGCCGTAAACCAATCATGGGAACTACCACCTGATGTCTAGATAGTACTGGCCGAATATCCCAATAAGTAGAATAGTTTTATATACCTGAAATCAAAAAAGGCAAATTTTGGATCTGAACCAGGAAGAAAAGTTCGCAAAGAAAGAGGTTTTATAGCGAAGAGTTTTACTATATTTATATTCATATGAATGAGGTCACTTTAGAATAGAATATATAAAAAAAAAAAAACACGTTTTTAAAAATAGTTTATACAGGTTAATTAACTTAATACAGTTTGAATGTTCGTATAACGTATTATTTGCGAAAATTTATATAAACCCTCTTTGAATATTATTTTATTTTAATAAATTCGAAATATTTTTGGATAGTACCTAAAAGACATAATTCTCTATAGTAATTTTGATAGCGTAAAAATTTAAAAAAAACTCATCGAGAAAAATTATTGAATCTTGGAAGCCAAGAATGTGTGTGTGTGTGTTCTGCATAAATGCATAAAATTATAAATAATCAAAATATAGTAATATAAAATATGCAACATAAGCATAAACAATGAAATGTTTATTATGAGAGAACGAAAAAAAAAAATCAAATACCAAATTTTTGATGACGAAAGCTAAACATAAAGAAAATAAAAAATAAGTTTTAAAAGCTATAGTTAAGGTGCTATTAAAATTCAGACGCTTTTGTAAAATCGCCGGCTTGTTGTCAAGCCCTGGTGACAACTTAATAAGTTGACGCCATTAATAATCTACTTGGACGCCGGAAACTGCACTGGTCATGCTCCGCTGCCCACCTGAGAACCAGGTCTTTCTTCACAAAAACTTCCAAATCTAAAATTATTTTTACCATAAACGAATTCACATATCATTTGTTGTTGTTATTTTGAATTAAGTTTACATTTCTGCAACGGACTGTCTAGTTGTATTTAGAGAAATAGAAAATTCTTTTATGTATATCTTTTATCAGTCATATTTAAATTGGATAAGTTAATTCAAGTGAAGTTTACACTTTTGTTTTTTTTATACCTATAATGTAATTAAAGAAAAATTTAGAATGAATAATTTACATATACAGAGAATATCAATTTTGATTCAAATCTCCTGGATATTGATAAAATAAATGCTACAGGTTTCTGGAGATGATTTTCTTTATTAAACGAGATCTCAAGATTTCGGGCATCTCTCTCCTACATATAACATTAAACATATGTTTCCATGTACTCCAGTAGAAGGGCAGAAATGCCTGAAAGTTCGAGATTACGTTTAATAAAGATGAAGAAATTCATCTCCAGAAACATGCAGCATTTGTTTAATACACAGAGAATATTTGATAAATAAAAGGTATTATATTTTGTTACTAAGAAAATATATCAGCCCCAGTACTGACGAAGCCTTTAGTCTGAAACCATGGGGGATACAGGTTGTTAGCTTTATTTAAGAATTTCTACAAAGCTGGTGTTAAATCTTATTTATATGAATCTGATAGTCATACGTAAATAATATCAAAATATATTTTACTTCTATGCATTTATTGAATTTAAGAATTGGGGGGTCAGTGGAAAGATGGTCTAAACCGTTGGTTTTTGACCGCTACGACCCGGGTTCGATTCACGCATTGGGCACTTTTTTTCTGATTTGAAAAAAAAATGCTCTAATGGCCCCCGATTCTTGAAAAAGTCCAACCCCACCAGCGAGTGAAAGTAACCAAACGGGGCTCTGGCATATTTGTAAGTGCAAAGTCCAACTACTTTTCACATATGTAGACATTGGTACACTTACAGTAAAAGCTGTCGCCTTCTTCTACCCATCATGATTATCATGGCCTGTACCACGTGTACTAGGAATGAGCAAAAAAAAAAGAGTTTCTATTATCGCATACATCTATATATAGATGGAAATTTTGTCAATAGAATACTAGTCTATATCATGGGTCGTCAACCTTTTGAGTAGGAAGAGTCAAAAATTGCAATTTACAAAATATCAAAGTTTTTAAAGAGCCACAAATTTCTTTTTTTTGCCAACATTAAATAGTATATAAACTTGCTTAAATAATATTTGTATATGGAACTATATTGCATAGGGGGTAGGTGGAAGGATGGTCAAAACATTGGTTTTCGACCGAAACGACCCGGGTTCGATTCCCGCATTGGATACCTTTTTCTGATAAAAATAAAATGCTCCAATGGCTCCCGATTCTTGCAAAAGTCCAACCCCACCATCGAGTGCAAGTAACCAAACGGGGCTCTGGCACATTTGTAAGGGCAAAGTCGAACTGCTTTTCACATGTGTAGACATTGGTACACTTACAGTAAAAGCTGTCTCCTTCTTCTACCCACCATGATTATCACGTGTACTAGGGATAAGGAAAAAAAAAAAACAATATTGCATATGGAACTACATATAAAGAGCCACAGTTTCACATCGAAAGAGCCGCATGTGTCTCGCTAGCCGCAGGTTGACGACCCCTATAAAGGTTTGTAATTTCCGTCAAAATAGACGCTAGAAATAAACGCCATCTATTTAATGTCTTCACAAGCTAGGAGACTCGGGTCGATGTCAAAGCCACAAACCCAGCTTTAACAAACTGAGAAGCTCCCACCTGGAGACAATGGCTTCGGATAATGGCACTCGTCAGTTCAGGGCGGGCTTTGATTTCATGAGATCCAAAATGAATCAAATGAAATTTTCACAATTTGTTGAAGAGGGTTTTATAGCTGGCGAAGTGGTTAGGTCAAACCTATGAACAAATTATAGATGGAAATTTTGCCGTGTGATGATATTGATCTATAGAATTAAATATCACCTCTCCTGTCAAAATAGACCCTATTTCATCATAACGCCTAGTTCTAGCGTCTATTTTGACGGGGAAGCGGCCTTTCTTTGGTATATAACACTTATATATATTAAAAATATAAAAATACATTTTCTGACCGTTCACACGAGCACTTGATTTATGTTTAAAAGAAACATTCTTGCTTTGATGATTTCATTTCCTATACTTATTTATATATGTCTAATACCTATATTCAATATACATACACTAAGTTACAACGATTTTATTAAAATCAAATAATCCCCCCAATACAACTTCCAACCTTTATTCTATCATAATATGCTTATGTAATTTAACATAAAAGAAAAATTATTTCGGAATTTACACATTTTATGAAAAAAAAAAAAAAAACATAAAATGTCTTTTCAAATATAGTTTTGATACTCTATAATATCGCAAGAATATTTTTCAATATAACCTGGCAAACGTAATTTTTATAATGTGGAAACTTCTTTACTGGGTAATCTGTCTGAATACAAAAATAATGCTTTCATAGTTGCTATCATGGTCGAGAACCATAGAGAACGCTTTCTTTACCTCATTCCAGCTAGACCCGCACATATATTAATAATGTACACTCCTGGATAATAATGAAAAAACGAACAATTTCAAGAAGTTCACACAATTTGTATTATAAACCTGTTAAGTTCAATTGATGCTTCATTTTGATAATCTTTTCAGTACAGAGGGGTACAGTACAATGACATTCGTTATCGGGCAGCGCAACTCTTCCATCTGTTCTTTTTATATTTGAAGAGTGATTGGAATTTTATTTATGTTTTAACAATAAACCTATAACAGATAAACAAATTCAATAATAATTGTAAATACAAAACACAAATGCAAAATAATGAAAAAAATTTAGCAAATTTTAAAATTCCTAAATGTCTGTGCCCCGAGAAATGAAAACAAATTGAAAATCTTTCTTGAATAAATATTTTAATTATAAATAATATTACAGAATACTAATTATAAAACAGTATCTATGTTCAAAGGTATCGAAGGAACATAATTAAACCACCGATAGAATAACCGCTATAAATGGCGTCAACACATTATTTAAAGAAGTAACGTGGGACAATAGAGGGCTGGCGAAATTAAACTAGGAACCCGTGAGTTGAATGCGAACTGCTTCAATTCTTCCTACTCCGGAGGTCTTTTGTGTCTCTCTCCAGCCATTGTACTTCTAGCCTGTGGATGGACAACTATAACACATATATATTATATATGTTATGAAGAAAAAATATATAGATATATTAATGTTTTGTGTGTGTGTGAGGCAAATATCCCTGAGTTAGGGATATCGCGTTATAGGATGTAGATAAAGATAATATATACATAAATCTTTAGATAATGGTTCAATACAATATATACCTTTTTTATCACACACACAAACACTTTTATTAAGTATCAATCCCCATACAGGATTCTCCCAGTATAGCAATGGTTTTAATTGAATATAAATCAAGTACTATATACAAATCAGTATTAACATGAGCCCGCCAAAAAAAAAACTATTTACACACGTTTCTCATCCTTCTCGCCTTCTCACAAAATTTATATAAATCTATTGTACTGTCTACTTTTCACCGTTTCTAACAGAAGTGCATAGAGTGATAAATGTTTAGCACTCGTATTGACTTTTTTAAAAATATAAACTTATATATATAATAAATATTTAAAAAAATATATTTAATTTTTTTTTGTCTCTATCTCTCCAGCCGTTGTACTTGCCTTCTATCCTGAATGGAACTATATACAAGCATTTATACACACACACACACACACGCTGGCGAGCGGCCGCGTTTTAGCGAGCTCCGCCGTTTTCGCCTCTGGCGTGCGTGTTGATGGCAGTTAATATGCCGAATTTGGTACTGGCGAATAGCCCGGAATCAGCTGATTCAGTGCCTGAAAGGCCCAGCTTTGTATCCGAAACTGGTGAGGAAAAATCACCAAAAAACAACCTACAGAAGAAAACTTCTAAAGAAATTTCTGAAAATCAAAAATATGCTAATCCGCCGGCAGGCGATATGCATGTAAATCCGGCCGCCGCGCGTGGTGACGTCACGGCGCCGAAGACTGCTGCTACGACCAGCGCAACTGCAGCCAGCCCGACCTCGCTCAACTGGGCCGACAGCGAGATGACGGAGGTGGGCGCCAACGACGACTTCATCGTCGTGAAGGGCAAGAAGAGGCGCCGCGGCTCAACATCACCTGAGCACGCTGCAAGGCAGCCCAACAAGCCTGGAGAGCAGCGCAGCTCCCAGCAGCGGAAGCGGCCAGCAGGGCCGAGAGCAGTGCCGCCTCAGGAGATCAAGGCGACACGCGTCAACATCGCCGACGCCAGGGCGAGGCAGGCCACCACCAACCACGAGAACTACATCTTCGTGGAGCTGTGTCCTGACATCCCGGACTACTCCTACCTCCGGGCAATGGGCAACCTGGTCGGAGGGCCCAAAAATATCACTCAATTTAACAGGATGAACGGCCACTACATCGTGGGCCTCGCGAGCAAGAACCATGCGAGCCGTCTGGTGGAGGAGGGCCTGAACATCGAGGGAACACTCCTCAAGGTCTTCCCCTTCCGCAAGAGGGCCGAACGGATAATCGTGGCCAATCTCCCCGGCTTTGTAGAGGATGCAATCATCGTGCAGGCCCTGCGTAAATATGGAGACATCACCTCCATCGCCCCCATCATGATCAAAATGGGGGAGTACGCCTTCAGCGACGGCCGCCGGGAGGCGTTCATCCTGCTCCACGAGGGCGTAAGGCTGGAGACGCTGCCCACCCGAATGACCATCCACTCCAAGGGAGACACCCTGTCGGCCTTCCTCTCCTTTGGAATCAAGTGTTCCAAATGCGGTAAACAGGGCCACCGCAGAGCCAACTGCCCAGCGCTCGCCAGGCAAGGGAACGGCAACCCCAGGCAAGCAGCGTCTCCCAACGACGCAAGGCCTCCCCCTCCTCCTCCTCCTCCTCCTCAGCAGCCAAGGAAGCCGCCACCGGCGCCCGCAACACCGGCGTCCCCTGTCAAACCGGCGACAACTTCAACCGAGCCTCAGGCGATCCCCTCGGCACACCAGCCTGCCGAACAGATGGATGTCACCCACCCCGCCCCTGCTGCCCACCCTGCTTCCCTGGCTGCCCCGCGGCCCCCCGAGCCTCGCATCTCTCCGCTCGACCACGAGATGTCGGTGGAGGGGCTGACCTCACCTCCATCCACGCCTGCCCGGGGAGAATCCGCACTCAAACAGCTGCTGAAGCACATCGAGGAGACCCCCACCCTTTCCATCGACTGGCACAAGCTGCCCGGCCTTAACTGCAAGGACGCACAGCAGCTCCTCACCTCTGAGACCACCATGAAGAGGCTAGCGCCCACGCTGACACAAGAACAGGTCGCCACCCTCGACAAGTTGCACGACACCTTCAAGGCCTCGTGCCCAGACTCCAACTCCACCATCCGCAAGACCCTCCAGAAGACCAGGAAGGTCCGGCGAGATCTACAGCGCCAATGAACCACCGCGTCGCCACCATCAACGCGCGAGGGCTCGCCACTCGGAGGAGGAGCCTTGCCCTTTGTCATCTCCTAAGGCAACATCACGTGGACATCGCGTTTGTCCAGGAGACAAACGCATTTCATCTGGGCAGCGGCCAAGACCTCTGCCTCGGCTACAACGCTGTTGTGTTGGCCCATCCCGTAGCCATCTCGGGATCCGGACTCGCCTGCGTCTTCGGGCCAGGCGTAGCCGTGATACAACAGCGCGTCCTGTGGCCGGGCCACATCGCCTTGGCAACCATAGATGTCCACGGCGAGGAGATGACGGCCATCGTCGTTCATCTGGCGCATGAACCCCGGGAGAGAAACCGGCAACTGGAGCTCCTGGCGGCGACAGCGGCACAGGAGGAGGAGGGGGCCTGCTGGATCATCGGCGATTTTAACATCAGGGATCGGGGCCCCTCATCATCATCATCATCGGATGCCCTCGCCGCTCTTCTGGACCTGGCCGCGCTGGTCGACGTGGCCACCCAGTTCGACGCCGCCCACCTGCCCACCAGAGTCGCCATGCACGGCGACCAAGTCGAATCGAACCGCCTGGACCGGATCCTCGTCCCTGCTGGAGTCCTGGATCGCGTGTCCATCTACGCGACCAGCCACTACCACCTCTCGGACCACCGCCTCGTGCTGCTCCAGGTGGGCCCGCCCACCACCGCCGTCTCCTCCCCCACCCAGCCTCGCTTGGCCGCGATGCTCCGCTCGGGCCTTGCGCTCGAACATCTGGCTGGCTACATCCGGGAGTTGGAGGAAGACGCAGCGCACGATGACGACGACGGGACCTTCTGGGATAGGTGGACCTCCATCAAGGCGGGGCTGCTGGCGGAGGCCAGATCCCTGCACGACCCGCGCCACGCTGCCAGCGACAGCTACGTCTACAGGGCGAGACGTTACATCGCGGCGCAGCTCGAGGCCTCCTCCATCCGGGCAGACTACCCATCGCTGCCGGACCTGGCACGCGCCATCCGCCTCCGTCGCCCGGTCAGCGTCATCAGGGACGAGGAGGACAACGTCATCGAGGGCCCAGAGCTTCGGCGGAGGGCGTTCGCGACCTTCCAGCCCCGCTTCGCCCGTCCCACCAGCGATCCAGCTGCGGGAGCTGCCTTCATCGCCAGCAGCGCGCCCACCACCACCACCCGCGAGCTGAGTGAGGAGGACCCGCTCCACCGGCCAGACATCAGCCCCAGCGAGATAGCCCACGCCATCGAGCACCTCCCTCGCGGAAAGGCCCCCGGCTGGGACGGCTTGCCGTGCGAGCTCCTCGTCGCCTTCAACGAGGACTTCTTCGCGGAAGCTCTGGCCCGGGTGTTCGCGGCTTCACGGCTCCGCGGTGCACTACCTCCGTCGACGCGGCGCAGCTCCATCTGCCTCGTGCCCAAGGCCCGCGGAGGTCGCGGCCTTGATGGCTACAGGCCCGTCGCGCTGCCCTCGGCCGACTACAGGGTCCTGGCCGCCATCCTTCACCGGCGCCTCAAGCCCCACCTGCGGACCCTGGTGCCGGAATGCCAAACATACGCCGTCCCCGGGAGGTCCCCGTCCTGGAACATCGCTAAGGTGACGGATGCTGTTGAGGAGGCAACCGCCATGGGCTCGCCGCTGGCCGTCATGGGCATCGACTTGGAGTCCGCCTTCGATTCCCTGGACCGCGGCTTCCTGGAGTCCCTGATGACGTCCCTCCGCCTCCCGCCGGCCTTCATGGGCTGGATTAACATCTTGTACGCCGGGGCGGACGCAACGATCCGGGCTGGAGGCTTTCACACCACCGCCTTCCCCCTCCTCAACGGCCTAAGGCAGGGCTGCGCCGTGAGTGCCGCTCTCTTTAGTATCGCTACGGGGCCGCTGCTACGTCGCCTGGAGTTGACCCTCGGCGTGGGCAACGTCATCGCCTACGCCGACGACATCGTCCTCCTTTTCCATCGCGACGAAGAATTCGAGCGGGTGGCGACCGTCCTCGAAGACTTCAAGCGGGCCTCCGGTATCGCCGTCAACCTCGGGAAGAGCGCGGGCCTTTGGTGCGGAGCCTGGCGCAACCGCGGCGACTCCCCTCTCGGCGCCTCCTGGTCGACCACCTCCATCAGGGTCCTCGGGCTCGACATCGCCCCCAGGAGCTCCGTAGCCCATCAGGAGCAGCATCTTCTCGCCCTTCTGGAGTCCGCCTGCCGCAGATGGACGCCCTTCACCCGCGGCCTATCCCTCGTCGGACGATCTAGAGCGGCGAACTCGCTGGTGAGCTCCACCATCCAGCATCACCTGCACGGGTACCTGCCATCACCCCCGACCATCGCCAAACTGCAGGCCAGACTAGCGAGGTTCGTCTGGGGGCCCGAGCATACGGCGTGGCTTCCCGCCGCCATCATGGCGAGGCCCGTAGCCATCGGAGGCCTCGGCCTCCTCGACCTGGCAACCCAACTCCAACTCGCCTGCCTCAAGGGGGTGCAGGTCGCGCTCCGCGGAGGCAGAAATGCCTTCAGCTGGCTGGTAGAAAGCGGTGAGGCCTGGATTCACCCTCCACCGGACGGCACCCGTCTCCAGCCCCGCCGTCTACGGCTGCTGAAGCTCTGGGAGGAGGCCTCCAACATCCTGAGCCTCAACCACCGGGCGCTCCCCACGGCTCAGCTGCTGGACCTCCCCATCATCGGCGGCTGCCGGTTCCTCCGCCCTCCCGACCTCCTGGCCCCCGCCCGCTGGCGTGGAGCCCGAGTCCGGGACCTTCTCGCGGAGGGCCACCTCATCGCCCGACCTACGCGCTCCGTCCTGGCTGACGCCGCGACCCTGGGCGCCTTCTGTCGGAGGCTGACCTCCGAGAACGCCGTGGGCTTCGGGGCGGAGTCTGCACCCTCATCTAGCTCTTTAGCTGCGGCCGTGGTGCTGCGAGGGACGGCTACGCCGTTCCTCAACGGCCTCACGACCCGCTCGGCCCGACGGGCCCTGGATCGCCCGCGCCTCGCCGCCACGCCCATCTCAAGGTTTACCTCGAGATGGTCGCCCACCATCGGTCCACCACCATCCAGGATCGACTGGGCCTCGCTGCGGCGCTGCGCCCACTCGGGCCACGAGGCTGACGCGGCCCTCAAGTTGGCCCTCCACGCCCTGCCCCATCCGGCCCATCCTGCCTCGGTCGGCCCCTCCTGTCCTGCCTGCGGGTCCATCGACCGCTCCCTCGGCCACCGTTACTGGTGCTGCCGTTCCATCAGGCCTCTCATCAGAGAGGCCTTCAACATCATAGGGCGGCCCCCTGACCTGCAGGCTTGGATCTTCGGCGGGTCCGGCCTTGAGGACGACGCCCTTTCCATCTTGGCGTCGGCAAAGTTGCGAATTTATCGCTACTTTGTACAGGTTGGGCTCGGAGAAGCAGTGGAAGACCCGCTCATCGCCTGGTCCAGGACCCTCCAGCGCCGAGGTTTTCTTCCTCCATCTCCCATCACCATCTTGTAAAATATGTTTCATATATGTATATATTTTGTCTTCTCTTCTCATCTTCTTTTTTCTTTTTTCTCTCCCTATGATTGAAAATGTATAATATTGTCTAAGATGACAATAAATATTTTTTAATTGTCAAATTGTCACACACACACACACACACACACACACACACACACACACACACACACACACACACACACACACACACAACAAGCATATATATATATATATATATGGTAATTTAAACCAACAACCCCATACTGTGTATATAACTTAAAATAAGATTGTCATGTTGTATATAGAAACACATCTATAAATAATTATGCGCATGATTAATCTGTATCATTGCATCGCCCTATGTAATGTAATTTGTACAAAGTGGATAAATAAATAAAATCTGTAATAGATTTAAGAGTTGAGCTAAAGCAGAGATCGAGCATAGTATTGCCAAAACAACAAAGTCTAAAGATGGAAGTCATAAATCAGGTCGATTTACAATTCCCACAAACAAGGCCACTCACACTGTCACATGTGGTGGAATGCAGAGACCCCTCTCACACCTGGACATGCCAAGGCCCCCCTTTTCTCAGAAACGCCCCTGTCACATAAGGTCGCCCCGTCTTTAACCTATAAATACATCACCTTACAGTGACTTGACAGTTGAGTTCAGTACAGTTCAGTTCAGTTTAGTTCAGTTCACCCTTAGTGCAAGCCGCGTCGGTCGTATGTTATGTCGATCTCATCCAACATGTAGTTAGGAAGAATTCGTCTATCTCCATCTTGCGCTTCTAGCTCAGCTTTTATCTGTTAACGGAACTTTCTTAGTGCAACTGTGTCTTCGTTTTTTGTGTATGGATATCCCCAGCTTTCCACTCTGCCTCGACCACGACTGCCTGTATTTTGTGAGAACTTTTAAAGGTCTTCCAAGGTGCAGAGAGGTACTGGAAAACTCTACATCCTGACTGTTCCTCTCGGTCAACACAGTACAACAAGAGCTACCAGGACTTCAACACTTATTTCAGTAGTCGACATCAAACTCAACAAACATCATCACATTTAAGTTCGACAGGATCTCTACAAAAGCTACTGGAATTCTCATCTCATTACATGAGTCGACAGGATCTCTACAAAAGCTACTGGAATTCTCCTCTCATTACATATATATATATATATAATCTTCAGTTATAAAGACATGTGCCTCTCCAGCCGTTGTACTTGCCTTCTATCCTGAATAGAACTATATATATAACAACAACAAGCATATATATATATAATCTTCAGTTATAAAGACATGTGTCTCTCCAGCCGTTGTACTTGCCTTCTATCCTGAATAGAACTATATATATATAACAACAACAAGCATATATATATATATATAATCTTCAGTTATAAAGACATGTGTCTCTCCAGCCGTTGTACTTGCGTTCTATCCTGAATAGAACTATATATATGTTGTATAAAAATATTATTGACGTGACAACGTCTTAAATTAGGTTGCGGCTGGGAGTCACTTATGAAAAAGTGTAACGCCCGGTAACGTTACGACGAGTCACCGAACGAGAGTGCTGCGCGCGCAGCGCTAGAGAATTAGGCGCATTGAATCGGCGCATGCTTGTCTCTGTCTTTGTCTTTCTCGAACGTTCTTGGCGTTGGAAAAACAAGAAAGCGTCATAATACAAGTTCACACGTGTGGTTAAAGTATCGTCAGCTGTGTCTGTAGTGAAAATGTGGAGTGCTTAGATTCGTCATTTACAACAACTACAACAGTAAAGGTAAATAATTGTACACTGATATTTCATTATCGTAAACTATGATTGATTGATTAATTGTTAGATTGACACAAAAGTTGAGAAACTGAGTTTATAGGTTATGTCATACTATTGATAAATGTTGATAGTGTTAAGTAAATTATTAGTTTAAAATTAATTAATTAATTAATTATTATTTTACGAATTTTAAATAGTTTCAAATTTATTTAGCAAAAATTTGAACCTTCGATCTGAATAAGTGTTTTGATTTTCAAATTGATTCTTTAAAATTAAAAATTCATCCATTCAATTTCAAATGTTCAACAGGAATCACCACTCTCAAAACAATGGAAACGGTGCCTTCAACTTCCAGTACTTCAATGGAGACGGAGGATATCGTGCCGTCAACGTCTGCAGTACCTTTCGTTGTTCCACACACCACCTCTACCGCCAGAACGAATGCTCAGCGACAACGTGAGTACAGACTACGAAAAGCATTGACCAGAACTCCTGAACAAGTAAGAGCCTTTGCAAAAGCGGCTGCGGAGAGGCAACGCAGGTTCAAGCTACGTAAATCTGCTAACATAGCCCTCACCAGCGGTACGTCAGAGTCACCTGCTTCAACGTCTTGTTCTGTGGTGGAGAGAACAAGCGTTCCTGTCGTGGCGGAGAGAACGAGCGTTCCCCTAACTAACGCTCAACGGCAACGTGCATTCCGACAACGTAGAGCAGCATCTTCTCGGACTGATGTACAACCGACTACTTCTTCAAGCCAAACAGCAATACAACTGGAACAATCCACCTGGTATACCAAATGGTCATCGTCAATACGGAGATTTCAATCTACTTTCCTGGACAACGATTTTGGCCATGCTTGCTCGGTTTGTGACAGATTGTGGTTCAAGAATGACCTTAAAACCATCACTGCACTACAACTGAAGGTAATCTCGGATTGGTACGTTAAGGAAAATCGGCAGCTACGCAAGGAGGATTATACAAAGTCTTGCAACACCTGTAGACAATCACTGAATAAGCGTAAGCTTCCTACTCTCGCAAAGGTCAACGGCTTCTCATATCCTGACATACCTCCAGGTCTACCGCCTCTGGATCCTATCAGTGAACGTTTGGTCTCACCGCGCCTTCCATTTATGCAAGTCCTATCATCGTCCTATCCTCAACAAAATCACTCAAATAGGAATTAGTTAAGTTTAAGTTTACATGTACAATGTTTTAGTAAACAAAATATATTTCTATAGTTAAAATTTGTGCAATTCTTATTTTCATTCAATTCCTTGTTCCTATTGTGCAATTTAATTATATTCATATCAAAAAATATTCTACCGTTGTCACGTAAAATCTTCGCCCGTAAAACCGACTTTACAGGCAACCATTGTTTTTTTATTTAAAAAATTATATATTTCATAGATACAAATATTCTGCTAAATCGACCGCCAGAGGTCACGCTTCCACTATATAAACTCATTGTTGTTGTTCCCCGTGGGCCGACCCAAAACTTTTGTACATTATGTAAATATTATTTTGTTTCCTTATTCTACTCGCCTTAAGACAGGCATTACTTTTTACCAAATTATGTTTTTATATATTCCTTTATCACAATTAAAGCAATTATTGATCAAACCATATTATTATTTTTATTTCAAGATTATTCAACCACGACTGCACCGCCATACCAATCTTCAAAACAATCCAAAATATCAAGCAGAAACTTATCTTTTTATTATTTATATAATATATATATAACAACAACAAGCATATATATATATATATAATCTTCAGTTATAAAGACATGTGTCTCTCCAGCCGTTGAACATGCGTTCTATCCTGAATAGAACTATATATATATAACAACAACAAGCATATATATATATATATATATATATATATAATCTTCAGTTATAAAGACATGTGTCTCTCCAGCCGTTGTACTTGCCTTCTATCCTGAATAGAACTATATATATATAACAACAACAGGCATATATATATATATATAATCTTCAGTTATAAAGACACTAGACGAATGGCCCGGGCAACGCCCGGGTTTTACCCGAGTGCGTATATATTTTAAAAACGTTTTAATTCAAATACTATTCGTTACAATTATAAATTGGCGCCATGGATGTCACTCTTGTGAAACGTCCCGTTCCAAACTGTGTGTTTTTAAAATGTTTTAATTAAAATACTATTCGTTACAATTATAAATTGGCGCCGTGGATGTCTCTCTTGTAAAACGTCCAGCCCCAAACTGTGTGTGTCTTGAAAATATAAAAATAAAAATGTGAATTTTCATAAAGATTTCATCATGTCGATTTTTTTTTTGCATTTCACCTACTAAATCGATAGAGATAATTACATTTGCAACATGAACTTAGGTATATTGACTAAATAGAAAACTGCATAGTAATAAAGATCATTTTTTAAAGGCACCATATCGTTTTTTTTTCAATAAAATCGAAACAAAAATTAACGATAAATAACGATAATTGCCTTAAAAAGAAATTGCCTTAAAAAAAAGAAACATTCGCGGTGATTTTGTCTTGCATTCGTTTATACAATTATTATATACGAATGACCCGGGCAACGCCCGGGTTTTACCCGATTAAATGCTTTTATTCAAATACTATTCGTTACAATTATAAATTGGCGCCGTGGATGTCATTCTTGTATAATATATAAATGAGTTTTAAAAATTGTAAAAAAAAAAAATGCATCGGCCGGGAATCGAACCCGGGCCGCCCGCGTGGCAGGCGAGCATTCTACCACTGAACCACCGATGGTTATGAAAAATCCCATCCGTGAGCTTCAGACAGACAGAATAAGGCAAATATATATAAAGACATGTGTCTCTCCAGCCGCGTTGTACATGCGTTCTATCCTGAATAGAACTATATATATATATAACAACAACAAGCATATATATATATAATCTTCAGTTATAAAGACATGTGTCTCTCCAGCCGTTGTACTTGCCTTCT
Source organism: Cordylochernes scorpioides (assembly GCA_030710605.1). Classification (NCBI taxonomy): domain Eukaryota; kingdom Metazoa; phylum Arthropoda; class Arachnida; order Pseudoscorpiones; family Chernetidae; genus Cordylochernes; species Cordylochernes scorpioides. The sequence goes on along the minus strand of CP092881.1, from coordinate 34,424,234 downwards.
ATCCTGAATAGAACTATATATATATATAACAACAACAAGCATATATATATATAATCTTCAGTTATAAAGACATGTGTCTCTCCAGCCGTTGTACTTGCCTTCTATCCTGAATAGAACTATATATATATATAACAACAACAAGCATATATATATATAATCTTCAGTTATAAAGACATGTGTCTCTCCAGCCGTTGTACTGGTCTTCTCTATTATTTATACTTCACCTAGGAATCTATGCGCCTCCAGTCGTCAAGGTAATAATTCTTATTGAATTTATTTATTATATATACATGGATACCATTAGAGACCTCCTGGACTATATTTATAGCATCGTATATACATATTTGTCAGTCATAAGATATTGCTATTAAGCCTTTTGTATATACTGTTGGAAGAAGAAATACAAAAAAATACGGAAGATTTATAAAAGGCAAGGAAACTTAAAGTTAAAACAATGCAAAAAGAGATAGTGCGTGTGTGTATCCAAAAAAATTGAGACTCATGGGTTGTTGGGAATGGAATGGTATCTATATTTCACATCTCTCTCAAATTTTGTCATCGATTCTTAATATACTTCTAGATAACGTAGAAGTCTAAAATATTTTACATTCACTCAATCCAGCTTACAACGTGAGTATACAAAATATCAGACTTCTAGTTGGCTGTGATGATCTGGAATAGACTCTACAATAGAATTTGTATATTTATATAATGTGGTAAAGCCTACTCCACGCTGACGAGCGCCAACAGCGCGAAACGCGTTCATGGATGGTTTTTCTTGATTTATCAAGAAATTGGGTTGGCCAAATATCACGGAGCAAGCTAAATAAACGTTTAGTTTATTTTTGCTCCACTAGATGGCGCTCTGCCATCTAAAATGCACGTGTGCTCGTGGTTAGGATATGCCTTCTTTATTTTTAACTAGCGAATGTGTACCCGGCTTCGCCCGGGTTTTATCCGAGTGAAAGTTTGCCTAACGAATATTATTGATAATAATATTCCGGAACACACAGAATATTATGATAATAATATTCGTTACATTATATATTTATATAATATAGAAAATATATTTTTCGCGAGCAAACATATCCACTCTCTCTACTGAATAGAATTTTAATAATATATATATATAAATGAAAATATCTAAAGATATACTATATGATCTTAGCCAAAAGGCCGGGAAACGATATTTTATATGTAGAGATGACCTGGCTTCGTGTGCCTTCTGCTTGAGTGAATGTTTCGCGGTAGAATTTTGTTCCTGCCTACTAAAAATTATTATCTGGCTCCGCCCGTGAACTGCTTCAGCGAATATTCCCCTAAATAATTTTGTTTATGTCAATCAAGCATGATACAGCAATATTGTCATTATCATTTCTGACTAAAAAAATATTGTTGCTCAGTACTATAATTTTTCTTGGTTGAAGTGCGACAAAAAAAACTCTTCCAGATTTAACTCTGTCCTTTTCAAATTTCAGCGAGATTGGTTACATATTGAGGGCGTGCATAGCCGACAAACATATATATTAGTTCCTGGCTTCGCCTGATTTTTACCCGAGTAAAAGTTTGCCTTTAACAAACATTTGTTAAAACGATTCTTGCAAACATCCAATCCCTACTGAATCTATACTTGTCATACTTCGATAATTTGTGAATTTTCCCGGTCCCTTGAAAACATACTCGATAAGTTGAAAAAAATCAGTATTAATTGGTCCACTCGGTAATGTGAAGTTGAAGGAATAGTATCTTGCCATAAACGAAGATTTGTAAATAACTGTATTTAGCGAATGTACCCGGCTTTGCCCAGTTTTTATCCGAGTAAAAGTTTGCCTAACAAACATTTATTAAAACGATTCTAGAAAACATCCAATCCACCTATATATTGATTTATAAACGTATATAAATATAAAAATTGTTATATGCGTTTAAATATATTTTTCGAACACATATAATTTTTTTAAAACATTTATTAAATATTGAATAAACTATTGTCACTTTTGTGATTTTATAATTAATTATTTCTTTTTTCTCAATGAATTATAAATATTAATTAAAAATTCATTTTTGTTATCATCATCGCATACAATGTAATTTTTTTACATAAACAAACGATAATAAACAACAGCAACAATGTAATTAGCATATTCACTATTATAAAAAACAACAACAAATTAAATTAACAATGTAAAAATATATTTTAACATTACATTTTAACATTTAACACAAAAACGTTACAAAATTTTCTTTAAATATACAGGGTGATCCAAAAGTCCCGCACAACTTTAAAAATTAATAACTCCGCGAATATTCGCGCTAGAGCAATGCGGTAAACACCATTGTGTTCAGGACGCAATGGGATTTTTTATGGCAAATAATGTAAAATTCGAAATTGATTTTAGTTACAATTTTATTCGCCAGATGGCGCTCTACCAGAATCAGAGATTCAGCGGCCAAATTGTTTGATAAATTGAAAAATATAACTGATCGACACGTATTTTTCCTTTTTGAATACCAGGAAAGAACCCTAATAATATCAAATAACAAATTAATAAAACACCACTTCGCCAAAAGTATGAAGAATTGGTTAAAGATTTTCAAATACAATCAGAGATATGTAAAATAGGTAAATGCAAATTAAAACATGTAGCAAAAAGAAAATTGATATTTTAGATACGGTTTGTTTCCGAAGATAATAAATTTCTAATATTTTTAATTCAACTCTCACTCAGTATCGATTATATTTATTTTAATTCATTTGAAAAATATGTATCTATCTCTGATAATTTATTTTACTCTGGAATGCCGTTGTTGTTGTCGTGTCCAATAAAGAGCCTCAGATGTACCATGCATCTCCATCACATCAGCAGCAATGTCCACTATCTTGGGTGTGTAAAGCTGCTGCTCTGGGTCTATGTCAAATTTCTGCAAGGCTGCGGCCATTGCTGGACATGTGAATATGTGGGTAGGTGTAAGTTCCACACCAGGACAATTGTTGCATGCCCTATAGGTTCTTGTGCCATCTGGATGTATTGTCATTCCTTTATAGTGTTTTGTTCTAAGTCTTGTTATAGTTTTTGTCATTTTTCTCTCAGAGTTTATTTAGCATTTTGATCTTTTCTTATTTTTTTGTTTAATTATCTTGTATTCTGACAAAGAATCAGCGTCAAATAATGACATTTGTTCTTTCCTTTGGCTCAACTTTCTGGCTTCCTTTGCCAATTCAAATGCCATTTCATTACCCCCGATCCCAGCATGGGCAGGGATTCAATGTAGAATGCAGTTATTCTCCAATGGTTCCAGTTGGGTAAGTAACGAGTGTATTTTCTGTGTGATTTTAGTATAGCCCTTCTGAATTGCTTCTAGAGCGGATATGGAGTCGCTGTATATTAAAATTCCTTCTGCTTGATGCAGGGATGGTTGGTTAAGGCATACATCAAGGGCTTTCCAGATAGCTGTCAGTTCACAAGTGAAGTTTGACGAAATCTGTCCTGCTCCTTCTTTGATTTTGATGTTTGTTCCATCTTGCAGTATTATGTTAATTCCAGCCCCTCCATTACTCAGGGTAAGGTCTGCAGATCCATCTGTATATGCTGTTAAAGGGCGTGGCCTAGCATTTTTAATCAATAATTTGTACTATGAGGACATAGCCGTTAATATTCCAAACACATTAGACCTCGAAACCCAAGGTATCAAAGTCTACCTCAATCAAAACAAAGCCATCAAAATATACAATATGTATCACCCACCAAACAATAAACTTATTGATGATGGAACAATGGCTCAATTTCTTACAGACATCACTATTATTTTAGGTGACCTTAATGCCAAACATCAACTATGGGGATGTTCTACGCCAAACCCAAGAGGCAAAATACTATCAAACATATTTGACGACAATGCCTTCATGATCTTAAATGATGGGAATCCTACCCATCATTCCTACAGCAATAATACTGCACAAGCCCTTGATATAAGTTTTTACTATCCTGACATTTTCCACAAATGCAAATAGCAAATATTAAAAGGTTTTGAAAGTGATAATTTGCCTAATTTGATAGAAATTAGCACCAAGTCCAAAACTAGCTCAACTAAGAAAAATTATGGAACTTCAAAAAGGCTAATATGATATCTTTCGAAAACACCATTATTAAAGCAGCCAAAGTTTCAATACCAAGAGGTTATATTAAGAAATTGATTCCAAATTATACACACCAGGCAAAAAATATTCAAACACTTATAACTAAAAGAAATGAACTACAAAAAAGTGCACCCAAAACCAAACAAATTGTAGAACTGAACTGAACATTGTGATTGCAAAAATAAAAAGATTATACGTAAATGTGAAAAGGGAAAAATGGAAACTAACTTGTGAAAACCTGAACCCAAGAAACCCAAATACAAAACTTTGGAATTTGGCAAAACAAATTGACAGAGTCCAGCCACAAACTGAAAACACAAATATGATTGAGAATACAGATGGTACACCAGCAACTAATGACAAAATTGCTGCCAATCTTTTAGGTAATTCATATCAAATAAGTAGTAAAATCAAGGTTGAAAAAAGGCCCGAAAGATTATTCATGACTGTAAAAATGTCACCAGCACTCATAATATTTTCCATGAAAAAAATATGAAAAAGCTAGCTTATGCATTAGAAAACACTGACCTAAACAAGACTCCTGGGCCAGATGGAATCCATGGCCGAATGATATCAAACTTGGGCAAAATTGGCAAAGAAAGACTTCTTAATATTTTCAATAACTCCTGGAAAACTGGAAAATTGCCTCAAGACTGTAAAAATGCAACAATAATTCCCATTAAAAAACTTGACAAATCTGCTGATGACCCAAAAAACTATCGACCTATCTCCCTCACAAATATTTGCTGCAAATTAATGGAAAAAAATTATATTCAGACGACTCACCTACCACCCCGACACAAGAAATCTCTTACCAGAAGAACAATATGGATTTAGGAAAGGACATGGGACAATAGTCCAACTCTTATTTTTCACACAAAAGGTAAAAGATGCACAAAACAAAAAGCCAACTAACCACACCATAGCTGCTTTTTAGACCTTACACAAGCTTTTGATAAGGTATGGAAAAACAAGTTAATTACAAAATTATACAAACATTTCAAAATTGATGGAAAAGCTATCACTTGGATAAATGATTCCCTTAAAAATATATACATCAGGGTAAAATATAATGGCACTCTATCTAAAACGTTCAAATTGTACCAAGGAATACCACAAGGATCAGTCCTTAGCCAAACTCTCTTCACCCTATTTATTGCAGGCATAGAAGACAAATTTTCACATAAAACCAATATTGCACTTTTCGCTGATGACATTATTCGATGGAGCAGCAACACTAACTGGAAAAAAGCTGAAAGAGATTTGAACAAGACTATTCTCCACCTATAAAAAATTGCTAATAAACATAAATTAGAATTTAACCCCCAAAAATCTGAAACCTGTCTTTTTACTACCGATAAGAAACTATACAAAATAAGACCAAATATTATTCTGAAAGAACAACAATTGCAATATAATAAACATCCTAAATATCTCGGCTACACCCTGGATCCAGAAATTAACTCCAGTAAACATATTGAAGGAGTTGTTAGAAAATGAAGAGACCGACTAAAAATCTTGAAATATATTTCAGGAAGAGTGGAGAGCTGAAGCAACAACACTAAAATTAACTTACACATCTCTAATGAGACCTATCTTGGAATATGGATATCAAATCTATGGTACAGCATCTGAAACAAATCTAAAAACACTGGAAAGGATACAACTAAATGCACCTAGAATTATTACAGGTCTTCGAAATACCTGCCCTAATAATATTGTACTTTGCGAGGCAGACATTATGCCCTTAAAGGATAGAATAAGCTACAATCTGCCAAAATATATAAACAAAATCAAGAGTTATGAAAATAAACACAGAACTTTCAATTACATACTTATTTGGGAACCCAATATAAGACTCAAAAAAGAAGGCCCTCTCCACCTGGCCAAAAGAAATGGATTTTTAAAATATAAAGTGGAAAAATATTATTTAGCTGAAAAAATATCTACCTGCGAACCACTAACAAAATGTTATTTTTAATGCCACTTTAAACGAACCCACCAACAAACAATACCAAAATCCAGAATACTTAAAACAATTATCATTAGAAATAATTAATAAAATTCCTAAAAATGCAATAACTATCTATACCGATGGTAGCAGAGACGAGTTGGGACACACTGGCAGTGGCTCTCTCATTAAAATCACAAATGGCAATGAGAAAATGAACAGAAGAAACCCAGATTTTCGCTCAATCTTCAGATCAGAACTTATAGCCATCTATGAAGTCTTAAAATCCATCAGAAATACTAAACATCACGATATATGGATTCTTACTCATAGTAGAAGTGCCATACAACACTTGAGACAAACAGAGGAACTTAGAGACAAAGTAAGCAGGAACATAATTGGTTATCTCCAAAAACTCTCAATACCTCAAAAATTCACTTTCAATGGATACCCTTACATGTTAGCATTGAAGGCAATGAAGCTGCTGATGCGCTAGCGAAAAAAAGGCACAAAAGAACCCTTGCTACAGAAAAATAAACTTACTTTTAAAGAAATAGAAACAGTAGCCAAAATAAACAAGAACTGGAGGATCCCACCTAAGCACAGTTGGTACACCCTAGAAGCAGATGGCCACCCAGACCTTTCAGTCCACAAGCCGGCATGCGAAGCATGCCTTTCGCTGCTATTATGTTCAACTCATAAGCCAAGTAACGGTATCCAAGCTAGTGCTTGGACATTGTACCTGGAAACACCACCTCCCAGACAACGTGTCTGGAAGGATTTCTATACCGGTGGCTTTAAATCACAGCAAAATAGGAAACTATCTACTGTGTCCAGCAGGGACCGCGGGGAGGCAGCCCCCGGTCGACTCTGTTCACTCACAGCTGAGGAAAAGCTCAGCTGCCACGTCGTGGGCTTTCTCAAGAAGCTTGCTGTGATTTCTCAGCAGCTTACTCTCGATCGCGCCCCTCGCCCTCCTTCTCTCTTCCTGCACACCCACTACCCTTGGACAATCCAAGACGTAGTGGCGTGCATTCACATCCCTTTCTCCATAGACGCAATCAGGGTTTCTCTTAATTTTAAATCTGTGGAGACTTGGGGAAGAGCCCATGTCCCGAACTACCCTAATGCGTTTGTGGGACATTACCTTACAGAGGTACTTGGATGTTGTTACCCCATTGAATACCTCTCTCCCCTTCACACTGTTCCTCCATCTGTCCAACCATAATTCCTGGACGTGACCCCTGATCCTCCTATAAACTTCTTTCTTGGTCACTGGGGTCCTCAGTGATCTACCTCTAAAGCATCCTGCCTTAGCGATCCTGTCTGCGAACTCATTACCTTCGATGAGGCTGTGTCTCCTAAACCAAGGGAGCTCCGGAGCCCGCGTCATCATCTTCAGCTCCTGGATTATTTGATGCGCGAGTTGCCCTTTCTCCAGATTGATAACGACGAGGGCCGACATACAATCTGAATTGAGGCGGTCCGGGTGAAGTTCTTCTCGGCACACACTCTGAGGGCTACCCTGATCGCAACCAGCTCGGCTGAAAATACCAATTCGTCCACTCTGAGTGCTAAACCTTCTTGGAAGATCAGCTCTCCATTAGTGTATATCACTACCCCAACTCCAGTATTGGTTCCAGACTTACTACCATCAGTGAAAACCTCCGTGCCAATCCCTGTCGGCCCTCTAGGACTCCAATTCCACTTTGGCAACCACTGCGGAGGCTTCCTTGTGTCCCTCTTCGATTTCAGGGCCCCCGCTTAAAGTCCCAGTACATCTTCCCTTTTCTCCCAGATCTTCTGTCTGATGGTCTCCTCCTCTAGTTTCAATCCCAGGGGAATAAGCCCAGCTAGGACCAATAAGGCCTCACTGCTGGTAGTGCGATATCCCCCTGTGATTCTGAGAGCCGCTGTCCTCTGCACTCTCTCTAGAGTTGTTGCCACCTTCTGATCCCTGTTTCGGCGCTACCAAGCCCCGGAAGCATATAGCAAGATTGGCTCGACACAGGAGAGGCAGAGGTTCCTAAAAATAGTACCCTCCTTCTCTCCCCCCCCCCCCCTGTTGAGGGCCAACCAGGACAGGCCTGCACAACGCCTCCCTGCCTCTCGCCACCATCTCCTCCGCCTGGTATTGCCAACCCATCTTGTCATCAATGACCACCCCCAGGATGGTCATCCTATTGACCAACGCTACCCTCCGTCCTTCCATCCGGATAGCCGGCTTGTGTTCCCATTTGATCCCTTTCCTTTTAGTTCTTATGTCCCTAGGCTTAAAGCTGAGGGCTTTAGTTTTGGAGACATTGAACTTAAGGCCAGAGTCATGGGCCCAGATCGAGAAAATTTGGAGAGAAGTTTCAACACACTTCTCAGCCTTCGCTCTCGAAGCAGTCTCAATGATGAGGAACTGGTCGTCAGCATAGAGAACCAGCCTGTCTCCCTCATGGAGCTCCTCCTGGAAAACGGTGTTTACCAGGATATTCCACAGAATAGGTCCGCAGCAAGAGCTCTGGGGGCAACCCCTAGCACAGTTTCTTTCCAACTTCCGCCCACCAAAACTGAGGCTAATCCGTCTATCCCTCAGGAAGTCACGAATCAAGCTGCACAAATTATCAGGACAACCCATGTCCATCAAATTTCTCATCAACTTGTTCCAGCTCATGGAGTTGAACGCGCCATCAATGTCCAGGGCCACGAAAAGAACCCAAGCACCCTTATTTAAGCCCATCTCAACCCCCTCTAACACCTCGTTCAGAGCTGTGGTTGTGGACTTCCCTTCCCTAAAACCATGTTGGAAAGAGGAAAGGAGCTCATTACTTTCTATCCAGTGCTTCAGTCGCTGAGCTAGTAGGCTATCCAGGACCTTACCTAGACACACTAGTAAAGAAAGCGGACGATAATCATTAGGAGAATTACCCTTTCTACCAGACTTTTCGAGAAGCACTACTCGGGCAACCTTCCATGCCTCAAGAAATGTACCAGTGTCCAGGCACTTATTGAATAACCTGGAAAGAAGCGATGGGTGCATCCTTACCAGGGCTTTCACGACCGTGTTATCGATCCCTTCGGGACCAGAAGATTTCCTTTTCCCGAACTTGAAAGCCGTCAGTTTCACCTCATTCTCAGAAAAGGGCGGATCCACCAAACCACAAGTGGTCAGAGAGATCTCGTCCTCTGGTTCCTCGTTTCCGAAGTGCCGATCCAAGTTGTTTTTATTTTGTCTTCTGCTTTCGAGCGAGTAGGTCTAGAACACATTCTCTCTGAATTTTCTCATTGTTGGTGGATGAAACAGCACCAGTGATTATTTTGGCCGCTTTTGCTTGAACACTGTCTAGTCTTACTTTTAGTGATGAGCTTGAGGGAGCCCAGACCGGTGTTGCATATTCCATTATCGGTCTTATTAAGGTGGTATATGTTGTTCTGAGAATTCTGGGTTTTGCTCCCCAATTTGTTCCACATAGCCTTCTCAGAATGTTTAGTTTTCTGATAGCTCTATTTGAGGTGCTAATTATGTGCTATGAAAATTAAAATTCCTCATAAATAATAATTAAAATAATTTTGTTGACATCTTGTCAATACATAAACAGTCTGCACTATTAAAAAAAGATAATATGCATTATATACACTATGTACAATGAATATGGCGCCTCTGCCAGCGCTGCAGAGTTTGGTGGAGAATCGCCAGTGGGTCTCCAGCGACACCACGCATTTTGCGATCTACGCTGAATACGTAGATCGCGTACTTCGCCGCTTAGGAGATGGTGATGGCGTGGTCCTCGAGACCAACTGGAAAGATCCAGGACTGCAGTATCACACCTAGGTATTATGGATTTCTAATTTTATCAATTATTTGTTTGTTTATGCTTATTTTGTGGTTATATTTATGTCTTTTTCCCTGGGAGTGGAGAAGACGCATAGGTTTGGTTTTATTGGGTTTATGGTCATTTGGAGTTCCATTGCCCACTTCTCCAGTCCTCTCATTGATATCTTCAGTATCTTTTACGATTTTTCTATGCTGCTACTTGTGTGCCATATGGCTTTATCATCTGCATAACAGGCAACCTTTGTGTCTTGAGTGAGGTAAGGATGTATGTCATTAATATATAGCAGATAGAGTAGAGGACTGAGCACAGATCCCTGAGGTACACCAGCCCATGTTCTTCCTTCCTTGGAAAATTCTCCATTGACCCGAACCTTTAACCTTCTTCCCCTTAAGAAGTCTGCAATCCAGATTAAGGTTTTTCCTCTTACTCCGATGTTGTGCAGCTTTTCACGTAATTTCTCCCTCCACAATCGATCAAAAGCTGAGGTCATATCAAGGAATATAGCCGTGGTCTTCTTTGGCGGTTTTTCCCGGAAAGAATCTATTATTGATTGACAGAAGTAGAACAGTTGATCAGTTGTACAGTGCTGGGATCTATAGGCCGTTTGGTAGAGGTTTATTTTATTATTTTTTGTGAGCCAGACTATGAGCCTAGAGTGGATAATTCGTTCTGGTATTTTACAAAGTATGCTGGCGAGAGCAATTGGCCGATAGTTCTTGTATTCCTTGGCATCTTTGTTTGGCTTCAGTATTGGCACTATAATTGATATCTTCCAATTCTTTGGTAGTTTACCAGTTTGCCATGAAATGTTCAGTATTCGTAGGAGTTGATTATTAGCTTTGACTTCAAAGTGTTTAATCATTTGACCAAAGATTAGATTATCTCTTGGTGACCTCTTGAATTTTTTTATTGATGAGTTTAGCTCATTCAGTGTGAAGTCTCTCGAGAAAATATCTTGTTGATGGAAGTTTCTTGCTTGTTTAACTAACTGGTTTATATTATTTTTAGAGTCCTGTCTTCGTTCGTATAGTTGAGAATGGAAGTGCTTGAAAGATATTCAGCAATTATGTCAGCCATCTGTTTGTTCTCGTTCTCGCTGTTCTATTCATATCGGTTAGAGTATTGGAGGATTGGTGTTGGTTTTGATTGTTCTCTAACACTCTAATTATATTCCAGTGTTGGCTGTCCTTTCTTGGATCCATTTTTTTCGCAGAATTCTGCCATTTTTCTTGTTTGAATATCCAAATTTCTTGTTATATTTTGTGAATAATTTCAATGAGTTCCTTTCTGTTTTATTCTGTTTTATTTGTTTTAAGAAGTCCATTGATATTGTCTCTCTCTCTGAAATCATTGCCTCGATGTTGTGGTCCTTCCAGTAAGGTATCCACAGGTCTTTACGTCTACCTCTAGTTATCGATGCTCTTTTGCAGCTTTTTAAATGTTCGAAGAGAATTTTTCCAAGCTTTTGTCAAGCGTTCTGTAATTCAATTTTTCGTTGCACAGTTCTTCAAGCTTTTCTGTGAATTTTTTTTCAAGTCGGCTTTCCTAAAGTTCCATGTTCTTTTATTCTAATGGACATTCTCAATTTTGAAGTTTAGGGTTGTTAAAATTGGTATGTGGTCACTGATTGCACCTCTCAGGATTTTCCATTGTGTTGTGGGTGCGATGTTGTAATTTATCGCTGTGATGTCTATTGCGGATTCTGTGCCTGTGGACTTAGATAGATAGGTGTTCTCTCCGTTATTTAACGGTGTAAGGTCGAGGTCGGTTAGCATGTCCTCAACCTACTGACTTTTGTTATCCTGGACAGGTGATCCCCGAATTGAACTTTTGGCGTTAAATTCGCCGAAGTATGATTGTGATATCCGAAGACGCTTCACTTAATGTCTCTATTGTGTGTGCCCATACAAAATGCAAAGATTTCACGAGCTGAAAGTTGGCGATTTTGAGATGCGTCAAGAATTCGCTGCATGGGTTTTCCGGCAAATTGATATTGATGAAAACTGGCTGTCGAATGTTCTGTGGACAGATGATGCTCACTTTTCTCTAAACGGAGAATTTAACATTCAAAACAGCCGCATTTGGGCAACAGAAAACCCTAGGATTTTCACAGAAATGCCACTTTACCAGCCTTGAGTTACAGTTTTGTGTGGGTTCACTTCTTTTATTATTGGGTCATTTTTCTTTGAAAAATCAATGGAAGAACTTTTAAAACCGTTTTTGTAACTGGTGAACGTTATGAGAAAAGGGTATTCCCATATTTCAGGGTAAAAGCACTAAGCGAAATAACATTCATGAAAGATGGAGGACCTCCTCATATCTCCCGAGGTGCCAAACAATTGCTGAAGGATACGTTCGGTGAAAATCGTGTGATAGGTCGCCACTTTATATACCAGTGGCCTCCAAGATCAACAGACTTGACGCCTTGCGATTTTTGTTTATGGGGATACATTAAATCGTGTGTTTATCGATGCTGGCCTACCACATTGGCCATGTTGAAGGCTTCTATCAGATGACACGCTTTATCAATTTAACAGATATTTTATTTAATGCTGTCCATTCTGTCATTTATCGTCTGCAGGCGGTGATTGAGAATGAAGGGTGCCACATTGAGCAAGGATTGTGACCTAATACAAGAGAGAAGGCAGTTACCTCATGTGCTGTATAAGCCGCCATGTATTATATTATCTATCAATATTTTGCAGCTCTTTGTGTTGGGATATGGGGATAACAAATGCTGTCCTCACATCTTGACTCTTTTTTTTTTGTGAACAGTAATATTTTGTTTGTCATTTGCTCACATATTATGTCGTGCAAACCAGAGTGTTATAACTTCTCGAATAACACTGGTGCACACAATTTTACCCCTTATGTTTAGTTTTTCGCTTTTCGCTCATTAGAAGAAATACATAGATAATAGATAACATAGAAATACATGCATAAGAAATACATGTAGCATAAGGAATATTTTCTGTACACCAATAACTTTAGAAATTTTGTGAAAAAAAAAATAATACAAAATGATTTTACTACCACGTTTTTCAACGCAAAAGGTCGATTTAAAATTTATTTTTATTTGAGGGGACACATTTTTAAAATTGTGTACAGTATAATAAACAATGATAACATTTGACAAGCCCATAGAATATTTGGAATAAAGTACGACAAATATATTTTGTCACTCCCCTCTATATTTCATTTGTTGGATCATGACAAATATCCAGTTAAATAGTCAAGGTTCGCCAATCAGTCAAGAAACTACACATTTCTTATAGCAAGAAATCCTATTAATAGTGCCATCATAATTTTTGGTACTATATTAACATTTCAAAAATTCGTGCATTGATATCAGCAGTGTTTTTCAAACATTCAATCTATTTCACAAAACCTCATATAAAAATAAATATTTTGCTGCATGTTTTAATTTGCATTTACCTATTTTACATATCTCTGATTGTATTTAAAATCGTTAAACAATTCTTCATACTTTTGGCGAAGTGGTGTTTTATTAATTTGTTATTTGATATTATTAGGGTTCTTTCCTGGTATTCAAAAGGGAAAAATACGTGTCGATCAGTTATATTTTTCAATTTATCAAACAATTTGGCCGCTGAATCTCTGATTCTGGTAGAGCGCCATCTAGCGAATAAAATTGTAACTAAAATCAATTTCGAATTTTTCATTATTTGCCATAAAAAATCCCATTGCATCCTGAATACAATGGTGTTTACCGCATTGCTCTAGCGCAAATATTCGCGGAGTTATTAATTTTTAAAATAGTGCGGGACTTTTGGATCACCCTGTATATTAATATTGAAATTCCAAGTTTTTTTACGTCATTTGAATATTATACAGTAGAACTTGGATAATTCGAACTTCTTTAATTCGAAAACCTCTTTAATTCGAATATTTATCTTGGTCCCTAGAATTTCCTATAAATAGAATTTCCGTTTTTAATTCGAATTTCTGGATAATTCGAATTTTTTTATGGTCCCTTGGGGTTCGAATTATCCAAGTTCGACTGTATTACTAAATTCTCAAATTAAATTTATTATACTTGGAACACATTTTAAGCATTGTTACAATTTATAAATAAAAATTCATCAGATGCCGCAAGAGGCGCTGCTTGCGAGTGAAGTAGAAAATTTGCAAATAAAATTGCAAATAATATTTATTTCAAACCAAATTCAAACCAGAAACCTTCCCAGTAGTATAGTAAATAACTTCCTAAAGTTTCACGGCGATTGGATATTCTTACCTTTTAAAAACATTCATCATGTGAACAAACTAACATTCAACGTGTAAACAAACCACGTGTTAATTATTTTTCATTCAAATTCATTTATCGTCGCGACCAGTGCTGCGCCCAGGCGGTAAAAGGCTGGAACTAACGCTTTTTTGTTTTATATTATTCAAAAAAAGCACATTAACCTTTTTAGTTTTTTGAATAGCCTATATGTTAAACGAAATCTTCAGCTACCTACAGGCGAAATTTCATAATGATTTATTCTGTAGATTTTGCGCAACGCGATAACAAACATCGATTTTGGATTTCATTTTTATAGATATAAGGATATATATATTTTGAATATTTCTCTATTTTTGAAAATAGAGCAATCCATAAATAAATCTTTAAATAAAAAGGCATATATTGGATCAAAATATCATTTATTTTACCAATATTTCCGTTGACTGAACGCCAACCTTTATCCTATATATATATAGGTATAATAGGTATAGGATAAATGTTGGCGTTCAGCCAACTGAAATATTGGTAAAATAAATGATATTTTGATCCAATATATGCCTTTTTATTTTAATATATATTACTATTAGAGAATAAAAATAACGATATATTACTATGCGGCGCTGAGTTTGTTTATACAAAAATGTAATGCTTTGACAAAAGTTGGCGTTCAGCCAACCGAAATATTGGCAAATAAATCTTTTATACAATCCAAAATATACCTTTTTATTATCTAAATATATGAATATATACGAAGAAAATAGACGCAGCCTTTTGTAGCATAATGAGGTGTTGGCATTCTATAAAAATCTGTAATATTGTGACGAAGAAATAATTTATTAATTAAATTATTCAATGAAACTATTCAACAGATTATATAAATATATATTAATCTTTTATGTAAAATAATTATCAAAATATCTCTTTGCTTGCTTGCTCAAGATTCTCTAGCTGTAAATAGTTTGGGGGCTGACCTGTTAATAATTGTCGACTCGTCGCTGTGACGTCATCAATAAATACTTTTACATCTTAGGATATTTCAAGGCTTGATTTCTACGCTACAACTGGTGGAGAGACTGGACCGATACCCATTAAGAAATAAAAGAAAAATTGATTCTGTTGAACCAGAAGAAACTTCTATGAATGTAAAGAAGGAAGGTACTCAGGTAAGCAACTACGTTGTTCAACATCTGCCAAGGAACCCTTCCATTTTCTCCGGGGAGGATGGTGAAGATCTCCAAAAATGGTTAAAAGGGTATGCACGTGTGGCAAGGTACAACCATTGGGACGAAACCATTTGTCTTACTAAAGTTTATTTTTATCTGTCTGGAACTGCTCTCAAATGGTTTGAGAACAACGAAGAAAGCATACAGACTTGGAAGGAATTCACATCTCAATTAGAGAATGTGTTCGGAAAAAAAGAAAATTCAAAATTGCAAGCGGAGAAGAAACTTAAAACACGGGCACAATTAAAAGGTGAAAGTACCGAATGTTACATCCAGGATCTCCTGTGCTTGTGCAAAGAGGTTGATCCTCAAATGAGTGAGGAAGATAAAATCTCCCACCTCATGAAGGGGATAGCTGAGGAGCTTTATCAAGCACTCCTACCGAGGGATGTACAGAGCACCGAGCAATTCATTACAGAATGTCGCCGTGTCGAAGCACTCCGTTGTAGGCGAGTTACCCCAACCAGGTACGAGCGCCTACCAAATGTAGCCTCTCTTTGTGACCAGGATGACGGAAAAGATCTGTCATCTATGATTAGGCAAATTGTTCGTGAGGAGGTACAGCAGGCATTAGGCTCTCCTCGGGAGGAACCAAAAAATGCTACAATAGAAGAAATTGTAAAGGAGGAGATTGGAAGAACCCTGGCGCCAATCTCAAAGTCTAGGAGAAGTCCCCCTCATAAGGAAAGACCCCGACAGTTTTTAAATACTAGATATGAGGCCGAAACGATAAGACCGCACCCTGAACCTCGATACTCAAAACAAGGAGGAAGACGCGACACCAATGATTGGCGTACAACTGAGGGAAGGCCAATCTGTTTCTACTGCGGACGCCCAGGTCACGTCGTCCGCTATTGCCGTGACAGGAAGAGACACAATGAGGAAAGGAGAAATGACTATTTCCAAAGAAAGCAAGACGCAATGGTATCCTACAACTCTCGAGCTGAATCTCAGGACCCCAATGACGAATCATCGAGGGAAACCTTCACTCGCTACCGAAGCCCTACTTCATATCGCGGTCCAAACAGACAACATTTCTCACCTGCTAGAAGATCTAGCTGGACGCCCCGCCATTAAAACTAGATGATAGACCACATTGGAGGTGAGGCCGCAAAGTTATAAAATCCCCCCTTGCCGACCACAGTAGAAATTAGAAAAAGCTACCTTGACGTAAACATAGACCTACCAAGTCCTCATGAAGAAGATATCTCAACTGAAAGAAGACATCCACCACAGTCACCTGAAAATATCCCTGGCCATAGTGCTAGCTCTTAAGACTGACGACGTAAGTCTCCTGCTGAGCATCGGGTCGATGCTCTTTATAGGAGGAGGCTATGTGACGAAGAAATAATTTATTAATTAAATTATTCAATGAAACTATTCAACAGATTATATAAATATATATTAATCTTTTATGTAAAATAATTATCAAAATATCTCTTTGCTTGCTTGCTCAAGATTCTCTAGCTGTAAATAGTTTGGGGGCTGACCTGTTAATAATTGTCGACTCGTCGCTGTGACGTCATCAATAAATACTTTTACATCTTAGGATATTTCAAGGCTTGATTTCTACGCTACAATATGAACTAGAAATATATTATCATTTGAAATTTTTCGAATAAAAATTTGATTAATATGTTTAAAAAAATATAAGTAATATAAATCAAAATGATTTTTCAAAATGTCGAATTAAAATGTACTAAAAAGGAGAAACTAAAGTTTCAGCTTTCGCCATAGAACAATTAGATATATATCAGCCTAATTAGAAAAATTGATTATCAAGTTTTATATTGCACTAAATATTCTACCTCTTCTATCAATAGATGATCGTTCCCCCACCGCTTTTATTTTGACTCATATAAATCTGATTGTTTAATGGCGGTAACTGAAATATTCAATCCTTTTTAGTGTATGTTAATAAAATATTTTATAAAAAATATTAATTGATTATTCCTTGTAGCACTCCCCTCCTCCCGTTGTATGATATTTTTTTATAAAACTACCCATAAAGATTTCCAGACATTCTATAATTTATCATATGAATAATTATACGTCGAATAAAACGATTTTTCAAATCGTGTGTGTGCCTAACTATCTTACACATACATATATATATTTATTAAAAATAAAAAAGGCATATTCTGACCAGGAGCACATGTGCTTTACAGAAGGCAGAGCGCGATCTGGAGGAACAGAAATCAACTAAACATTAATTTAGCCTGTTCCCTGATATTTAACCAACCCAATTTCTTGATAAATCAAGAAAAGCCATCCACGAACGTGTTTCGCGCTGTTGACGCTCGTCAGCGTGGAGTAGGCTGTACCACTGCGACCAAAAAAAAAAATAATTTTGGTCCCAGAGGCTTCTTGAGAACCCAAGAAGTGGCTGTTTAAGGCCAAACTTGCGTAAATACGCTTAGCACATGAAGTGTGTAACACAAATGTGAAATTATACTGGGATAAGGTGAATAAAATTTTAAAAAAAGGCAACTCCTTATCGTGCAAATGAAAGTTGCTGATGGCTGACGCCATCTATTGATTTGGCCAATTCTGTAATAATTAAAAATCAACGAATAGTTCATATTTATTCCGATAGATGGCGCCAGCCATCAGCCACTTAGTTGCACGATAAAGAGATGCCTATAACTAAATTTACATATATATTTATCGTTCTGAATATAGAGCAATCCATATTTAAATCTTCAGATACTAAAATGGCATATATTGAATTGAATTTTTCAATCCAATATATGCTTTTTTTATCTAAACATATATATAATATAATGAAAAACAATAGAAAAAAATAAAAATAAGTGGGTCAGGTTTTGATATTAAAAATAAAGAAGGCATTTCCTGACCAAAAGCACATGTACCTTTTAGATGGCAGAGCGCTATCTAGTGGAACAAAAATAAACTAAACGTTTATTTAACTTGCTCCGTGATATTTGACCAACCCAATTTCTTGATAAATCAAGAAAAGCCATCTGTTGTGATATGTAAATAACCTTTGTTAAGTGTTATAATTGTTACCTATTGTTGGCTATGCAAAATTATTCCATTTGTCAATTGTTTTAAACTTATGTAAATTATTTCCTTTTTATCTCTATCTTGTATATAAGAAGATTGCTAGATTGAATAAACATTCAGTTCGGCTTGTAAGTCGTAGCGAGTTTGTTCAGACAACTCATACACATTACAACATGGCGCAGCCGACAAAAGTATCGAATTAAAACAGATTAATTCAACATTGAGTAGAATGGAAGGAATCAAGCCGCCAGCGGAATTTGTCCCGTACAGCAACGAGAAAAAATGGGAAACCTGGAGAGAGTCGTTTGAAATTTTTGCAATAGCGGTAAATTTAGAAAGCATGCCGCTGGTGCGTCAGCGAGCAATCTTGAAGCATATTGCTGGTGAGAAAACAGTGATGATATACAAAACATTTCACATAAGTGAAAATGATACCTACCCAAATGTAAAGGAAATGCTTGATATGCTTACGAACCATTTTAAGCCATTCAAAAATACGATTCAAAGGAGAAATGCATTTTTTACCTGTGTACAAAAGGAAAAGCAGGGAATCATGGAATTCGTCACAGAATTAAAGCATCTGGCACAAGAATGTGAATTCGAGAATTTAACAGAATCTCTCATAAGGGATCGCCTTATAATTGGAATACTTGACCGAGAAGTGAAAAGAAAATTGTTAGAAGATCCACAGTTGACACTACCAAGGGCAATTTCGATAGCTGTGATCTCCGAGTCAACATGTTCACAAGTAGCATCGTTGAATGAGCAAAAAATGATTGAAAAAATTGAAAAACGTAATTGGGTGAAAGATACAATTCGAATGGAAAATGCAGAAGCAGGACCAAGCGGTATAAACCCGAGAAGAGAAAGAATAATAGAACCATGTAAGTGGTGTGGACAACGACACAAGTATGGAAAGTGTCCAGCATATGGGAAGAAATGTAATGCATGCGGAAAAACCAATCATTTCTGAGTAGTTTGCCGAACAAAACGTATAAGAAATCTCTTAGCGGAAAGTGAAGCTGAAGAATCCTGTGACGAGATAAATCTTAATGAGGTTGCTGTAAAGACTGTTCGGTCGGACAAGTGGTCCGCGGTAATAATAATTAATGGCAAGAAGACCACGGTACATTTGGACACTGGCGCACAGATAAATGTGCTTCCTCATAAAGTAATAAACCAATGGCCATCAAGACCAGAAATCAGACCCACGTCATTAAAGGCGTTCGCATATGGAAATACAGAATTGCCTATCGTCGGCAAATGCAATGTGCTATGCCAATATGGTGAAAAGAAAGGAATGTTTGAATTTATCGTAGCCGATGTAGAAGCGCAGACACTTATCACGGGCGATACTTGCGAGAAGCTTGAAATCTTGAGGCGAATCAATCATATAAACACAGATGAAATGAAATTGTGTTCTGAAACTCAAAAAATCCTCGAACAATACCACGAAGTATTTCAAGGAGTAGGATTAATCAACTCGGAATGTAAGATTTACACAAAGCCTGAATATTCTCCTGTGCAAGTCCCTCCCAGGCGCATCCCAACAAGCCTCGGAGCCGAAGTTCAGTCTGAATTGGAAAAGATGGTGAAGCAAGGAATCGTAACAAAAATATATCATGAAACAGAGTGGTCTCATCCTATGGTCGTTGTAAAAAAAAAATCTGGTCAAATCAGAATATGCCTGGATCCTCGGAAATTAAATGAGGCTCTTGTGGGAAGACATTTCCAGACTCCGGCTCCAGCTGAACTATTGCACGAGATACCCAAAGCTAAGTATTATACCGTGTTAGACGTGAAATCAGCCTATTGGCATATTCCGGTTGCAAAGGAATGCAGAGATCTGTTGGTGATGACCACGCCATTTGGCAAATTCAGATATAACCGATTGCCATTTGGTTTGAAAATATCGGCACAAATTTTTGTTGAGAAAATGACGAATATCTTTAGGGATAGCTTTCAAAATATTACATATGTAGACGATTTGCTGATATATGCGGATACCATTCAAGAGCACAATAAAAAATTAAAGGGAATTCTAGAAAAAGCAAAAGAAAAAATATCAAATTTGATTTAACAAAGGCTCAAATATGTCTAACGAAAGTTCGTTTCTTGGGCCATGTGATATCACAAAATGGAATTGATCCAGAGCCAAATAAGATTGATAAATTAATTACCTTTAAAAGGCCAGAGGATAAAAAGTCGCTGCAAAGAATCATGGGTCTTTATAATTACTTAGGAAAATTCATTCCAAACTTAGCTGCGTCCACATCCAATATAAGAGGAATCTTAAGAAAGAATGTTGTCTGGCATTGGGGGCCTAAACAGGATGGGGATTTCGATCATATTAAGGAATGCGTGAGGAATGCTCCTTCGTTGGCACATTTTGACAAAAGCAAGATGCTGATTTTGCAGTGTGATGCCAGCAAAGATGCAATGGGAGCTGCTCTGCTACAGGAAGATCGACCTCTAGCATTCGCATCCGCGTCATTTAGCGACTCGCAGAAACAGTACTCTCAGATTGAGAAGGAGTTACTGAGTGTTTATTATGGATGCAAAAAGTTCGAATATCTATTGTCAGGACACACTTTCGTTGTCCAGACGGATCACCAGCCCTTATTGCCTCTAGTCAAAAAACCGCTGAGTGATATATCACCGCGTCTACAAAGATTAGTAATGAAGCTTATAGCATTTGACTTCAAATTGCAGTACAAACCAGGAAAATACTTGATTGTGGCTGATACCCTATCCAGGGATACTCACCCCATGGACGAACTACCAACGCCTTTTCTTGAAGACAAAAGAATGGTCAAGATGGTACGTGTTAATATCTCGGACGAAAAACTGGTAGCGATGCAGAAAGATACCCGAGAGGATCCTGCTTTGGTTAAAGTAATCGATTATGTGATTGAGGGATGGCCTATATGCAAAAAAGACGTCGAAGAAGATGCCAAAATATTTTTCGATTTCAGACACCGTTTGTACTTATGGAATGATCTATTATGTATAGGATCGGCCATAGTGATTCCGAAGACACAAAGGAATGCTATGCTTAATTTGTTGCACCAATCGCACCAAGGGATATCTGCAATTCAGGGTTTGGCGCGAGAATCTTTATTTTGGCCGAGAATGTCCATCGACATTGCTGAAAAAGTAAAAAATTGTGAAATTTGTCAAAAACATCAGAAATCAAAAATACGGCAGCCGTTAAAACCTTTCCCAGTTCCAGATTATCCATGGCAGACAGTATCATTGGACATATTTTATATTCAGAAAAAGCCCCATTTGTTAGTGGTCGACAGATATAGTGGCTACCCGGAGGTATTTACATTGGACCCACCTACGGCGATTAATGTAAAAAATAAATTGAGAGAAACATTTGCACGATTCGGGATTCCGGAAACCATGATGTCCGACAATGGACCACCGTTTCGCTCAGAGATTATGACTGACTTCTGTATAAGATGGGGTATAAAACAGCTATTTTCAAGTCCACACCTTCATAGATCTGATGGTCTGGCCGAGAGAAACATTCAAACAATAAAAAATCAACTAATCAAATGTAGAGATGAAGGGTCCGACCCATATCTGGCTATTCTGGCTTATAGAAATACACCAAAAAATGACCTACCGTCACCCGCACAGTTATGTTTATCGAGGAGCCTTCGATGTCAGATCCCCAGAATTACACCGCTATATAGACCCTATCAAACTAATTGGAGAAGTATAGAGAATGCCAAAAGAAAAAGACAGAGCTCAATGAAAGAGCAGTATGACAGAAATAGTAAAGGCTATCCCAAGGTCAATGTAGGAGAGGATGCATGGTGTCAAATACATCCAAGGGAGACATGGACACCGGTGAAGATTTCAGCGCAGGCTGATTCTCCTCAGAGCTTTGAAGTTGTGACACCATCGGGAAATAGGTTGATAAGAAATCAACAATTTATTAGGCCAAGGGATGGAGGCTACGAGAAAAGCCAGTTGTCTTCAGAACCAATTACCGCCTCCCCAGAAGCTCAACATCCGCAGTGCTACAGTCCAACGATGGGCGAGTCATCCACAGCCCCGATACAGCGGTCAAGTGAAGAGACCAATATTGACCAGAGGGAAGGCGCGACTACATCCGCTGGGATTGCACCAGAACCATCCGGAAGGCCCCGGTTTTCAAGGTTTGGAAGAGAGTTAAGAAAACCACAAAGATTTGGTTTTTAAACAGAGGGGAGGCATGTCAACCGCCTTTTGATTTGCCTGATCTGATTGTTGATGGTTGTCTAGATTCGTGACATTCTTTAATTGTTGTACCAGAGGGGAAACATGTTGTGATATGTAAATAACCTTTGTTAAGTGTTATAATTGTTACCTATTGTTGGCTATGCAAAATTATTCCATTTGCCAATTGTTTTAAACTTATGTAAATTATTTCCTTTTTATCTCTATCTTGTATATAAGAAGATTGCTAGATTGAATAAACATTCAGTTCGGCTTGTAAGTCGTAGCGAGTTTGTTCAGACAACTCATACACATTACAACACCATCCACGAACGCGTTTCGCGCTGTTGGCGCTCGTCAGCCTTGAGTAGGCTGTACCACTACGATCAAAAATATTTTTGGTCCTAGTGGCTTCCCGAGAAATCAAGAAATGGGTATTTAAGGCCAAACTTGCGTAAATAAGCTTACACATGAAAAACAATTTTTAAAAAAATATATAAAATTTTATAGAAAATGTTGAATTTATCATCCAAAATTGTGCGCATACAGAAGATTACAATAAATTAAATATAGTTTCTTATGTTGGGGCACGTTTTTGTAACCATACCCCAACAGAAGGCGTATGTATAATCAAATCAAATGGATACATGGCTTCCCTCCCACATAGACTTACAGACCACCTTTTGCCCAGAAACCTAGACAATTGATGACACCGGACTTCCATGCCGAAAGCTGATGCCTGGTGAAGAAGACACCAGTGACATCCAGGGACATCCGCGCTGGAAGCTGTTGTTCCATATGTACATATATTCCCCTCACCAAAAATTTAGGTAAAGGTGACCAGAAAAAAAAAATGGAGAAGGAAGATTTCTAAAAGACTAAGCCTTATAAATATCCTTCCCGAAAAAAGGAAGCATCACATTACAGTCCAGGTAAAAGGGGCCTGGGTCGATTTTTAGCCAAGACGGGGGGCAATATATATACCGTCCCGAGAAAAGGGAGGATAGTATTTCAATCCATGTGGAGGGGGGGCCTGGGGTCTGAAATTTTACACTAGTGCCGTGGCTGTTTCTCTCTTTAGAATTTTTTGTTTTGGTAATACTATATGTTCTATTTTGATGGGAGAGGCCTGGGGCGTCTATGAAATTGTATACTGGAGCCGTTGGCCATTCTGATTGGTGTTTCTTTCGGCGAATGAAAATGCCAGCCAATAGAAACTTTGGCGCGGCCAGCAAATGAAAACGGAGAGAGAGAAGAATAAAAGAGGGTTTCTTTGCCAAAAGGCAGATTCAATCTGAGTCGCTCAGTGAGAGGATAGTCTTCAGACGGGAGATCAGACCTTTGCCGGCACTTTCGAGAAAAGTGCGTTATTCCATCATATTTACCATTATACCATATTTTCTGATTCCTCGGGCTATTTTTACGCTGTTAGGAGGGTACGGCATGATGCAAACAGATTTGTATGTTTGACTATTGTTTTTGTTATTTGGGCTATAAAAATGCCTTAATGTGAATCTATTTACAGTTGATCTGTAGAAATTATAGAGATCTGTTGCTATAATTTTCCTCTATGAGATAGCTCCCAGCGTCTTCAGTGGGTTGCTAAACCTCCAGAAGGAGTCTTTTATAGATTGCCCAATTTAATGACGATTTCATGGGTTGTCTGATGAAATTGTATACTAGTGTCGTGGTTGTTTCCATCCTTAGACCTTTGTCCTGACAATATTATATGCTCGATCCCTGCTTTAACTCAAACTCTTAATCAATTACAGAGTTTCCCCCGTCTTTTTTTTTTCTTTATTTATCCTGTTTGCACAAATTGCATTACATGTGATGATGTAAAGACATATGTCGATAGTGTATCATTGACAGCTGTGCTTCTATTATACAACATTAAGGTCTTGCTGCGGGTTATATACATGGGGTTGTTGGCCTAAATTGCTATATATATATATACTTAAGTAAGGAAACTTTAATAAGTCACATCGTGTATCCTCCCTTTTCATCTATCCAAACCGGGAACGCAACAATGTCGCCCGCCGCGGGGCTCGAATTTAGTATATGTTTCATCCCCTATACTTTAGAAATATATACCTAATGAAAAGCCATACTATTTCTAAGTATTGGTGAAGTAGTCCACGCATCCTGAGATTAACAGTCTATTATAAATCGTGAATTCTAATTTATGCTTTCCGTTTCACTGGCATTTTATCAGGCAATGAAAGTTATGTTGAGTCGGTGTATACCGCATCTCTCGCCGCTGTCTTTTACGATTCACATTGTTTGTGGCAAAACCTTAATATTTTCATTGATTTCTGATATCAATGTAAAACGTTTATGGGGATGAGTATCTTTTATTCTGGTCTTCTCAAGCTTTCGAGCTTGTCCGCCCTCCTACAGGAGAAACATATACAATATATCAAGAAAATATAACGTCGCCTGATGCTAAAACTATTATGATTCTATGTACATATATATATATATATACATTAGGAAGTTTTGCATATTATTTGTTTTCTTAAGACATTTTTTTGGTTAAGGTATTTACACATATTCTACTATTGTTTGCTATATTCTATGAATTATCTTATAGGTTAGAAATTCTATTATTTAAGTAGTTTTATAATAGTTATTGGCTATTACATATAAGTTACTTATATTATTGTTGATATTATTAGCTGGGACTAGGATATATTGTGTTATATGTTTCGGGCAAATCTATTTTCTATTAATGCTATTGTGTTTTCTGAATAATAGAGAATCAATTATAAGCCTTTGATATTTGCTGTTTACGTTATTGTAATGTATTCTAGGTTCTCCTAATGCGAAAGTGTGACCTGCTCCTTTGCAGTATTGGAAAATTAGAGACCTATTGCCTTGATTAATAACGTTGCGTCTATGTTCATATATTCTATTGCTGACTCTCCTTCCTGTCTCCCCTGCGTATTTGGCTTGGCAGCTGTTACACTCTACGGAATATATTGCCTTTTATTCTCTGTTTTGGTTAGTGGGTTTTATGATAGTAGGATTATTTTTAGATAGTGGACTTTTATGGTGGAGCCTATGTTAGGGGAATTACAGTAATATGTTTGGATGCCAGAGTTTCTTAAGTAGTTGGCTATTGTTATAGATGTTTGTGAGTATGGAATGTAACATATCGTCCTATAGATATTTTGTGGTTTTGTTTATTGGGTTATTGATAGTTATACTTTTGTGGAAATGTTGTAATATAAAGGTGGTTTGGTATCCTGCTTGCTGGACATTATTTATAATGTTCTGTGTCTCAATCATTTTGAATTCTGTTGCGAGCACCATTGATTACAATTTCTTTATTTTACTTTCTCAAATTATTATATACAGTATGAGAAATGAGGTTGGATTCCCATGGTTCAAATTTAGAACGGTGATCAGTGTTTTACAGTAGTCTACTGAAATGACTTAGCATTTTTTTTTTCATCATAGCTCTGATATAATTTTCTCATAGCAGAGGTGAGTTCTGATAATTATTGCTGGATACAAATATCTTAACTTCATTTTAATAGCGCTTTCTATCAAATCATACTAGCCTGTGCATCCAGATTAGGGCTAACATGCTGAATGATAGTTAATCGATTTTATTTTTTTTTAACGCATAGTGGATTGGGAGAGTGGCAAATATATGAGCCTTAAGGTGAAAATAGAATTGAAGATCCAGTTAGCGTACCCGTGAAGAGAGAAGTTTGATCACCATAGAAAGACGCGCTTTCTTTTTTTTTTCTCTTCGTAAAACCTTTTTTATTTGAAATCAATAATGGATAGAAATCTGGTTTTAACATTCCAATGGCAGAATCTCAAGGAGTAGATCTGGTGACCAATTTGCGCGAGTACCTTTTAATCACTGTGGAACTATTTATTAACTTATGACAACTACCTGGGATAATATTTTAATATATTCAAAGGGAAGGAGATGACTGGAGCTTGTGTCTACACGACAGCTGAGATATCCCGAGGTGTACTTGGACAGCTTTAAATTGAAGACAAAGGCAGCAAATGCCACCTATGTTAGAGACAGGATCTATCTAATGATGGGGGTATAGGAGACAGGAGAGTTTATCGAGGCTCGATTTTGACACTTGCATATAATGAGGAAATTAGCGAGAAGCGAGTCCTTAGTGCGGGTAATATCACCTAAGGCTGTGGATAAGGATTGATGAAGTCGGGACACCCGAGCAAGGATATTACATTGAATGCAATTCGGAACCTGTAGGCGTGAGGCGGCGTCATGATTGGTTAGAAGGCTAGACACGCGAGAAGGGTAGCCCCCTTTGACGACGTTTTCTGCCGAATTTGATCACTGGATGCCGATAGACCGCCAAAAAAAGGGTGTGTTCACCACATGGAAATTGTCATTGAAGATGTGCCAGCATGAAGAAAAGGAAGATCTAGGACGAGATGACGTTTCCTAAAATTTGACACACATAAGATGCTACGCCTGGACAGTAGATGGGGCAGTGAAGTCCATCTAAAATACGGCGCTAATTCCAGAACAAAATGTGTTTAGATTGAGCTGAGGTGACCTCTCCATATCATATATACTCCTGTAAATCTTTAAATGTCCACATACATTTCCACAGTGAATTATACCTGCTGCACACCTATATCTCATGAGCCAGGAATGTAATTATCAGACTGACAGTAATAAGTAATAATATGAGTTTTCTAACCCAGGAACAAACAAAACCCATGGTATGCAACAAAGTCCTACAAAGTAATTCCCCTACAAGATTCACAGTATATTATCATAACCCAACAGAAAACTCAGTTAAAAATCGGTGTCCTAAAGGGCGAAATAACATTGTCATTTCCCAATCCCATGTGCACCTGTTATCCCGTAGACAATGATCTTATAACCACATTTGATTTCGTTTCAGCATGTTGTAGGAGAGAATTGAACTCATGGAAATGCAGCCTTTTAATTACTATACCTCATACTGTATAAATACATGAAGGAAATTTCTAATAACAGCCGCTAAGTGACAACCAGAGCGAACTCAGAAGTAATGAGACGAGGGGAAGTTGACAGAGTTAGTGTGAACAGTTTTACTTTACGCAGGTCTACAAGGGTGAAAAGGCCCACACAGTGTAAATTCTGCTTAGACTGTCGCCTCTAACTAGGATTTTGGAGTGTGTACGGAGAATCAGCTCGATAGAATGAGAAGTTTAGAGATTTCAACCTTTTTTTTTTTCATTTAAAAAACCTTTTTTTTTAAGTAGAACTTCATTAGGATTCCTTTTTTTTTCTATACAAACTATTTCTTGTTAAACCCCGAGTTTCAAAGACCAGTGAGAATAATGTATACCATTGTGAATTAATTATTTAGTATAAATCTGAATTTTTGGTTATTATCGGGAGTAATAGATGAAGGAAGGTGTAGGAAATCACAACTTAGAGGGGGGCTATGTCTAAAATAACAAACCTAATAGGCATCCTATGGCTTGTGTTGGGTAATTCAGAAACCCTATAATCCCTGGCCTTCAGGTAGTAGCTTTGAAATAGGTTTCTAATGAGGACATGAAAGGTCAATCTTTCAGAGTAAAGTTGTGAAGTATAGGGACCCTAAGCCAGGGGTAGAAGTTAAGTAGGCCCAGACCGTAGTCGATCCTCGGAAAGCACTTGAGAATGTTAGTGTTGGGTAGTGAATCGTAAACCCTATAAATCCATCTTTCAATAGAGTGTTGAGGTAGGACTACTGCAAAGGGGGCAGACACACGAGGAAGTAAGAAGAAAGTGACTTCACCCACGGTGGCTAGGGGAGTGACTCAATCCGCTTTTATGAGGTGTCACGTTTAATGGTCCTTTATTCGCCATTATAATTTGTGTATGTCTTTATAGAATTGTCGTGAAAAATCGCTTAGTGTCAAGGCAAGGGCAGTTTTGAAGTTACACTGATTTTTTTTTAGGTAGGTTAGCTTTCAGATTATTTAGAATTGTTAACAATTATTGTTAACAATCATTTATCGAGTATAAAGTATTAGTATATATAGAGCTTGTACAGAGGTATTTCTTTTGAGTAACATAGGGCTTTAGTTCCCAATTTGTTTTAGTTTTATTATTTTATTTGATTTCACATTGTGTCCTGAAATATGTTATTATTTGTTAGGATCTATTGATATTGATAAACGAGTATTTTGGCCTTTGTAGCAGCTTTTAACTTTAGTTTGAGTGCATTCCGCGAATGATAGGGGGGAGGGTGTATGAAATAATTGGAATAATGAATGTGTAGAAGGTTAAAAAACTATTATACTGTGAGCCCAAAATACATTAGATTAGGATTAAGGACTTTAATAGGATCGATTTTTATTTTATTTTATTTTTTTATTTCGAATTTTGTTAGGACCGAGAAGCCTCAAACAGGACAACTACAACTCTATCTAGTTAGAAAATATTCGCTCCCTTTTGTTAGGTCCCTCGTTAGGGGGTATAATTTTCCTTTGATTTTCTTTTATCTTAGTTTAGCTTGAATTCTAAGGATTGTGGATAAATGATCCCTATCCCGACCCTCAGACTTGGAGATAGTGGAAGGCAAGGATCAAGCCGAATTTCCCACTCAACTCCTCCTCGCAAGAGGAAACGAAGAGGTATAGATTGAATTTTATGCAGGATGGGGGATTTGTTTTAGCCATGCCGTATAGCCTGGGGTATAACGGCGCGACCTTGGGTGACCGATCTGACACCGTAGTTTCGACGCTTTTAGCGTGGCTGGAGCGAGGGTGTTCCAGACGGGAGGTCCTGTAAGATTGGCAAGTAGGCAGAGATTGCCCAGTTATTCTAGACGAAGTGTTTCCGCCTATTGAATTTTTTTTGGTACCAGTTTGATCCCCCATAGCTAGCGGAAGTTTCTTCTAATAAAGGATTCGCCCTGCCATACGTTTTGTTGGAATGAATTCGAGCATAAGACCGATTCGAGAGACAGAATAAGTAATTATTAGGACCTTCAACGAGTTTAGACTCGTTCCATGATAGGATAAGATTTTAAAGTATTAGTTAACTATAAGGACCGCGAACGAGACGCCAGAACGAGCCAATGAGTCAAAGTTTTAGAAGTGTTGTATTGAGGACAGTAGGATTAAGAGCAGTTATACAGGGAGTAGAATTCTGAAGGAATTTGTAAAAGAACCAAAATTTCAGATTGATAAAATTCAAATTTATAAGATGTAGATTTATAGGGTTCAGGTCAATGAATAGGGAGTATATTAGTAGATGAAAGTAATATGAATTTCTTGGAAGGGGGAGGTAGCTGAACTGTACACACCCCAGAGACAAGGTAAACGGAGTCACAAACAAAATGGGAGAAGTTGATTAGTTTCTCTGTCAAACAGAGAGCTTTCTTCATACGGTTGTCACCCTAGATTTAAATGGACTGTGTTGTTTAATAGAGGTCTGGGCTATGTTCCATTTGACCAAGATTCTAAATGACGTACCCATCTGGGTTGAGAGTATTGTAACAGAGGAATCTAACACATAAGAGAAAACACACCCTCCAGTAGGATCGGGATAGACGAATATTACCCAGTGACCAACTCGTGATTCCATACTGAATAAGATTGAAAACTTAACTGAGATACTAAACCTTGAACCTTCAGCGCACAAATATATATAATGTGTTTTCATTTTCTTATTGAATATGTTATTATTTTATATCATATATATTATATTATAATCATATGCTATTCATTTCAACAATTTTATTTCCTTTGATATTCATGATATTAGTAATATTTACCTGCAATGTTGCGATTTTTTTTAACATGTTGTCATGGCTTATTCTTCCCTCAAAGCATGATCTATTTTATCCTTATTGTCTTTTATCCGCCTTACTTGTATATGTGTATATATTTTGTCATCATATATAATTTTGTAGTAGTTTTCTTTATCATCTATCATGGGATGATTTTTATCATATTTAATCACTATCTGCATGATACGTGTTTTCTTCAATATATATATTATACCCATCATATAACATGGAAGGATTCATTTTATCATTACATATTTCGTGCCTTATTTAATAATTACTTTCACAATTTGTTTTCTGTAATTTTTTATTTAGCAAAAGTCATCATGTCATAGGCTAATCATTATATACCAAGATATTTCTTTCAGCTAACTATAATTATCCTTTCCTTTGATTGTATATGTATAACTATACCACACAAATGTCTTGATTGGTACTTAAATAAAGATGCTGGCATGTTTTAGGAGTTGGACTAGTCAGTTATTTCTAAACGACTTCTTGGCGCCCAAATTTTTTTATATAATATGTAATAGGGAAATGTTCTAACTGTATTGTTAGCAGAAAGAAGGTAGCAATGAAACCAGCACACCAGAGGCAAGGATGGGGTTGAGAGGACCTACCACAAGGAAGGCCTACTCCTCAAGACCAAAGAAGAAAGTGGAAGGGTGGTATATATACCCATGAATGGTAAGACAGATGACCTTGCTTACTTCCATACACATGATATGACTGTCCCCCATAACCTATGTTGATAACAGTGTGCTGACAGAATAATAACACATAAAAACCCCTTTGCCAGGATGCACAATGCCCACTAATGTTCGGAATAATAAACATCTAGAATAGCATACCATCATTTTGACTAGCCTTATCTTCCCTATAGGTTTCGGTACATCTGGCTTCACCTAGTAATGGAAAATGCATTTTGCTAGAAATGGGCCTGCTTTCATAGTAACTGATGAAAGGCAGATGAATAATGAATAGCACAAACGCATTTGTCCATTACTTGGCAGGGGGAGGATTGTTGGGGCACGTTTTTGTAACCATACCCCAACAGAAGGCGTATGTATAATCAAATCAAATGGATACATGGCTTCCCTCCCACATAGACTTACAGACCACCTTTTGCCCAGAAACCTAGACAATTGATGACACCGGACTTCCATGCCGAAAGCTGATGCCTGGTGAAGAAGACACCAGTGACATCCAGGGACATCCGCGCTGGAAGCTGTTGTTCCATATGTACATATATTCCCCTCACCAAAAATTTAGGTAAAGGTGACCAGAAAAAAAAAATGGAGAAGGAAGATTTCTAAAAGACTAAGCCTTATAAATATCCTTCCCGAAAAAAGGAAGCATCACATTACAGTCCAGGTAAAAGGGGCCTGGGTCGATTTTTAGCCAAGACGGGGGGCGATATATATACCGTCCCGAGAAAAGGGAGGATAGTATTTCAATCCATGTGGAGGGGGGGCCTGGGGTCTGAAATTTTACACTAGTGCCGTGGCTGTTTCTCTCTTTAGATTTTTTGTTTTGGTAATACTATATGTTCTATTTTGATGGGAGAGGCCTGGGGCGTCTATGAAATTGTATACTGGAGCCGTTGGCCATTCTGATTGGTGTTTCTTTCGGCGAATGAAAATGCCAGCCAATAGAAACTTTGGCGCGGCCAGCAAATGAAAACGGAGAGAGAGAAGAATAAAAGAGGGTTTCTTTGCCAAAAGGCAGATTCAATCTGAGTCGCTCAGTGAGAGGATAGTCTTCAGACGGGAGATCAGACCTTTGCCGGCACTTTCGAGAAAAGTGCGTTATTCCATCATATTTACCATTATACCATATTTTCTGATTCCTCGGGCTATTTTTACGCTGTTAGGAGGGTACGGCATGATGCAAACAGATTTGTATGTTTGACTATTGTTTTTGTTATTTGGGCTATAAAAATGCCTTAATGTGAATCTATTTACAGTTGAAAATATAAAGTTAAGTGCCAGGAGAAAATGTTTTTTATTAATCGAATACACGAGCTTTCGGGCAGTCACGCCCTTCAACTGGTCTGCCGCCCTTCAACTGGTTTACAGTTGATCTGTAGAAATTATAGAGATCTGTTGCTATAATTTTCCTCTATGAGATAGCTCCCAGCGTCTTCAGTGGGTTGCTAAACCTCCAGAAGGAGTCTTTTATAGATTGCCCAATTTAATAACGATTTCATGGGTTGTCTGATGAAATTGTATACTAGTGTCGTGGTTGTTTCCATCCTTAGACCTTTGTCCTGACAATATTATATGCTCGATCCCTGCTTTAACTCAAACTCTTAATCAATTACAGAGTTTCCCCCGTCTTTTTTTTTCTTTATTTATCCTGTTTGCACAAATTGCATTACATGTGATGATGTAAAGACATATGTCGATAGTGTATCATTGACAGCTGTGCTTCTATTATACAACATTAAGGTCTTGCTGCGGGTTATATACATGGGGTTGTTGGCCTAAATTGCTATATATATATATACTTAAGTAAGGAAACTTTAATAAGTCACATCGTGTATCCTCCCTTTTCATCTATCCAAACCGGGAACGCAACACTTACACTTGGTTTTATTTATAAATTGAGCAAGTTACATTCTAGTTTATTCTAAAAATTTGAATTTCAAAATATTATGCGCCTTTGTTAAAAGTTTTGTTCTCCTTACTATTAAAATTTTATAAAATTTTACATATTATAAAAATGAAGAAAATATTCAGTAAGGACGTGTGTTTATGATAAACACTACGTAATTACTTTCATATAAAAAAATAAGAAACTTTTCCTCAGTTTTATCATAAATGTTCACATATATATTAGCATTCCTTCAAAGTGAGTTTATAGAATTAAAATAT
Source organism: Cordylochernes scorpioides (assembly GCA_030710605.1). Taxonomy (NCBI): domain Eukaryota; kingdom Metazoa; phylum Arthropoda; class Arachnida; order Pseudoscorpiones; family Chernetidae; genus Cordylochernes; species Cordylochernes scorpioides. The sequence goes on along the minus strand of CP092881.1, from coordinate 34,390,959 downwards.
ATGTTTAAACATTTGGTTTATAGATTAATTCATATACACTGCGTGACATTGAAAATGGAACACCAAGAAATAGTGGCCAGAAAATTATGCAAATTTCAGGGTAGACGCGCCTAACCGAGTTATGCAAATGATGTAAAATGCGCAGCTCTCGTACGCACATGGAGTAAGATATAAGGGAAGGAACTTGCAGAAAGGACAGTATTCGTGTCGTTATTTCTTCAAGGAAAATCATTGTAGAAATCTTTTTCTTGTGTCAAAAGACACGTGTAATAAAAGAGAATGCCAAGTCATCGTAAACGGAGGCAGTTCAAGCAGACAGATGCTTTTACGAGGGGCATGGTGATCGGACTGAAAAGGGCAGGTTGGTCCATACGTCAAATCGCAGCTGATACACACCTTGGTGCGTCCACGGTGCACCGACTGTGGAGAAGATGGTTGGAACAAGGAAATGTGGCAATTTATAGGAATGTCGGTGCAATCAGAGTGACGTCAGCACGTGTGGATCGGCGTATCCTTCGACAAGCAGTTGCGGCCCCACAAGCCACTTGTACCGCCATCCTGCAACGTGTGCAAGACACCCTAGATCATTCCATCTCGACCAGAACCATTTCCCGTCGATTGGTTGCTAATGGCTTACACTCATGCCGTCCGCTAAGAACACTGCCATTGACCCCATCGAATAGGCGCCAACGTTTGGAATGGTGCCGGGCTAGATCGACGTGGATGACGGAATGGCACAGGGTCGTGTTCTCAGATGAGTCGCGTTTCTGCTTGTCCAGTGATAGTCGCCGTGTACGCGTGTGGCGTCTACGTGGATAAAGGTCCAATCCGGCAGCAATTGTGGAACGCCCCACCGTGCGACAACGTGGAATCATGGTTTGGGGCGCAATCGCGTATGATTCCAGGTCACCTTTACTTCGTATTCAGGGCACTATGACGGCCCAACGATACGTTGATGATGTGCTGCGACCGGTGACACTCCCCTACCTTCAGGGGGTACCCAATGCCCTTTATCAGCAGGATAACGCCCGACCGCACACTGCTCGCATTAGCCAACAAGCTCTGCAAGATGTACAGATGCTTCCCTGGCCACCGTACTCTCCTGATCTCTCACCAATCGAGCACGTCTGGGACATCATTGGACGCCGTTTGCATGCCTTGCCACAGCCGCGTTCAGAAGACGAACTGTGGCAAATGGTTGAGAGGGAATGGAGAGCCATCCCTCAGGGCGCCATCCGTACTCTGATTGACTCTCTACCTAGACGTGTTGCTGCGTGCATCGCCGTCCGCGGTGGTCCTACTTGCTACTAAGCCGACGCCGTTCTCGCTCTGTATTATGACTATCATTTTGAAATAAAGATCGCTTATTGTTCGTCCCTGTCTCTCTCTGTCTGCCGAGTTTCATCACTTTCTGGCCACTATTTCTTGGTGTTCCATTTTCAATGTCACGCAGTGTATATTGTTTGGGAGAATGTTTAGATTGTCGCAATTTATCGACTTATTGTGAGATACTTGGAAATTATTGGCAATAAAGATCACGATATTTATAATCGTGCAAGTATTTACACACAATTTACTACTAGTTGTCCCAAAAGTTCGTAAACACTTGCAAAAAATCGAAATACCAATAGTTTTGTCATAATATTATTCGCCGTTATGTATAATGTCTTTGTATTATGTATTGTGGGGGTGTCTTGACCCTTCATGGAATGGTGGTGGGAGGGGGAGGGGAGGGGGGGGGGGGGGTGCCATTGCCCCGTTAGTCAGCCACATTTCATTGTAATATTGTTACATCATGATTAATGGCGTATTTCTTATATTATTTTTAATATATTTGAAATTTAAATTATATATTTATTTATTTTTATATTCTATGATATTTATTTAAAACACAGATTATTTAGATTGTCATCATTTGTATTTAGGTACACGTGACTTCACTGCTCTCTTTGATGTGAGAAAATAAATAAAGGATTCTGGTGGCTACTTAAAGAAGACTTATCTCGTTATTCCCTTTTATAAATTTGCAGGATGGTTGAAACACGCTCTGGTAAGATGCAAGACCCAGCACAGGAGAGAATCCAGGCTGAAGAGTCTGCCAAGCCGCAACCTGGTGCAACAATTGGTAGAGATGCTAGTTCCGACCCAGTTGTCCTGAATCCCAACATCGACATCCCCAAGTATGATGGAACGGAAGACCCTCGCCCATGGATTGAATCTCTTGAAGAAATTGGCTTCTTGTACCATTGGGCAGACTACATTATCTCTCGTTATGCCGCCATGAACATGACGGGAAGCGCTAAAACCTGGTTGAATTTACACAAGGCTAGTTTCACGAGCTGGGAAAATATTAAAATCCGCCTCATTCAGGATTTTTCTTTGGACGCGAATAAAGAAGAACTTAGAATGAAGCTCAACAGAATGCAACACTGGAATGAACCAGCAATCAGGTTCGCGGAAGACATTCTAGTGTTGTGCAACAAGGTTGACCCCGCAATGGAAGAAGAAACAAAAATTGAACATGTTATTGGAGGACTGAAAAAAGAGTACTCATTCGCGCTCTACCTGAACCCTCCTAAAACGACCGATGACCTTCTTGTCGTGTGCAAGAAAATGGATTCTTTTGAAAAGAAGTATCGGGAACGTGTGGAGAAATCCAGAAACCTATATAACGGTCCACGCTATTCTAGACCCCAACAACAATCGAGGTACGTGCCGCCGACTGCCGCACGAAACTACCAGACCACTTCCAGGCCCCAAGCCCCTGTTTCCAATAATTACAAGAACGACTCCCCTCCTACCCCCAGACAGTATCGAAACAACTTTCCCCAGCCCTCTACCCCTAGACGTCCTTATAATCCTAACTTTGTGCCGAAACCAAACCTTCAGAGAAACACTTACAATAAAAGCCAAGAAGTGAGCAAAAATAGGACGGAAGATGGAAGACCAATCTGCTTTAAATGTAACAAGCCAGGGCACGTGGCCCGTTATTGTAGGGTCAAGTTTATAAGAATCCTAGAAGAGGATCCAGCAGATACCCAAGAGAAGGTCGAAGAAAAATGCCAAATGAATGAAATATCAGAGCAATCAGGACCTCGGCTTTATGCTGATGTATGTCATAGCACACAGACAAATATTCCTACCCGGAATAGATATTCCGTGTTGGAAGATTTAAACTAAGCGTCGCGCCTGAATCTGTCAATCAAAGCAAGTCGACCATAAACAGAATCAAGAAGTTGGACCCTAAATACAAATTAAAAATTAATGTGGACAAGATAGGGACTTTTGAAGCTTTGGTTGATACAGGTGCTGACCTCTCAGTGGTCGACCTCAGAACGGCCCTCGATACAGGCCATGGTATAAGTAAACTCGCAAAAATTTGTGCAGGACCCGATGGAAAAAAATTGGACATGGTAGGAAGTATATTTTTAAATATAAAAATTGATGACGAAACATTATCACACAACTTTGTGATATTGAAAACGCATTTACGGACATTAATTCTTGGGAGAGATTTCCTTAAGAAAATGAACGCAAAAATAGATTGTAAGCAAGAAACTATAAAATATGATTTGACGAATAATCATGACGAAATCAAATTTGAAATGTTGAAAATAAAGAGTGCCAAGGATTCCATTGTACCGGAATGTTCCATGAAATTGATCAAGGCATTGGTAGAAACAGAGGATGGAGAATATATTATCGAGGAGAGCAGCAAAATGTTTCAAACAAATGGACTTCGTCTAGCAAGAAGCTTGATCAATGTTATAAATAGGGAAACACACATCTGGATAACTAATCCGTATCCTCGACCGTTAAAAATAATGAAAAACCAAACATTGGCTTTTGGAAGTAGTCCAGCGAAAATAAATGTGAGTCGAGAAAGAGAGGTAGAAAAGAACGAAGAACCTAGATTCCAAATAAACGAAAATCTTTCACCAAAGGAACAGAAGGAGTTAAAACAAGTTTTAGAAAGGTATGGAGATCTTTTTTCATCGAGATTAGGGAGAACCAATTTGGCAAAACATCGGATAGACACAGAAGACGCGAAGCCAATTAAACACAAGCCTTACCGGGTAAGTGCTAAAGAACGAGATATTATAAAAGAGCAAATTGACGAGATGCTTACAGAAGGCATAATTAGGCCATCTTCTAGCCCCTGGTCTTTTCCAGTAATATTGGTCAAGAAGCGAGATGGTAAATACAGATTTTGTGTGGACTACAGAAAACTGAATAATGTGACAGTAAAAGATGTCTATCCGATCCCTAGAATAGACGAAGTTATGGATACTCTCCAAGGATCTACACACTTCTCAGCAATAGACCTCAGATCTGGATATTGGCAAGTTGAAGTCGAAGAAAGAGACAAAGAGAAAACAGCTTTCACTACAGCGCATGGATTATATGAATTCAACGTGATGCCTTTTGGACTTTGTAACGCGCCTGCTACCTTTGAGAGAAATATGGAGAATATGCTTGGAAATCTGAGATGGCAAATTTGTTTGTGTTATCTGGATGATGTTATCATATATAGCCCGGATTTTCCAACGCACCTCAAAAGACTTGAAGCTGTTTTTAGATGTTTTCGTGAATCTAATTTAAGGTTAAACGACAAAAAATGCCGATTTGCTTTTGAAGAATTGGAGATTCTCGGCTATATAACGAGCAAACATGGTATAAAACCCGCGGAACATAACATCAAAGCTGTCAGAAATTTTCCTCGGCCCAAAAAGGTCAAAGAAGTACAATCCTTTTTGGGAATGTGTTCATATTATAGAAAATTTATCAAAGACTTTTCAAAAATTGCTGACCCTTTGACCAACCTTATAAAAAAAGTGTATCATTTACCTGGACAGAAAGACAAGAGGAAGCGTTTCAAACCCTAAAAACAGCACTATTAAGTCCACCAATTTTAGGTCACTTCAATCCAAATGCACCTACCTATGTTCATACTGATGCGTCCAACATCGGCATAGGTGCAACACTTGTCCAAGACATCGGTGGTGAAGAGAAGGTGATCTCATATTTGAGTCGTACCCTAAGTAAAGCGGAGCAAAATTATTCAACCACTGAAAAAGAATGTCTGGCCGTTGTCTGGTCAATGTCAAAATTACGACCCTACCTTTATGGAAGACACTTTAAAATAGTAACAGACCATCACGCCTTATGCTGGCTCAAAAACTTGAAGGATCCAACAGGTCGATTGGCAAGATGGGCATTGAAAATTCAAGAATATGACTTCGATATAATACATAAATCGGGAAAGAAGCATCTGGACGCCGATGGCTTATCTAGGGGGCCCTTACCAGAAACTGATTGGGATGAGGATTTTGAAAGGCTATTTTTAAATCAAATAACAGACGAAGAGGATAAATTTATCGAAAGTGTTAAGAAAAACCTTAATGGAAGCAGGCGATCAATTGCGCAAAACTTTAAAGAAGAAGATGGATGCCTCTTTAAGAAAAACCCGAACCCTGAAGGCAGGGCGTGGTTGCTTGTGGTTCCAGAGAATAAAAAGAGAGAAATTATGAAAGAATATCACAATCATATGTCGAATGGCCATCTGGGCGTCGCCAGAACCATGTACCGAATAAAGAGTAAATACTTTTGGCCATCCATGCTAAAGGATGTCTCAGAATTCGTTAAGACGTGTCACCTTTGCCAAAGTAGGAAAGGCTCAAACCAATTACCTTCTGGACTACTACAGCCCATCCCCCCAGCCAACTTTCCTTTCGAAAGAATTGGAATTGACTTTGTTGGTCCACTACCATCTACGAAAAACAGGAAAAAATGGATAATCGTGCTGACGGACTACTACACTAGATATGCAGAAACAAGAGCAGTCTCGGAAGCAACAGTGAAAGAAGTTTTTAAATTTCTAGTAGAGGATATTTTTCTTCGGCACGGAGCCCCACAATATCTTATTAGTGACAGAGGCTCTCAATTTACCAGTAATTTAATGAAAGAGGTGATGAAAACGTGCAAGATTAAACATTGCTTCACAACGAGCTATCATCCCCAGACTAATGGATTGACAGAGCGGTTAAATAGAACATTGATCAATATGCTCAGTATGTATGTGAACACTGATCAGAAAAATTGGGACGAAATACTCCCATTCATCACTCACGCTTACAATACTACAATTCAGGAAACCACAGGATATTCTCCCTTTTTCCTGATGTTTGGAAGAGAACCCACGTCTCTTTTGGACGACAGGAATATCTCGGTGGACATTGACAAAGATGATTATGATGAATACATAAAACATCACTTAGACAAAATAAATAGAACAAGAAAATTAGTTATTAACAACACAATAAAGACTCAAGAAAGAACGAAAAAGAACTATGACAAGAAACACATGGAAAGAAGCTACGAACCAGGAGAATTAGTAGCAGTTTGGACACCAATTAGGAAAATAGGAAAGTGTGAGAAACTACTGAGAAAATATTTTGGCCCATATAGAATATTAAAGAAGCTGTCTAACGTAAATTACTTAATTGAGCCAAAAGATAATCCTGGCCAAGACCCATTGATTGTCCATGTCTCAAGACTCAAACCCTATTTTGAGAGAATTGATGAGGTAACTCACGAGGACGTGACGACCTCTGGAGAGGGGGAAGTGTTACATCATGATTAATGGCGTATTTCTTATATTATTTTTAATATATTTGAAATTTAAATTATATATTTATTTATTTTTATATTCTATGATATTTATTTAAAACACAGATTATTTAGATTGTCATCATTTGTATTTAGGTACACGTGACTTCACTGCTCTCTTTGATGTGAGAAAATAAATAAAGGATTCTGGTGGCTACTTAAAGAAGACTTATCTCGTTATTCCCTTTTATAAATTTGCAGGATGGTTGAAACACGCTCTGGTAAGATGCAAGACCCAGCACAGGAGAGAATCCAGGCTGAAGAGTCTGCCAAGCCGCAACCTGGTGCAACAATATGTATTATTATTATTTTTTGAAAATAGAGCAATCCATAAATAAATATTTAATTAAAAAGGCATATATTGGATCAAAATATCATTTATTTTACCAAATATTTCAGTTGGTTGAACGCCAACTTTTTCAAGGTATTATAACATATTAATGTGTTACATATAATATTAACGCACATTAATATGTTATAATACCTTGAAAAAGGTTGTCATTCAGCCAACTGAAATATTGGTACAAATAAATGATATTTTTATCCAATATATGCCTTTCTAATTAAAGTATTATTATGTATTCGCCGTAATAATATTATTCGCCAAGTAATAAGAAAAACGTTTTAAGAAAAACACGAACTTTTGGTACAACCTTATAATATCCTTCAAAATGGTAGACAGAAAAGAAAATAAAAATAATTACAAAAATCAATTTTTTTTGCTAAAATGATAATATGGTAGACGGATGACATAATAGACAATTGACAATTAAAATAATTTTATTGACATCTTGTCAATACATGCAAAAGTGCACAGTCTGCACTATTTAAAAAAAGATAATTATAAATATATATTAAAAAACGAAAGAAAAAAATAATATATAAAAAAATCAGGTGTTGAAACCAATATTAAAAATGGCATATCCTGCCATAAAGCACATGTGCTTCTGGTCAGGATATGCCATTTTTAATATATATATGTGATAAGAGATCCTGTCGACTTGGTTGTGATAAGGTATCCTGTCGACTCTCGCTATAGGTTGTGGTAACCGAAGGTCAAACCTGTAGTAACCGAGAGGGACAGTCAGGGCGTGGAGAGTTTTCCAGTACCTCTCTGCACTTTGGAAGACCTTTAACAGTTTTCACAGAGTACAGGCAGTCGTGGTCGAGGCAGAGTGGAAAGCTTGGGAATGTCCACACACACAAAACGAAGAGACACAGCTGTAGTAGGAAAGTTCCATGAACAGATAGGAGTCGAGCTAAGAGCAAGATGGAGTTAGCGGAGATCTTACTGTTTTACATGACGATGAGGTAGTCCTGGCTAAGACCGACAAGGGCTCACGCCGACGGTGGAGTGACTACTATATAGGGCTAAAACCGAGATTTTTATATACCATTCCCGAGGAGGGGGGTGTTAGACTTTGAACGTCTGCGGCATTCTGCACCCTTTGACCTCGATGGCACGGGCTGCCGAATTCCTTTAAGGTTGTTGGATTTCTCTCTCGATTTTAGACGTTTTTGAACTTCTCAATCTTGCTTTAACTCAGCTCTTAATCTATTACATAGTTTTATTTATTTATCCTCAGTTTGTACAAAGTACATTACATATGGTGATGCAAGGACACATGTCAATCATGCGTATAATTATTTATAGATGTGTTTCTATATACAACATGACAATCTTGTTATAAGTATTATACAATATAGGGTTGTTGGTTTGAATTACCATAGATGAGCCCCGGGAGTGAAAGGGTTTATCCGGGTTTAAATGGGTAAAGCCTCTCTAACACAGGTAAGTAATTAAAATTTCTTTTAATTAATTTAAACTGTGAGGGTTAAAAATGACTATAACGAGATGTTTTGTTTGGATATATCTGCAAATTATAAAAAATACAACTTATGTTTAATTTAAAAGTTATGATATTCATTATAAAAGAGAAATTTAGATAAAACCTTTGTTTGATAAAAAAGTAATGATGATAAAAATAAAATCATGTTCTAAGAGATTGTTGGCGGGCGCTGGAAAGGGTTAGGGGTTAAAGAATATGCAATTGTAAGTATTACACATGCAATCAAATACTTAGGTTCAGGTGCAAAGCGAGGATATTGACTTGATCGTCTTCCCAGGCAATGTTTCACTTGTGATCCTGTATAAGGTTACAGTGCTTTGTCACAATTGTAGGGTTATTGGGTTGAAAAGTTGTTGAAGAACAAGTTGTTCCTTAATATGATTGTGAAAGGGGTGAAATGGAGAACCATGCGACAAGTAGAATTGTTGTATCGACAGTAGGTGATCTGACTTTGTATCGACAGTAGGTGATCTGACTTGACTTAAAATCAAAGGTTAATTGTGGTCCGCTAGAGCTAAAAAAATTGAGAATTGTGAACGCTTTGTGCTTGCGTGGGTGATTATGCTCTAGGGATGATTGAAATAAACTTTTGAAACGTGTTCAGGCCAGAAGTTGGGATTTGTAAATCTGGGGAACTGTGTTCAAATAGTTTGTTGAAATTATGAAATCAAAAATATAATTGTCAAGCAGTACTGTCGTTTTTCTACGTTGATGTGAAGCAATGGCGGAGAAATAGATTGTAGTGTAAAGTACATTGAAGTGGTTAGAGAAATAGATTGTTTTATGCCCAATATTTGATGATAAACATGTTCATATTATATAAGGTATAAAAACAAATATAAAATGAATAAAAATATAGCAATGTGATTGTGGTTGCATAAAGGGTAAGTGGACAAAATCAAACATGTAATATATAAAAGTAATAATAATGAAGAATTTGTAATACTAAAATAATATTATGAAAAATAAAAGTAAAATTGATTTTTTTAAAATAATGTTGCATTAAAAATTTGTGATTATATAATTGAAAGGTTAAAAAATAAAATTTAAAATATTTTATACAAAAATTAGAATATAGTTGAAGATTGTGATCTCATTTTAACATGTAAAATGTTTGATATGTAGAAAAAATTAGAGATTTACACTGGATCAAAATATCAAAAATGTTCAATTTAAGGCAGGTCTTGTTCAAATTCAAATATCCAAATGTTTTAAAAAGTTAGGTTAAGATATCGACTGTTAATGTAGTAAGAGGAATGCGGACCACGCTCCAAATTTTCTGGAGGCGAGATAGGGGGAGAGTGGTGGTGGATTTATTGACGCGGCATGGTGTCGAGTTGTTTAGTCTATCAATCCGGTATTTTTATGACTCTGTCTGGGAATTTGTGAAATTCTCGAGGAAATATAAATGGCTGATGGGAAACATGTTACCCATGGCGGTCATTCCGAAAGCGGATTTTTAGTTGACAGATTTGTTAGCGGGGAGAGAGGTGATTACGTCCATTTTTACGACCGGGGTGCAATGTTTATTATTTTTGAAGGGGAAGATATGTGAGTTGTCTACAGCGCTAAATTCCTTCTCCTCTAGTTCTAGTTATTTCGGGGTATGGATTAAGATGAGTTACTAGATCTGTGGGGATAACATTGAACATTAAATAGGTGGGTGGAAAACTTGTGACAGAATGAGGTGTGTCATTAAGAATTTGCGGAATTTTCCTGAGGTAAAAGCGGGCGCTCTGTCAGATAACAGACATTTTGGAAATCCTTGTCGTAGTACAGTTCTGAGGGCTTGCATGTACGTTAGTGTACTGTTTAACTGGTTAAACTCCCTTTGAGAGTGGTGAAAGCTTGTTGGCAGTTTTATGGTCTATTTGAAGATGCGGTTTTCTCGGTGTTCGTATGTGTTGTCTTTCGACGTTGTTGCAGACTTAGCAAAAAATTATTATTCAATGATGTCAGGTTTAGATGTGAGTTAAAGTGCGACTTTCGACGTGGACACGCTTTGGGGTGAGGTGTCACAGGCATGAAGGCGTCTTTGGCCTGTTAAGTGAGAAAAATTGTGATGCGCTGTGTGACACGAGTGAGTGAATTGAATGGAAAGGTGTCACGTGAAGTCTTTGTTTTTGGTACAGCATCTAACTTTTTTCAGGATGAATAACAAATTTACTAGTCATGGGCGGTGGTTGTACAAAACACATCGAGATATTTTGGCTGTTAGTGGATGTGGCACGTTTAGCGGCGACGATATGGCGCTTGTGTTGCTCGAAATCAATTTGTTGTTAAGTCGCGCGCTAATAGATGGTGGCCAATTGGAGAAAGTGATGGGGGAGTGTGTTGAAGTTTGTTGAGAGAGATGTGCGGATGATTAATAATTATGCTTGTAAAAGGAAAAGACGAGGGAGTGAAACTATGTTGGATTTTTAACTAGTTTTGGGGAAGGACAGTTACTTTTCTAGTTGTGATTTTGAAGATATTGTATCTTTCGATTTTTGCAATTTAAAAAAAAATGCATCTCACCTGTTTATTAAAATTTGCATATATATTTTGAATCGTTGATTATGGTAGTGCCAAAAATATCCTTGTAAAAGGGGCAATGGCGTGATAGTGACTTACACTGCGTGACATTGAAAATGAAACACCAAGAAATAGTGGCCAGAAAATTATGCAAATTTCAGGGTAGACGCGCCTACCCGAGTTATGCAAATGATGTAGAATGCGCAGCTCTCGTGCGCACATGGAGTAAGATATAAGGGAAGGAACTTGCAGAAAGGACAGTATTTGTGTCGTTATTTCTTCAAGGAAAATAATTGTAGAAATTTTGTTCTTGTGTCAAAAGACACGTGTAATAACAGAGAATGCCAGGTCATCGTAAACGGAGGCAGTTCAAGCAGACAGACGCTTTTACGAGGGGCATGGTGATCGGACTGAAAAGGGCAGGTTGGTCCATACGTCAAATCGCAGCTGATACACACCTTGGTGCGTCCACGGTGCACCGACTGTGGAGAAGATGGTTGGAACAAGGAAATGTGGCAATGTATAGGAATGTCGGTGCAACCAGAGTGACGTCAGCACGTGTGGATCGGCGTATCCTTCGACAAGCAGTGGCGGCCCCACAAGCCACTTGTACCGCCATCCTGCAACATGTGCAAGACACCCTAGATCATTCCATCTCGACCAGAACCATTTCCCGTCGATTGGTTGCTAATGGCTTGCACTCATGCCGTCCGCTAAGAAGACTGCCATTGACCCCACCGAATAGGCGCCAACGTTTGGAATGGTGCCGGGCTAGATCGACGTAGATGACGGAATGGCACAGGTTCGTGTTCTCAGATGAGTCGCGTTTCTGCCTCTCCAGTGATAGTCGCCGTGTACGCGTGTGGCGTCGACGTGGAGAAAGGTCCAATCCGGCAGCAATTGTGGAACGCCCACCGTGCGACAACGTGGAATCATGGTTTGGGGCGCAATCGCGTATGATTATAGGTCACCTTTACTTCGTATTCAGGGCACTATGACGGCCCAACGATACGTTGATGATGTGCTGCGACCGGTGACACTCCCCTACCTTCAGGGGGTACCCAATGCCCTTTATCAGCAGGGTAACGCCCGACCGCACACTGCTCGCATTAGCCAACAAGCTCTGCAAGATGTACAGATGCTTCCCTGGCCACCGTACTCTCCTGATCTCTCACCAATCGAGCACGTCTGGGACATCATTGGACGCCGTTTGCATGCCTTGTCACAGCCGCGTTCAGAAGACGAACTGTGGCAAATGGTTGAGAGGGAATGGAGAGCCATCCCTCAGGACGCCATCCGTACTCTGATTGACTCTCTATCTAGACGTGTTGCTGCGTGCATCGCCGTCCGCGGTGGTCCTACTTGCTACTAAGCTGACGCCGTTCTCGCTCTGTATTATGACTATCATTTTGAAATAAAGATCACTTATTGTTCGTCCCTGTCTCTCTCTGTCTGCCGAGTTTCATCACTTTCTTGAACACAGTTTTTGAACTTCTCAATCTTGATTTAACTCAGCTCTTAATCTATTACATAGTTTTATTTATTTATCCTCAGTTTATACAAAGTACATTACATATGGTGATGCAAGGACACATGTCAATCATGCGTATAATTATTTATAGATGTGTTTCTATATACAACATGACAATCTTGTTCTAAGTATTATACAATATAGGGTTGTTGGTTTGAATTACCATATATATATATACATTATACTATTTCCACGTGGAAAATTAGGGTAGATAAACTTCAGGATGATACAGCAATTTATATAAGGCAAGAACAAACTATAAATGATAAACAAAAGATAAGCAACGAGGGAAGTTTACAGAGTAGGAAAAATATAAACATAAAAATAATAATCTGCTAATAAAATAATAAATACTTCGTTATACTATGTTCAAAGAACATGGCGCCTCTGCCACTACTGTAGAGTTTGGTAGAGAATCGCCAGCGAGTCTCCAGCGACACCACGTATTTCGTGATCTATGAAGAATACGTAGATCGCGTACTTCGCCGCTGAGACGGCATGATAGATAAACACATGTGATAGGTTAATGCTTATTGTAAATTGAGGTAAATATTTTAAGTCACAATTAAACAAAATTATAAATTTATTTTTAAAAATAGTAAGATAATTGTTGAATAAATATATTTTATTTTTAAAATTGAGAGGATTTAATATATTGCTCTTAATTCGTGTTTTCATACAGTCCAAAACATACCGTAATATACTTTTTAATTATCAAAGGAGCTAAGACTTTTCCCCAATTTGGCAGTTTAGAAAGTCCACAATAAATAGAGCGCAATATCAAAATAGACAAAATTTGTTCACTTCTTAAAATCTATATATTTAAATTGAGAGAATTTATCTCGAATTTCTCTTTATACAAATACATTATTTTAGAAGATTAAACTATTGAATCCCCATGGGAGAGTTGATCACTGATTAGCCATTTACTCTCAATAATTTTTAATCACAGAAAATATACAGCATAGAAATTGTTTATATAAAAAAAGGACGTACCTGGATCTGTTAAGGGAAAAAAATACAATTTTTGCTCAAAATATTTCGAGGTACACCTTTTTATATATAAACATATTCAATGGATCGCTTTTTGACGCTAAAAGTATAGAAATTATTTTATATATATATATAAATATTCGCGCCAAAATTTCAAATTTCATACATAGATGACGCGCTATTTATATGTTATATAAAAAATATATTTCTATGGTAATGAGACGTGGTTAAAATCTTGAAGGTATAATAAAATAGTAAAGATAAAAATAGCTCTAATTGAGCTAATGGAACATATAAAAACATAATTTTATAAAGTACTGCCTGGCTTAAGGCGTAAGAATGAAAAACTTATTTACATAATGTACAAAAGGTTTGAGCCGGTCATCAGGAAACAACAACAATGAGTTTTTATAAGGGAAACCTTACCTCTGGCGCTCGATTTAGCAGAGTATTTGAATCTGTAGGATGGTTGCGTGATGTGTTGGTGTGGCTTGTGAAAAGGCCGCTGATAAAATTATAATTAAAATCAATTTATTTAAAGCCAGAAATATATAAAGAGAAAAGAAGTAACGGTTGAAGTAACGGCCGTTGGAGCAGGCCTTGTTGTTTACCGCGCGTGCCAGATCAAGTGTCGGAAGACGCCACACGCGCATGCGTAGTCAGGTTGACGCTCTTGGTTGCCGAGCCGCCCACTGCCCCTGTGTGTAGTGGAGCTTTGTCCCAGTTCGCGCTCGCTGAAGCAAAGTGTAGTCGCCACGAATCTATGAAATATAAATTTAAATAAAATAATATTTTAATATAACCTATGTATATATATTTCTTTCTTTATATACAAACCTATCTCTTCGCTTATTCCTTTTTCTACCCAGCCCATGACGCGTAACTGACGAAGCTATGCTGGAGTTTTCTCTCTCTTTTTTTATCCTATTATATCCTTCTATTATATATAACCTCTCATCGAATTTCGAAACTACTATAGACGCGTATGATTCTTTGAAAAAAAAAACAACTTTTTAAAAAGAATCATACGTGTCTATAATAGTTTCGAATTTTGATAACAGATGGTGGGCTAATGCATCATAATATAACCTCTTATGCTTAAATCAACTAACAAATACATAAAATATGTAAAATGTCTTAATGGTATTATATATATATATCAGAATGATAGATATATTCAAGAAATCTGAAGGAATTCCTACGGCAAGTAACCCTCCAAGCGGAGAAGTTCTAAGGAAGAGAAAGGGAGATTTAATCTATCTTAAATAAAGTAGCAGACGAACAGCTGTTTCTGAAGATAATCGGTCAATCGTCTGATGAATGGCGAGGATCTATTGACACATGCATCAGACATCCAATGGAAGAAATATTCCTCGGCGCGGCTGTGTTGTGTGTTAAAAGATATTTGGGCTGATTAATGGGCTCTAGCTCTCCTTATTATGGAGCACCTCACCTTTAAATTGTTCATTTATATTCACTCACTATTGATTCACACCATAAATTATTATACCCCTTTATGCGCACACAACCCGCACGTGTGAAATCTATCGAAGAGTGTTAGCACGTCCACCCTTTCATCTTTAAAAATGTATTTAGATTGACTTTCATCAATTTATTTATACTGATTTTTTAATCAATTTCATATTAATATTTTAAATATCAAGTAGTCTATAAGATAAAAATATTCTTTGAAAGTTTATTTTTGGATATTAATTATTGAAACCGATATTTTGAAAGGTATTACCTATATCTTACTAGCCGAATGACCCGGGCAACGCCCGGGTTTTACCCGATTAAATGCTTTTATTCAAATACTATTCGTTACAATTATAAATTGGCGCCGTGGATACCATTCTTGTATAATATATAAATGAGTTTTAAAAATTGTGAAAAAAAATGCATCGGCCGGGAATCGAACCCGGGCCGCCCGCGTAGCAGGCGAGCATTCTACTACTGAACCACCGATGGTTATGAGAAATGGCCATATTTGGGTATTTATTCCATTCACAAAAGCAAACGGTGACAGAATTGATTAAGAAAGAATTGATTATGACGCTGATAACTGTATATATTAATTCTGAGTGTTGTTTTGATATTAGTACAAAATCACCACATGTAGGTGACCTACCATCATTTATAAAACTATATAAGGAGTAATCATAGTAATAATTTAAATTATTTATTCTAATACTCTTGTTATACAATTATAACCAAAATTTCACTCTATAGTGTCGAATATATATGGTAACGTAAAAAATCAGGAAAGACAAACTTCAGGATGACACGCCGATTCATTTAAAGCACAAACACAAATCAACATTTATAAGATACAAGTTAAGCAATGAGGGATGTTTCCAGAGTAGAAAAATATGAATAATATAAATATACAACAACAAAAGCCTTTATTGAGGACCTCTCGTCCTATGAAGGATTCGCCAGTTTACAGAGTAATTGAAGAGAAGAGAACTAAGAATACAGAGAGAAACCTATAAGTAGTAGGTATAGTGTAGTATATTTTCTACACTGTGACTATATACAACAGCAGCAACAAGCCTTTTACTGGAATCAAAGTCCCATACAGGATTCGTCCTTCTAATCCTGACAAAGATTATTTACATATGATTATTTACATCAGTTAGATTATGTATATAGCTTCCTTTTCTCTTCAGCCGTCTTCCAAAATTTGAACAACGCAAACGCTCCAGCTCTGTTTCTCACCACCTCATTCAACAGGAGCTCCAAAGAGAGTCCCTCAAGGCCTATTTCACTGAGGAGCACTTTTCGTTCGTCTTTCAGCCCCATACATGAGAGTATATAGTGATGTAGCCCCGGCTCCGAATAATATGAAAATATAAAAAATAATAATCTGTACGTAAAATATAATAAATATTTTGCTACAATATGCAGAGTCGTCCAATACAATATTAAAACTCTAAAAAGCGATATGACGGATTAAAAGGGTGAAACTGATGGAAAGGCTCACCACTGAAGAGCCAAGTTCTCCCAATATATATTTTCTCTCACTCTAATATGGACAACAAACAGTTTGATTTATTTGAAAAGCAAAACATGTTCTTTCATTTAAAATAAATAAGCATATATGCAGTGTATTGTTGCGTTGTTGGTTAACAAAGAATAACTTCCGTGGGTACAAAGGATCTTTAGGACTTTATTTAAGTCTAATCGATAAAATAATTACAGAAGAGTGCAAAAAAATAAAACAACAATAAAGGAAACAGCAGTTACAAACTCACCAACTGCAGTACGGTGAGGGAAAGCAGGAGCAGAACAGGAGACAGAAGTTCGTAGAACCTTCTAGAATCTTCCAAGAAGTACACCGGCGTCGGCGGTAAGCAGCAGTCCGACCTCTTGAGACAGCAGCTTGCTTGGAGTCCACCACGTAGCTTCGTTCTTCGACCTCCTTTTATCTTTCTTCCTCCCTGGCATGAGTTTCTCATCCCTATATATCCCGGAGTAGATCTTTCCAGAACGGTCACGGTTGGTCAGCCAATCAGAAAGCCGCCAGCACCGAGCGTTGCGCAATAGCTGTAGATTGGCCAATCAGTTGTCTTCCGCTTTTTCTACATTATTCTTAAACGCTTTAGAACATTCTCTCTCTATCTGGAATGTGCTTTTATTTCTACGTAACAGTATATATATATGGCACGTTATTGCTTCATGTCTATATATATCTTTGATTGTATTCAGCTCAAATGTCTGAGAGTTTTGTAATTTTATAAAAAAATATATTATAAAGTAATCATATATCAGTTTTAAAAATCGTATTTATATCAGCAATAATTCTTTCAAACATATAAAAAAGCACATTTTTCCATATAAAGATTAGGAGTTGTTGAAGTCTTTTATCACGTGATCGTTAAATAGTTGAAATTATGGTTATTATTGCGATATTGCGCTTCTCAATTTTTTAAAATAAAAACAAATAATGAAGCCTGATATCAAGCTTTGAACCGAAATTTGTAATAGTCATTTATATAATAGAACTCCTGTATTGTGTATATTTCTGATTTTGAATTCTAATGGATTTCTTATGTGATTAAATTTGGGTAATGACAATAATGGGCCAATAATTTGAAAGGAGGAACTATTCTCCATTCTAGTGAAGGTAATTATCTTCAAGATAGAGTAATGCAGAATGTTCAGAAAATTCTAGCGAAATATTCCAATAAATAGAATTTTCGGTTTATTAGATGAATAAAAGAGTGCGCAATTACTTCTCCACACTAAGTGATAAATTCTAAGCCTCATCATAAAACCTTTTATGAAGCTGCCCCTTCATTCTTTTTTATTAATTGATAGGAGAGGCATTTATTGAGTGGTAATTGAGAGGTTAAATCTATGTGTAAGATCACATGTACGCTTCTAATGCACTCAATTACAAACAAAACTGTAAATAAGATTAACAATAATTCTTATTTAATTGTAAATTATTATTTAATAATGTGATTTAATGTGTAAAGCAAATTATTTGTAAGTTTTTGTTCTATTAAATTTTTACCGCTTCACTCCATATCTGATTAACGTCCTCCGTTGCTTTAATTTTTATAAATCTAATTGTTTGATGTGTTGTTATCTGAAATATTTACGTGATCCATTTTAGTGTGTGAAAATTTATTAAATATTTATTAATTAATTTTTAAATCTCTAGTTTGATACTTTATTTTTATGGAATGGCAGCCCTCAATTACGTCACAGAAACGGCTGCGCCTTGTGTTTATATTTGAAAGGAAATATAAAAACTAGTCCATATATTCCCAACCTCTACGACCAACAAAAAAACTGAAAATAGTAATTTTGCATTGATTGAACAAGTGTAGAAAATATCCGACTTTTACGTGGTCTGTATGTATATAAAAATGATCACAAGATTTGTGCACAGATAAATAGAAAGACAGGTATGAAAACGAGTTAACTAACAGCTTTTAAAAATGGGCATTTTAAAAATTCGCATTGAAGCATGTTTTAAGTGAAGGTTTCAAAAATCCGATTAAAAATATTTAGACATTTCAAAACGCAAATGCTAATAGCTAGGTACCACAATGTAAGCTTTAATTGGTTTATATATATTGCGACATCTTACTTCTTTATCCCCAGAGCCAAGAAAGCGGTGGGCGGTGAGAAAAGGATAAATAATGCTAGGGATAAAGCAATAAACGCTATATATACTGGCCCCAGCCAGGGTTGCACCGCGGTAGGATGGGAGAAGCTGGCGGCAGAACAACAATGCTGGGGGACCGACAGCGATAGGACAAGTGACCGCGGAGGTCAAGGAGAAACAGTCTTGTGAGAGTAGCCTGATAGCAGGAAGCCCTCAAGAATGCGCAACCTAGTCTTCCAGAGCGAGCATTCCAGTGGAGAGCAGAGGTTGGTCCGACTGAGGAGGTGTCCAGAAGTTGTCTAGGCCGTATGGCGGCTAGATTGTACGGCGCGGATTTCTCTGTTGAAGTGGACACCGGTGTGTAGGACTGCAGCTGATCAGTCTACAAGTCGGTGTCCTCCAGGCCGGACGTGGACTGTGTGGAGCGGGACACTTCGCAAGAATGACATCCATTGCGCAATGGATCCTTCTGACGGCAGAAGTTGGAGGTAAGTTCCTTATATTGCATTCTATTTCGTATCATCATAATAATGTCAACCCTTTGCTGAATCCTCTACAAACTCACATGCCGTCTTTGTACCATCCATATTAGACAAAAAAATTCAAACGGCGTCTGAGTATGACGCAACAATAGATTGCCAGGTTTATTCATCCGCTGATTGGTCCTCTATAATCAAATGACCTGACACAAGCCAACAAGAGTTTGAGAAAATTAACCAATGTATCAATATTATTTTAAACTCCATCGTTGCTTTGAGCAACGAAGTATTAGTTGAATATGAGATAATGGTCTTTGATTTTCTGAAGTTCTTAATATTTTAAATTCTATTTACATTTTTTCAAATGAAATTTATTTTAGAGTTGTATATATACAAGTAAGTACTTGTAAGTTATATATATATCGTATATTTTAAACTGTATGACACTTTTAGTATATGTCACATATCTTCCAATTAGTTAGAGCCGATACCTTAAAAGATCCTACCCTTCTTTTAAAATGTACACATTTTCTATTTGCTACCACCCTCATATTTTGTATATATGCTATATCTTTATTAATAATACACGTAAACCCCTATTTGTATGTAAAACTAAAAATATTGACGTCAAAATAAAGATCCAAAAAGTGGTCTGTCAGCTGGTGGCAGGGACAGAGGGGAGGAAAAAGCCAACGCCCAGCCCATGTGGGGCCCCCCAGGGTCTCTTTATAGACGACCCCTGACAACAGGACAGGTTTTAGCAGGAGGTCAGCAGATGTTCTAGGGTGTGGCCATCGGCAGACGGCTTCTGTCTCTCTCAGTCTCTCTCTCCATGTCTCGGTGATAGGCATCCAAGTTTATGTCATGGCCTCTACCTCTGTCCCTTGGGCTTACCCGATCACTCTCGGTGTTAACATCTAGCCCTGTCTCTGCTTCTTGTTGTTCGCGTGTGGGAAGAACATCAACACTCGCCTCACGTACACGACTGCCAGCTTACCCATACGTCGGCAGGATCACATTTGCAACAATATTACATATATATACTTTTTAATTAATATATCCGAAATGTGGCTTAAAATTTTAAAGAATATGACCGTAGACCTAAAAAGAAGTACGTGTTTACAATTCTTGGACATTAAAGCATTAAGAAAACCGTAGTTTACGAATAGTACAGCAGATTTAAATTTGGATAAAGTGCTCAATCCAAAAAGATCTGAAATTCGGAAGACCTGTAGAGAAGAAAATAGAAAGAACATCAACTAAATTACAAAAAGATATTGCCGAATATAGAGAATTGACGTAAAAAGGACTTTCGCGGATAACGGGTCTTTGAGTTTAGTCCATTCCACATTTTTTTTACGAAAATCTGCAAATAGTAAAGTTGTCCAAATTTGTTCCTAGATATCTCACACTCAAACAGAAAGAAAGACTCTGTGAGATGTGATACCATGCTTGAAATAATCTCAGATGACGTTTAATGGTTCATGAAAGTCATAATGGGGGATGAGACTTTAATTTATGGTTATAACCCAGAAACTAGTGTCTTCCTTCAAAAGAGCGGAGCTGAAAAGAAAATAAAAACAAAGCTCACTTACAACATACAAATGTAAGGCTATGTTTTTAAGAATTTTTTATCATAAATAACTAGTCGACCATTATCTCGTTCCTAAAAGACAAAACATCAACCAGCATATTTGGATCGATGTTTTACGGTAGATACGGAAAGCTATAAGGACAAAACGACCAGAAAATGGGATTTTCAGGATTGGGTTCTTCACCGCCACAATGTTAGATTTCACACGGCTGTTGCAGGTTTGAATTTCTCGACCAAAAAGAAAGTTCCTATACTTCCTCAGGATCATACTAACCGTATGTATACACGGTGTTTGCATAGGTAGCAATAAAAAACAGCAAACAGTTAGAAAACTATGAAATTTACATGTATTTACATGTATACATGGATTTTAGTCAGCTATAGTCTAGTAAAATAGCCCTTAAAGAGTTTTTAAACTCGAAAACTTGCCTTTTTAAATTCACCATAAACATTTTTTTTATTATGAAAAATCATAAAAATAAAAAAAACTCGAATAGTTACTGTTTGGTTAAAAATATATGTTTTATTTTTATTTGTTATTAATTGTTAATTATTGTATAAATTGTTGTTAAATATTATTCATTGATGTTATTCTATTCTTTATTGTTAATTTATATAATTCAATGTTTTACATAATTAATTCTTTATTGTTTTATTTTAATCTGTATATATTTTCATTGATTCGGCAACAGTGTGTTGTCTATATATTTTGTGTTTTGTTTGTTTACTCGTCAATCAGTCTAGTTTAAATCAGCCATAAAATTCATGTAGCTTATTCAAAGACCATTAAATTCAAAGGTTCCTTGATCAATTTGCGTGGAGTTTCCTTTACTCAATTCTACAGAATCAATTCAAATAATTCATCGCAGTACCTTAGCTCATAGAATTTGAGCTCGGTAGTTAACGCGAACACAGGTACATTTTGAAATTTGTATTCTTATATTGAACGCCGTGTTCGAGAATTTCAAGGGACAAATTAATGACCTTCTGGAAAGGAGATGAATATTGTCTCGGCCGATGTGAAATAACTAAAGCTTAATTATTTTCAAATATGGTTACTTTTTTCTCTCTTGGCGATCTTTTATATATACTCACGCATTATTATTATTGATAGATTCAATGAGAGCCACAATTATCAAATATAACAACTATATATCAAATATAACTTATATGATTATATATTACAAAAAGGTATATACAGTAGAACCTCCCTTTAGCGGACACCCCGCTAATGGACACCTCTCTACAAAGGACAGTTTTCATTTGTAAAATTGCCATTTTTACTATTTAGCAACTCTCCGGTAAGAGGACACCTCTCCCCAAAAGGACACTTTAGCTCTGCAATTAGGTGTCCTATACAGGGAGGTTTTACTGTATTATGAATAAATAATGAGTAAGATTACAAAATAAATCCTAAGAGACCGCAACTATTTTTATTTACTTGATTGAAGGAAGCTTTCGGGAAAGTCTTTCTTCAGATAACTAAAACGTTTTTGTTAGTTGAAGAAGGGATTGCCCTAAAGCTTTTCCTTTAATTAAGTAAATAAAAACAGTTGCGCGGCGTCTTATGATTTTTTTGTGATTTGTTGGAATCTACAATCCTGGAATATTGAGTAAGATGTATATTACTGTGTGATTGCTTAATGGGATCGTGAACTGACAACATTTGAGTGGAAATTCAAGCTACCTTTTCATTTGTAAACGCATGTCTGTTTACTTTAGTAAATAGGGAATCGTTTTCAATAGATCTAGATGGCACAAGGACCTACAGGACATGCAACAACTGTCCAGGTGTGGAACTAACACTTACCCACATATTCTCATGCCCAGCAATGGCCGCACCTTTGCAGAAAAATGACATGGACCCATAGCAGCATCTTTACACATCCAAGATAGAGGACATTGCGAATGCTGTGATAGAGATGCATGGAGACATTTGAGGCTCTTCATTGGACACGGCAACAACAACAAAGGAAGCTTTCGGATAAGCCTAGCTTTAGTTATCGGAAGAAGGGCTAGCTATATTGACCATGGTGATCGTGACTTCTACAATGCATATTTTCCAAGAGTATTAACACCAAACCCATATTTCTCATATGTTTATATAAATTACCAACCATACAGAAATATAGGTTCAAAAATATGATAAAAATAATAATTGAAATATTTAAAAAACGTTCAAAGCTACAACATTTTCCAGAATTTATATTGAAAATAATCAAGTTTAACAGAAGTTGTTCTCCATAAAAAACAATAAGCGAAGTAATTAATATACTAAATGATTTCTTTGTTTTTATGCAGCTGTTTTATTTCGTGGGAATTAATTAGAAAAACGAACCTAATTTGCTCCATTTTCCCAAATTACATTTTATTAGAATAAACATTTCATTATTTAAAAATTGTTTCTTGTTTTTATTAGGGAAAAAGGAGTGTCTTTTATAATTATTTTTGTGAGTAAATACATTTGAACTGAATAATATTTTGAGAATTCATTGAAGGTATCTATATATATATATTTTTTTATTTGAGTAATATTCTAAATGAAATCCTCATTCAATTCATTATCACAGGATTTCGAATTTTGACAATATATATATGTTATGTAAAAATATTATTTTCTTTCAAATATATTTCATAGATTAAATTACTCTGTTAAATCGACCACCAGAGGTCGCCGTTTTCACTATATTATATCATTGTTGTTGTTTCCCGATGGCCGGCTCAAACGTTTGTAAATTATGTAAATACGTTTTTTTTTTTCATTTTTCCTTGTTCTACTCGCCTTATGACAGGCAGAGATTTTCTCTAATTATGTTTATATTAATAAGCAAAATATAAAGCAATAATGAACTGAACTTTTTTCAGCATTATTACCACGACTGCAAAAAAAAAAAATATCGTAAAATACTCATGGATACCAAAATCAAGCTACAGCTAATCTATATTAATTAAATGGAAATTTCATAAGTGTACATCACTAAAAACTTTCGTTACAATGCATCAATTTCGACCAAATGCAGGTTTTGCTTAACATCAAAATATTTTTCCTAACTTTAACATACATAACTTTGCTGTTATCGATAAAATACAAAAAAAAAAAAATCAACAGAGTTAAAGTGTTTACACTTTCAAAAGTGCTTACACTTTTGCGCTTCTTGGAAAATTAGTTTTAATCTTTTTTATATATATTTTAATAACTTTTATACATGGTAAGATACTTTTATTTTATAGTTTTCATATTTCATACCAAAAAAAGTTGAAGCCTTACTTGATGAGATCAATTTTATTTTTTAGATACATTTTTAGGCTTTTCAAAAGTGTTTACACTTTTGCGCTTCTTGGAAAATTAGTTTTAATCTTTTTTATATATATTTTAATAACTTTTATACATGGTAAGATACTTTTATTTTATAGTTTTCATATTTTATACCAAAAAAAGTTGAAGCCTTACTTGATGAGATCAATTTTATATTTTAGATAAATTTTTAGGCTAATTTTAATTTATTTCTTTTTTATTTTATATACAGATTATATATGCTATTTCTAACTTACGTTGTTAGTATTTTTTATAAGACTAAGGTTATTTATATTATTTTTTACAAAAAAAGATTGAAATTTCATTAATGTGCTCAATTTTATGTCTTTTTTGAGGACCTTAACAAAATTTTTAATTAATTGTTTAGATATTTTAATAACAGATTATTTATGGTGTTTTCAACTTATATGGGTTGTTTTGTAAAAAAAAATTGGGTTATTTCTATTTTTTTTCACTAAAAAGCTTGAAATTTCATTAATGTGCACAATTTTATGTCTTTTTTGAGGACCTTAACAAAATTTTAATTAATTGCTTAGATATTTTAAAAGTAGATTATTTATGGTGTTTTCCACATATATGGGTTGTTTTGTAAACAAACTTTGGGTTATTTCTATTTTTTTTCACTAAGATGCAAGATAAGGCCCTTCTCAAATATTTCTTAAGAAATTTTTATTTAATTATTTAGATCTTTCAAATACAAATTATTTGTGGTATTTATAACATATAGGTGTTGTGTTTTTAAAATATTTGTTTTTTTTATTATTAATCGCAAAAAAGAGCAAGCAATTTCATTGTGTTCAATTATGTGTCATTTTGAGGTCCTTTTTTAAATTTTCTTATGGAATTTTTTAATTATTGCTTTGATCTTTTAAATACAGTTTATTTATTATATTTTCTACATATATGGGTTGTATCTAAAAAATAGGTTATTTATATTTTTAAATAAGCAAGGGATTTCTTTTACGGATTCATTTATTTGTCTTTTTGACGTCCTTTTTCAAAATTTTTTTAAAGATATTTTAATTTATTTGATTAAATATTTTATATTTAGATTATTTATAGTTTTTTTTAACATATAGGGGTTGTATTTTGTATTTTAGAAAATTATTTCTATTTTTTTCCTCAAAAAAGCATGCTTTTTCATTGCCGTATCCAGCGGTTGGTCTATTTTTGAAGCTTTTTAATGATAACTGGTTTTGTACATTAATTTTTTGGTAATATAATATTATGATTTTAGTTTTTAAAAATCTTTTTAACATATCTGAAGGTTATTTTAAATAAAAAAATTAAAAATTTTGATTATTACCTCAAAAAGACAGGAAAATTTTATGCTTTGTTTAGAAATTGCTGGTTTTGAAGCTTTTGTTATTAATCTCAATCTAAATTTTTTTTCAGAATATGCCTCGCCACAGCCGACGTTTACTTGGTAGGAATACGGCTGCTTCCAGGAGATATAGGAATGCTAGAGCTATTGAGACACCACTTCAAAGTGAGACGCGTCGTGCGCTTCGCCGTCTTAGGTATTCTGAAGCCCGCGTCGCAGCTACACAAACTATGC
The DNA here is from genome assembly GCA_030710605.1 of Cordylochernes scorpioides. Taxonomy (NCBI): domain Eukaryota; kingdom Metazoa; phylum Arthropoda; class Arachnida; order Pseudoscorpiones; family Chernetidae; genus Cordylochernes; species Cordylochernes scorpioides. The sequence continues at coordinate 34,365,336 of CP092881.1, read as the reverse complement.
AAGTTCCTGTTCAGCGTATTCAGCTTTGGACTCATAAGCCGTTTTCAGGTTTGCAGTATAATGCCCATATTGATTATAAAGCTGATTCATCTGTCGATATAGGCCAAATGTCTCGGGTATGCCAGTTTTGCTCCGCTTTGAGATTTAAAGATGATGTAATGTAATAGAAACAAAATAAACCTCATCCTACCTAATATACATTACTTCTGAGGATTAAAGATTTTGATTTGTGTTGAGAATTTTGCATGCATTTCTCTATTTCTTTTCTTATCTTGCAAAGCTAATGGATTGTTTAGGTTGCTTATTTTTGACTCGCCAATTTGTTTAGTGATAAAGTGGTATAGCGTTCTTTTTCAGAGCATCACCCTACAAAAAAATTACCTGACCTTTCCTAATATTCAGATAGATTTATTATATCAACATACTAGACTACAAACATTCCCTCGAGTAAAACCCGGGCGGAGCCGGGTACACCCGCTAGTAATTATATATATTTCAAAACATGCTATAAATCACATGTTCATGTATTATGGGATCAAGCAAATGATCAATAAATCTATTTAAAATCCTCTAAAATCAACAAGAAAATCTTTATGTAATATATATACAAAAAATCATGAAACGCATCGCGCAATTCTTTTTTTTGTTTACTTGATTAAAAGAAGTTTTCGGGCAAGCCCTTCTTCAGATGCCTAAAGCTGGGCTTCCCGAAAGCTTCCTTTGTTGTTGTTGTCGTTTCCAATGAAGAGCCTCAGATGTCTCCATGCATCTCTATCACAGCAGTCGCAATGTCCTCTATCTTGGGTGTGTAAAGCTTCTGTTCTGGATCAAATTTCTGCAAGTCTGCAGCCATTGCTTGGCATGAGAATATGTGGGTAGGTGTTAGTTCCGCATCAGGAAAATTGTTGAATGTCCTGTAGGTTCTTGTGCCATCTGGATCTATTGAAAACTATTGAAAAACATTCGACCAGATAAATTCTTGTTCATTTCCAAGGTGACTAACGTGGCAACGGCACCCATTTTCCAATGAAGAGCGAAATCTTCTTTTAATCAAGTAAATAAAAATAGTTGCGGTACGTTTCATATTTTAGGGTAAATCATCATTTAATTGATGTTTTTTTTTTCTATAAATGGCGCTAGCAAACATTAACGCTCAGTTGAGAAAGATAAAAAAAATCATCATTCATTATAAAATATCTATTATAATATATCGTGTGTCACCCACAATGTATCAACATTAGAATTAATTAGCAAAATAGAGCGCGATTCGCTTCGAAAATTGTTTAAAAATTTGAAATTTTATGAATTTCTATCTATCTTAAATAGTCTGTTAATCTTGTTGTTAATGTACATCAATTCAAGTTCGATTTTAGTGACTATATGGACAAATGATTTCTAATTTGATCCGTTAGTGACCAATATTCGCAGCTCATCTAGTGACCTTCTGCTAGTTTTCTTGAATCCTTCTAGCTTTCTCATTGCAGGTCTTCGCTATTCCTTCAATTTCTCCCATAATCGTCTTTACAGTTATTCATCTAACCCATCAATGTTTCATCTGTATATAAGAGGAAAATAACGCTCTTTCTTTTTTTTATTTTTAGAAATACTTTCTAATTTTTTCCTTTTATATTGTAGTAAAGATAGAAGGAAACTTCATAATATTGAAAATAGAATAGAGAATTTGTGCTAAATCAATTTTTATTAACTCTTAAAATTGATAGATACAAATTTCCTATTATTTTTATTTTACTTATTTTATTCCAGGTTTCTAGATTATATTCTAAACTTTACGTTTAAAAACTTCTATATTTATTAAGGTGAAAATATCAGTCTTTCACAGGAATAAGTTTCTTTTAAATTTTTCAATTCACAAATCTCTCTAGTAGAGATGATAACATTTCCTAAAACAGCATATCATTATCATATTTTATTCTAAATACATTCTTCAACGTTGAAATGAGTTCCTTTTGGAAAACTAGAGATATCGGGTAATTATTAAATCTACTCTCTTTATGAAGATAGACAATAAGACATTGTGTTATACAGATTCTCATATTCTTAAAAAATAATATTTTTAATAATTGAAAAGAGTGAGAAAACCTTTAGGTATAAATGTATTGCATTAAGTGTTTTGGAGGATTGAAACATCGAATTTTTAAATGTTTATGAAGTAAGATTGCACTATAGCTTGAATGCCTTGATGTGCTACATATAAACATTTATCACAATTTTAAAAGGAGAAAATTCTAGAAATAAGTAACATTAGGCTATCATTTAGACAAATCTAATAGACCGATTTTAAGGAAGTTTAATTTAAGACAGCGGTTCTTTAAGGTTGCTATGACTAAATGGAATCACAACAAAAAGTAACATCAGCAACATATTCCAAAGAAGCAGATTAAATAAATATACAAGGGATCTATTTGGTTGAAATAATGAAAATTATAGAAAAATTAAAAAAATACAAATATATTTTCTGAACATAGAGTAATATAATGACACTATGCGGCGCTGAGTTTATTTATACAAAATGTAATGTCTTGACAAAGGTTGGCGTTTAGCCAACCGAAATATTGGCAAATAAATCTTTTATTCAATTCAATATATGCCTTTTTATTATCTAAAGATTTAATTCTGTAATTCAAAATTAAAAAATGAAATCACTCACTATATTTTTGATTGCTCTGCTCTTAAAGAAGAACCCTTATGCTCAAAACTGGGCAACTCTGTGCTTCACTCCCATCAATAATTGACAATATGACCCAGAATAAGTATATTGCTACGGCGTTTTATGGTTTCCACAATTCCATATCTCAGAAGAAGGCCAAGTGACACTCACTCCTCACTTTCTTACTGCTACTCTTTTTGTGTTGTTTTTCTTGCTTCCCTCTTTCTCTTTCTTGTTTTTTTTTTCTCTTTTTTTTTCTTTTTCTTCTGTCTATATCGTTGTTTCCTTTGTCTCACTGCTTTGTTTTTATGCATACCTCTGGTGAATCCTGTATAGGGTCAGTGACCCTAAATAAAGGCTTTTTGTTGTTGTTGTATCTAAAGATTTAAATATGGATTGCTCTATATTCAGAACGATTTTAATCAGTTTTGGTGCTGACGCGTTTCTCCTAGCAAGAACAATGGAGACGCATCGTTCCGAACAAATATCTATACTCAAATTACATTGGAAAAAAATCATATTGATAAAGTGTGTCATTTAATATTTATAATACAGTATTAGATTTATTTTCTTTATGTTAACTGAAAAATGAATTTTAAAATAAGATTTGTGAAAACTAGGTTTCCCATTTAAACGAGCGGATTTCATGTTAGCATTAAAGAATAAACTTCGATAGAAATATCTATTATGCCTTCCCCTTATTAAAGAGCCATTGTGGAGAAATTCTCAATTGAAACTTTAGAAAATAAAGATATATTTATTACAAATTGATTTCAGAGGTATCAAGAAAATTGAATTATTTGTAAAGAAAGCCTTTTATCAAATTTTATCCGTTTATTTTTATATGAGAGTGTAGCTGTAAGTATGCGTACTTTATAAAATATAAGCAAGATAATTTATTAGAGCTAAAATAATGAAAATAATATATAATATATTTTCAACTTATCAATATATGGTGTATATAATATATTGTTGTTTAATATGTGAAACACTATGTTTAATGTTAAGTCTATAACATGTAATATAAATAAATTTACTAAGCAATTTAAAACCAATATTTTCATTAATAATAAAATTTCAAAAATCTTTTGATAAATTGTTTATTATATTGCTACGAAGGGATTTAACATTTTATTAGATTATCTAGAAAGAGTGTACCCCAAATAAATAAGAAATTGGGCAATTTAAACCAAAATGTTTTTATAGAGAAAGAAAAAATAAGTTTATAAATTTTATGATTTCACTTTTCTCAATATATAAAATCCACTTCAGGATGGGTAAAGTGAAATATTCTCATCTATATATTTTATATATTTGACGAAGTAAGGAATCTTTTGTCAGTTCTTGATTATTATTCTGCTAGCTATTTTTAAATATAAAACGTCAAATATATCAAAGTTTGAATAAAGTATAATAAAAACAATTATATTTATAACATTTTTTATTTAAATGATATTTTTCATACAAATATGCATAAAATCTTCGAAACTATTACAGACGGGTATGATTCTTTAAAAATTAAATATAATTTCTACTGCCCTTACTGCAATGGAAAAATTAATGGGAGGGCCTAGCTCATCAGTGATGAACCCTCCCAGCGGTTTCGCCAGTTTAATGCATAATATCTTATTATATTTTACTTTCAAAGAGCGAAATGATTTTTATAGTATCTTTAAAATATGATACCTTTAATATTGATGTGTAATAATTAGAAAGTCACAAATACTTTCAATATTCTATTCTTTATTTATCATTTTTGTATCCATATCCAATTGAAAATCCAAGTTGTCCTTATGAAAAATGTGAAGTTTTGAATATACCTTTGGTATAAACAGGGAAAATAAAGTTAGTTTAAATATTTCAGTATTAGGTTTGACTAATATAAATTCACTTTCTATCTTTCTGAAAATATATTTCTTCTGGAAACAACGAGGGGAACATTTAGTGTTGTTATTGTCTATCATAATTGGCATATAATGAAAAGGTTAGGATACATCAAACAAGGCCATTATTAGAAACTCGCAATGAATAATCTAAAACATCTCATTAGCTTCTGATATTTTCTCAAGTTGAAACAGAGTTCAAGTAACCAATTGAAACTTTAGTACATTTATAATTGCAACCTTTTGAATCTTTTAACTGCTACTTCATATGTGTTTCGACAAAACATAATGTAACTAATTTGATGGAGAAGGTATTTTTTATTTCATGTTTGATTTCTATTTACAGCAAACCTTCTATCTATATAAATACAGAAGTCTTTGAAGTTAGATTTATTTGAAATATTTGGCCATTTTTACTGTATATATATATATATATATATATATATACTTGAAACCTTTCTATGAGAGGCTTTCATTAAAAATATATTTAAAATGACAAAATAAAATTCTCAGAAAGGAGAATATCAATATTTAACGATTATATTTATATGACTAAAATAAGCGGCAGGGTGCCACAGAATTGCGACCAGTTCGTGAAATGGTCAGCCATTGTTGGTCATATACTGGGCGCTCTAAATACAAGGTGCGTTCATTAATTTCCAGGACTGGTTAAAAAATAAAATAAATAAAAAATCTAAAGAATTTTTTTTATACAGAGTTAAATATTGGACATTCGAATACACCTGACTGAAAGCACGAGTCTCGTGGCGCACGCGCCGATCTAAAAATAGAACAAAACAACTTCCTTGTAACGTTCGCATTTCTAATTTTAAAATGGCCATTTTCGAAGAGCAGAGAATCTGCATTAAGTTTTGTTTTAAATTGAAAAAAGTGATACTGAGACGTATGAATTGATTAAAGAAGCTTTTGGCGATGCAGCTTTATCCCGTTCAAGAACTTTTGAATGGTTTTCACGCTTCCAAAAAGGTCGGGAAAAGGTAAACGATGATCAGCATACTGGGCGTCCAAGATCATTACGTTGCGAGGAAAACAAGCTCAAAATAAAGGAATTAATTAAATCTAACAGAAGAATTTCTATTAAAGACTTATCTTCAGAGACTGGACTATCTGTAGGACTGTGTCATCAAATAGTAACAAAAGATTTGGACATAATCCGGACGTCTTCAAAATTTGTTCCCCGGATTCTAACAAAGGAACAAAAGGAGGTTAGAATGGATGTCTGCAAAAACATGGTTGAAATGACTCGGACCGATCCAGAATGGATACAAAAAATCATTACCGGGGATGAGACATGGGTGTATCAGTATGACCCGGAAACCAAACGTCAATCCAGCCAATGGATTGAAAGAGGGGAACCGAAACCCAAAAAGGCAAGATTTACAAAATCCAAAGTCAAGACATTGCTTGTTACATATTTTTATATTATTGGTTTGGTTCACCATGGATTTATTCCTTTCGGACGTAAAATTAATCAAGAGGTTTATTTGGGGATAATGAGGCGCTTAAGGGAGGCAGTGTGCCTTAAAATACCTGAAAGATAGCAAAACAATGACTGGATACTTTACGTCGATAATGCGCGGCCGCACACAGCCCATGTTGTTTTGCAGTTCTTGGCCAAGCATTCAACCATACAGATCCCTCATCCACCCTATTCCCCCCGACTTAGCCTCCAATGACTTTTTCCTCTATCCTAAATTGAAAATGAAGTTGAAAGAAGGAAATTTGACAACGTTGATATGATACAAACTGAATCGAAGGCAACCTTGAGGAACCTCCCAAAAAGTGATTTTATCTCCTGCTTCGACAATTGGAAAAAAAGATGGAACAGGTGCATTGAGGCAGAAGGGGCATATTTTGAAAATATTAAATTATATTTTTTTATTTGTTTATTTTCTCAAAGATACAGAGCAGTCCTGGAAATTAATGAACGCACCTTGTACATCTAGCTTTGGACATACCTTTTGGTCATTTTGCGAATTGGTCGGCCTAGTCCGTACTACATATTCGCTGATATGCATACTACGTATGTGTAATTGAATATTGCACAATGAAGGTGAATGTCATATCTAGGGATAAATAAAAACTTATATAGCGTTTGCTACTATAAACAGAGACCTACACAGATTTATAAAACCGCAATATAAGTAGGATTAATATATATGATGATATATATATATTCTGTTTTATATTCTAGTGCTTTTTTAATTCTCCTTTATTGTGCCTCATCGAAAGGGATACAAATATTTGACCAATGGTTTTAGCTTTATATATATTGAAATTTTATATGTTATAGGACTCACTTCATCATATTTCTGAGCGCTATATAATGGTTAGAGGTCAGGGAGTATTTTGTTAATATATTTGGTTTGGTCTTCTCAGGCCCTGATGATGAGCTAATACTTGAAAGATTGCTACTTTAACTTAATGATTTATTTATTTATCTATTATCAAATAGGAGGCGATATCCCCATAAGGAATACTTACGTCAAGAAACAACACTAAACTTAGATACTATATTACATAAACAATTGAGTAATTACATGGTTTGAGTAGAGTTTAAAGAAGAAAATAAAGAAAAGAACATTAGTATCATGTTTGAATTTACAACCAACTAATGAAATAAACACAAACAAATATACCTAGTTTGGTTTAATATAGAAACTTATTGTAAAGGTCTTAAATGATATATTGTGACCATACATTTACAATTATCTTGAGAATATTTAGTCAAAGTTTAAAATATTTCTGCCATAAAATTACGCTTTTTTCTTTAATAACTATTCAAAATTTATCATACAGTATTCCACTTTTATAAGGTTGTTAAATGGTTAACATGTTCTAAGGAAAATATATTAGAAGGAATTTATATATATATATATATATTAAAAATAAAGAAGGCATCTCCTGACCACGAGCACATGTGCTTTTTAGATGGCAGAGCGCCATCTAGTGGAGCAAAAATAAACTAAACGTTTATTTAGCTTGCTCCGTGATATAAAAAAGCACATGTGCTCGTGGTCAGGAGATGCCTTCTTTACTATTAATATCAACACCTGACCCACTTATCTTTTATTTTTTTATATTGTTTTTTCATATATATATATATCTCTGTAAGAGATTGTTTACAAATTACTATATACAGTAGAACCTCCCTCTAAAGGACACCTAATTGCAGAGCCAAAGTGTCTTTTAGAGAGAGGTGTCCTCTTACCGAAGAGTTGCTAAACAGTAAAAATGGTAATTTTGCAAATGAAATCTGTCCTTTGTAAAGAACTCTTCTCTAGCGGCGTGTCCGCTAAAGGGAGGTTCTACTGTATATATATATATTTATATTTATTAATATGTATAAACATACCATATATATTAAGGATAACATCAAATCAATGATATAGAAGTTCACAAATAGCTCTCATCATTGTTAGAAATAAAGACAAATAACAATAATTTGCTGATATAAAAGGAACTATAGAGGAAGAAAACACGAGGTAAGGTAGAAAAATAAATTGCTGGCATCATGAAAGGAAAGAGAAGATGGTAAACCTCGGTCCTGCAGGCGAAATTTTCAAGTGCCGCTATCAGCTTTATTTTTCTTCTCTATATTTTATTACCATTAGTTGCGTACGGCAATATTTGGGAATGGTAGCTTCAAACAGTTTGATTACTTATTGGTATTCGATGTTTTGAGATAGATTTTACAATTTTAATGACATCACAGAACGGATCTCATCTCTACGTAGAAAGTTGTGCGAATTAAAAGTACAGAAAAATATTATTTGATGTATCTTATAACTTTCTTTTAATAGTTTTATAATATGAATCAATATATTTTGCTCAATACTATTGCCTTTATTTTATTTATAGTTATTTTTGACGAATAAACAAAAGGAAATATATATAATTAATATGTATTTTTGAAGAAAATATGGGATAGTTGGGAGCTTGTGACAATTGGAATCTCTGTGTTAAGATACGCATAAATATAATAATTTACTTTTTCTATTATAGAAGAGAGTACGTTATATATATATTTTATAAATTCAGTTATTTCCTACAATAATTATACCAATGCTAAATAAATACCAAAATCTTACAAGATCAAAATTATTTGCAAAATTCTTTGAATTCTAAATAGGGTTTATATAATGACAGAGGTTTTTACAAAATATTTTAGAAATTATTTGAATTATATATCTTTATTCCTTTTTTTTTTTGGTATTGAATCGTAGCAAAATATCTCATCTCTCTCAAAAATAGATTTCACTAACTTTATGGTTTCTCTTTTTTTTTGTGCGCGACTAAGTTAAAATTTTTTTTTTTTACCCACACACGCACACAAACAAACAAATATATATATTATATACTATTTGGAATTGAATTATTGATCTTAGGTGAAGCAATAATACGTAATAACTGTAAATAAATTTAATTGAATTTATTTTTTAAACTCTTTGATTCCTTGAACATATTCGAGTATTCGATTGAGTTCAAGTGATTACACACATAGCTCTTGCGATTTAACTCGAATTCTTTTTGCATTTCTATTTACTCCTTGAAGGCGAGAATGATTGAGATTGAAACAGCTTTATTACATCGCGCATTATATAGGGTTAAATACAGATATATATTGAATCCACAAAGGATATATAATTAGATGATAAATTATTTACATAAACCTTTTTAAGCAATTTATTTTCAACCTTTCGGCATCCCTCTGTTGCCTATTTCAAGTATCCATTTTTTCTGATATTTACTTTTATAAAAATTCTGAATGATCTGATGTTTAAAAAGCGTGGAGCGTTACAGTGCCGTTTTTCATGAGGATATATTTTTATAAGGATAAAGAGTAAACGAAGGAGAGACCTTCCATATTCGGTTCTTAATAGGTAAATAAATACATTATTGCACCCATGGCAATGAAACATACATATACTCATAGAGAAGGAAGTTGTACTTTTTAGAATGTATATATATTATTATTAATTTTTCTTTTTTACTTTTTAATGGGAGAAAACGTTCGAATTTACATTATGGGAAATCTGCCATTATATAAGCAAATAAGGAATAGTTTATGCATAAATTAGTAACTTTCTTAAGTTTTGTCCATGAGTGTGAATATCATTGTGATAAGAAATATTTATTAATTTATAAAATATCGAAAATTCACATTTCAGTAAATATTACCATGAAATGTTTATTTTACTTATTTCGAGTACACATGATGCAGACCATAAATCATAGTAGGTATTTAGTATTTACTTTTTACTGTGAGTACATCACATGGTTACCCATGTAGGAAACAGTTCGAATTTTAAACTTATATACAAACTAGCCGAATGACCCGGGCAACGTCCGGGGTTTACCCGATTAAATGCTTTTATTAAAATACTATTTGTTACAATTATAAGTTTGGCGCCTTTAATAAATGCATATATTAGTTAATAACTATAGCCTATGTGCTTTATCTGTCTATGTACTGTTGGCTTCCGTAGGCGTCTCATACTGGGAAAAGGAAAGAGAGGATTCCATTTAGTTATTAACTAATATATGCATTTATTTAAAGAGCGACCCGCTCCAAACCAATGGTTACAAAAACGAAAGAGCGAGTGGGGGAGGCATGATGGGGGGGGGGGGCAAAGGTGGCGTGACCGTAGCCAACCAATAGGAGTGCGCCATTCCAAAAAAAAAAAAGCAAACGGTGACAGAGGTCGATGAGGAATGACGCTCGTAACTGTATATAGAATGTGCTATGGCTTTTGTGGTTATTCGCACTCCATGATAAAGTTGAATTTTTCAAAGAATTGAGGACCATTAAAACAAACTATGTCTTCAGAAATAGGTACTAAATGCAGATTTCGACCTCGAGTCGTGACTGATGAAAAATGTCGTTGGTTTATACCAGAGATCGATAAACTACAGCTCGTGAGCCACATGCTACTCTTTGGGTGTAAATCTGCGGCTCTTTATATAGTTCCATACACAAATATTATGTATGCGAGTGCTATTTATTGTTGGCAAAAAAAAAATTTGTGGCTCTTTAAAAACCTTGATATTTTGTAAATTGTAATTTTTGACTCTTCCAACTTAAAGATTTGCCGACCCCTAGTTTATACCAATCTTCCACTAACATATTCATTGTATTAAATATAGAGAAATATATTAACATGAAATAAACGTTACATTTTCTCACTGGTGTAAACTTAGCTCGACACTTCATTTTGACCTACAATACATGTCATTATTTATTTATAAAATACACTCAGGGACAAAACACAAGGAAGTTTCATATTTTGATGTCGCCGGTTATCTGTTTTTTTTGAAGAAGAAGAAGAAGAAGACAGAGGCTATTTTATTCACACTTGGCTATCTCGTGTGTTTCCAATTAGGTTCACTGTGTATCAAATATACTATTTCAGATATATTGTCTGAATCCCGATTTAAATGATAAAAGGTACGACTTCCTTAAGTGCTATTAATGAGGTATTTATTTTATCAATTATTTTTTGAGAGAGAGAGATTCTACTCTGAAATAAACACTAAATTTATCTTACCGGTCTAAAGATAGATCGATGCTGCATTTTGACAATTTAATTTTTATTTATTTAATAAAATATATGGACTTTTTCTAATGTGTATATATAAGTGTTTGAATGGTATTAGCTTTTCAAACAAAATTTTTATATCCTCTTCTAATGATAAAAAGGACATATATTGACCTCTAAAATGAAATTTTAAAGATGGCATAGGGCCAACTTTCGGAATAAAAATATATTCTAAATACTATTTTGATTTTTACTGAGTATTGATCAAATTCCCTTTCTTGATTCATCAAGAAAAGCCAACCACAAACGCACTTTAGATTGTTCGCTCGTTTTGATCACGACAAATTATTATATTTTTTGAAACAAAAAAGAAAATATTTCGAAACCTCTTAATCTATTGCCTTAGCAAGCTATTGAATCGTGATTCAATGATTTATTGTCTTGATAAGAAAGTACATTTAGGAGAAATTTAAGAAAAAGCATATCTTTTTTAATTTTTGAAGTAACAAAATAATTCTGATGCGCAATCGAAAAACCCTATGTCTATGATAACACAGTAAAAAAGCGTCGTAAAATATGTTTTTATTTATAACTGTTATGTAAATATAAAGTTACCTGTTTTTCCATTGTTTTAATTTGCCTACATTTTGATAATTCGAAATATTTTATCCCATACTTGGAATAATTCAGTTTAAACAAACGCACAAATTCTCAATCATGCAATGTATAAAGAAACCAATTCATCAAGGAATGCTGAAAATACAAATCTAAACAAATTATCTATAGGGTTGATGGAATTCGTACAAAAATGCTTTAACATGTAATCTAATTATCTCACTGAAGTAATCCAACTAGATTACATTCTAGCTGTTCAACAAGTGGAGAGACACCAAAAAATCCATTAAGAGGACAGAAAGGCTGACAGACACAAAGTGTGCATTCAACAGGTCTGTGGAACTGTCGAGAGGATGGGCACAATGGGCCGGATCTCAGAGAATTACTTCACCCTCAGCACGTCCCAGAGGAGCTGATGTTTTTCACGGACAGATTTATTGAGTCCATGTCTGAATGGAGGGTTTAATTAGAGACATCTTCGATTGGATTGCACCAATTAACCTCGGAGATCCAATTTATTCTGTTTGCGCCTTAATACATGCAGCAGTGGTATTGTAACTAATTGTATTCTGGATTGGACACTTGCATCTACTCTCATTACCACCCTGTAATTTGGCAGGAAGATAAACCTAATTGGTGACACTTCTATTGCTATGGGAGATATTGCCTGCGCGTGCCTCAACTTGGAATAGAACGCACGTTCAGCCATTTTATATCTCCCCATATATATGCATAGCTTATGTAAATATTTAGTGTTATATTTTTTGAAAATATATCTTTAAGAATATCTTTGTTGTGAGTTTAATCTGTATCACAATGTGTATCCGAGCAAAGAAAGGCCTTTTTCCGAAAGTTTCTTGTATTATCAAAAGTTAAAAATAAATTAATTTTATTTATTAATGTCAAACACAAATTGAAAATATTTTCTAACTACATTTTCCTTTGTAATTACATTTATGAACAAAGTTCAGGGAAGTGTAACGTCTTTGATGCGACCGGTCTGTGGTCTTTTGAAGGAGACAGAGGCAAATTTGTTTACCCTTGATAATCTAGTGTATCTTTTCAATAAAGGTCACTGTATCAAATATCTTTCAGAGTTATTGTCTGAATCACGTTATATATGCTAAAAGGTACAACTTCCTTAAGTTTTGTCCATTATTGTGTACTTATATTCAATTGAATATCCGTATCTTTGTATGCATTTAATATGCTGCAATACTTAATTAACATGTGTGGGGGGAAATAGGGGCACCTCTTTCGTTTAATTGTATTAAAATAATAAATTTATCGATGATTTTCGCCATTGTTTGAAGAAGTGTTGTTAGAAAATAAATAAAAGAGACAGTAGGAAAGTGGTAAGATTAAATTTTCCTTTTCGAAATGTAGTAGATAAGATCAACAATTACACTCTAGACTAAAGAGATATTCTTTTTTTTTTTCAAGCTTACCTTCTCAGCGAGCGATAAGATGGAGCGATAGGAATAATGAAAAAAAGTAGCTTCAACGATAGGATAATGTACAAATGAGAGGATTAAGTGATATTTTTAATGTATTTACAATGATATTAATTTACAAATCAAAATAAAACTTTTAAGGTTGCTAAAAATGGTTGTTTTAATACATACAAATAATAAAAAAAGGAAAATGTGTTATTTTAAAGATATAAAAAAGTGTATTTCTAATTATATTTATATTATAAGAACATTCGTTGCGCCTCAAATAAGCATTTTATACAAAAGTGACATATATATTCATATATACTTATACAGGATTGCCTTAGAAAAAACCATAGTCCTTTATAATTACTTGTAGACCTTAAAATTAAGCAAGGGCATGTGCCAGATTTTGATAATGCAATAGTTTTATACAAAAATGTACAGGATAAACACACACGATTATTTCTGGAGAGCTGGACATCTATAGAAGATAAAAATAGCATTAATAGGAAGATAGAAATACCACAATCATACCTACAGTTAAAATTAGTATATTAAGATACAATAATTCAATTTGAATGGTTTGGTTACACCAACATATCTATATATATAAAAATGAATGTTTGTATGTTTGTTGGTTTGTATGTCCGGTATACAAATTCGCAGTAGTTCACTAATTCAAACCAAAATTTCCATACATAGGTAAAAAATAACGGGGAAGACGATAGGCTATTTTAAAAATATATAAATCAATTATTAAAACTATATATTCAAATTATTCTACTTAGCTCACGACCAGCGCCCTCTAGAACGCTCAGGCGACCTGCCGGCAGCCAACGGGCGTGCGCCGCCGGCAGGTCGCCTGAGCGTTCTAGACGAGAAGCTTTTTCTTAATTACAATGCAAGTCCTTAACTATATTTACAGGTTTTCTAATTTATAACTATTTCACATATTTACATATATATTTTTATTTTTTTGCTATAACTGATTGAATTCGCCGTTTAAAATAACTGCTCTTGCTATATTTGCTATGGTTTTTTTTGCTATGTTTTATTGTGTTTGAATAATACATTTAATCGTGTAAACCCGGGCGTTGCCCGGGTCATTCGTCTAGTGTTATATAAAACAACACTTCTCGTGCGCGCATCACGCGGATAATAATCTTACAAGGAGTTTACATTTTCCTAGAAGACAGGTGAACAGCCTCGTCGAAATATCGAATTTTAATAAAAATATATTTGATCCAAAATATGATTTATTTTTATAATTAATATATCCTTATATACATTCGCGTTGAAATATTGGATATTTAATCAAAACACTTAAAAACAAACATCAAGATTGGAGCATAGCTTCTCGTGAAATATTACATACATTTAAAGAAGAATGTAATGCTTTTTTGATCTTGATCCAAAATTTGGTAGGAATAAACACGAAACCTACTAAATATATAGAAAACATCACTAAACCTTATCTTTATCTGAAATGGACAAAAAACGCGATTAACGTATTATCAAAATATTTAAAATAATTCTCATAGGAGGTGTAAAAAAATAAATAAAGAGAGAGCGTTGTTTATAATATAGCAGCTTCAATTCGTAGAATTAAACTCTTTAAATTAAATAAAGAGAAAAACATTAAGTTATATAAAAAAAGAATCTTACATAAAAATATTATTATAACATATTCTCAGTGATTCAATTGAATTTTTAATCAAGAAAAAAATATTTTTATAAATTTAATAAAATATTTTTGCTCGTTTATATTGAATTCTTTAGTCAAATAGAGCTCTAAAATTATATTTAATTAAGCTGGTTATAGAACCTTAAATGAAATATAAAAGGTTTAAATATAAAAAAATCTAAGTAATTGAAGTCAAATATTGAATACCATTTTTCTTTCTATATGGAGAAATATATTTATAATTTGATGCATTAGCTCCATCTGTTATAAAAAAATTGAAACTATGTGAGACGCGTATGTTATTTTTTTTTTTGAAAAACACACACATGGATGAAGCCTTTGGCTTAAAGCAAATAATAATAGGTTGCAAAATAGAGTGATATCCATGAGATGTACACTGCCCACAAAAAAATTACACCACCTAGAAATTCTTATCTAAACTTTCTGAAATTGGCGAGCTATATGTCTATTATGTGAAAAATGATTGATTGAAATTTCAAAAAAGGGATATACATTTATTGAAATACACAATTTTTTTTCAATATACGATGTATCCTCTTTTGGCACATATACAACAGCTACACGAGAAGGCATACTGTGATACAGTTCTTTTTTTTTTATGGCTTCTTGTGGAATGCTAGACCAATTTATTTCAATTTTTGCCGAAGCTTTTGAAGATTATTTGTGGATGTGGAGATTTCCAAATTTTCCTTTTTATCATGTCCCATACATGCTCAATTGGGGAAAGATATAGAGAAAATGCGGGAAAGGAAAGAATGTCAATATTTGGAAGGAAGGCTTGTGAGATGTTGGCTGTATTTGGTCGGACGTTATCTTGTTAGAAAACGACATTGCTAGTCTGCGCAAGATAAGATAACACAACAGGTTGAAACACATAGCCGATGTATAGGTCAGCAGTCATTGTGACTTGAATAAAGACTAAAGGGGTTCTACTTTCATAACTGATGCCACCTACACCATGAAGCCAGGTGTTCTTGCTGTATGCCTTTCCACAATGCAGTCCCGATTAGATCTTTCTTGGGACCTACGTCTAACAAGTATTCCGCCGTCATCAATCTCCAAAATGAAATAGGGATTTATCAGAAAAAATGACAGAATGCCATTCTTGAACCCAAAGATGTCTCTCTTTACACCAGCTGAGCCTTCTGTCTCTATCAGAAAGTGTAATTCTTAATGGAGGCCGGCGACTATGGAGTTCTACTCCGATAAGATTCTAAGTCATTATGCACATGTAGAGATGCTTGATTTATTGTTGCAGTTGTTGTACTTTCTGCTACAACCATATTTCTAATCCTCCTTTCCTCACTCTCAGTATTACTCTAGGGCGACCTGAGTCAGGTTTTCTTAAATAAATAACTTCCTCTGACCACTGACACCAACAGTACTTTGATAGCAGCCTACTTTCATAGCAATTTCTTTAGTCATAATTCCACCTTCTATCTGAAGACTATGATTCTGCCTTTTGTGAAAATCAGAAATATGCTTGTATGACGCCCTTTTTTCTGCCTTGGAATTCTTCACATTAAAGCTAATCTTGAGAAGAAAAATTATAATGAAGGATACATTAGGAAGCAATTTAAATACCTTTTCAAAAATAAAAAGGCTAGTTTATATACAATTATATTCTAGTTACGGTTCAAGAAAATTAATTATTAACATGCATATGTATACAGAATTTCTGAAAATTTGCTAAAGTGTTTATAGGTGATGGAATTTGGTGTAGCTAGTGTATATGATAAATAGAAAGGTGTATTTAAGATATTTTCAAAGGACAAGTTTGTAACAAAATTTAATCAATTAAAATTGCATTGAAAAAACATTGAAATGCTTGAAATGGGTGAGACGTTAAGTTCCTCAAAATATTGGTTCAATTTTTCTATAAATTTTCTAAAAAATCCAAAATAAGTTTCCTTTTTATTAAATAAATGAAAAATATTTTTTTTATCTGAGAGAGACTATGAAATTTGGATTCGATATATTTAATTTTAGATATGAATGTGACCTTTTTTTGCTAGATAGTACCCAGGTCTATATTCTAATGATTCAGGTTCCGGTTTTTACTTTGAAGCTACCTGCGTATGTTTGTATCCAATGGGATGAGTTATGAAATCGATCGAATTTTCCAAAATGGTGGTAAAACTGGTGAAGTCGCAGTGTCTATTTTCAGAACAAAATATAATTTATATTTTCGAAGATACGGTATTCATGCATTAAAAGACAATTAAATATTAAAATAATGTTATTGACATCTTGTCAATACATGCAAAAGTACACAGTCTTCACTATTTTAAAAATATAATTATATTTGCTTGATACTATGTACAATGAATATGGCGCCTCTGCCACCACTGCAGCGTTTGGAGGAAAATGCCAGCGGGTCTCCAACGACACCATGAATTTCGCGATCCACGAAGAAAATGTGCATCAAATGAGACACCTCTCTCGCTATATTGGCAAATTCGACCGATTTCATAACTCCAATCGAAGAATATTTTGAATTCGAAGCCGCCCCTGTACTAATAAACGCCATAGACCGAATGTCTATGAAATACAGGTTGGCAATTGGCTAATGTTCACAAAACACATGTGTCATGATACATTCTTCATCTTCGCCATAACGTTCCGTACTAGGGTGATGAAACAAAATTAATTATTTCAATGTATTTTAATGGGAGAGACGACTCTTTAGGTTCATAAAAACTATCCTATCGTAACTTTATGCTATATATATATATATGAAAAAACAATAGAAAAAATAAAAGATAAGTGGGTCAGGTGTTGATATTAAAAATAAAGAAGGCATCTCCTGACCACAAGCACATGTGCTTTTTAGATGGCAGAGCGCCATCTAGTGGAGTAAAAATAAACTAAACGTTTATTTAGCTTACTCCGAGATATTTGGCCAACCCAATTTCTTGATAAATCAAGAAAAGCCATCCACGAACGCGTTTCGCGCTGTTGGCGCTCGTCAGCGTGGAGAAGGCTGTAACCATTGCGACCAAAAAGATTTTTTGGACCCAATGGCTTCCCGAGAAATCAAGAAATGAGTATTTAAGGCCAAAAGCACATGTGCTTGTGGTCAGGAGATGCCTTCTTTATTTTTAATATCAACACCTGACCCACTTATCTTTTATTTTTTTTATTGTTTTTTCATGTGTTAAGCGTCTTTACGCAAATTTGGCCTTAAATACCCATTTCTTGATTTCTCGGGAAGCCATTGGGTCCAAAAAATCTTTTTGGTCGCAATGGTTACAGCCTTCTCCACGCTGACGAGCGCCAACAGCGCGAAACGCGTTCGTGGATGGCTTTTCTTGATTTATCAAGAAATTGGGTTGGCCAAATATCTCGGAGTAAGCTAAATAAACGTTTAGTTTATTTTTACTCCACTAGATGGCGCTCTGCCATCTAAAAAGCACATGTGCTTGTGGTCAGGAGATGCCTTCTTTATTTTTAATATATATATATGTTATAAAAAAACAATGATTGCCTGTAAAGTCGGTTTTACGGGCGAAGATTTTACGTGACAACGGTAGAATATTTATTGATATGAATATAATTAAATTGCACAATAGGAACAAGGAATTGAATGAAAATAAGAATTGCACAAATTTTAACTATAGAAATATATTTTGTTTACTAAAACATTGTACATGTAAACTTAAACTTAACTAATTCCTATTTGAGTGATTTTGTTGAGGATAGGACGATGATAGGAGAAATATGAAATGAAAGGAAGTGTTTCTGCTGTAATGTGTCTTGCGAAAGTCAAGTCGATAGTTGTTCCTTTTAACGTAGTTGACTTAGAAACGTTTAATACGCAATCAAGATTATACGTATTTTTCATGAAATTAAGAAACGAGTTGTCAGGCTTTACGTTTTTGTTAAAATCACCACACAGAAGAATCGGTATACTAGAATCAATTTGCACGAACGGTGGCACGTACTGGCTGTTGTGAATGTACGGACCGAGTCCTTGCCATAGTAACATTCCAATATCCTGCATACTAGCTCCTCGATGAATATATACAGCACCGAGTATAAACTTGAAGCTAGTATTAGCGGCGAAGCAAGTAACTTCAGTCATGCACATGTCACCCTTGGTTTTAATGACACGAGTTACGTCTGTAATCGCAACTTGGAACACTTCCGCCGTAGATCTCGATGATAATTTACGATAGATCGCCACTCCACCAGCCGCGTTGGTATCTGAGTTAGGTCGATTATTTTCCCTGGATACGCACTCATAACCCTTGATTGGAGTTGGTTCACAAGTGTCGCGCATCCACGTTTCAGTCAATACTAAATAATCTGATCGTGGTATCACTGTATCTGTTTCAATGTCCGCGGCATGGGCACTTAAACTTTGACAGTTGATGTTCGTTACAATAAGTTGTCCAGCGTCGGTTGCGTCGTCACAGAATTTTACGGCTTGTTTGGTAATTGTGTCTAGAGTGTGTCCACGAAGTCGTAAGTATTCATTGCGAATATCTCGAGTAGTCTGTGAGTCGTTTCCATCTCGGCCATGTTTGAAAACCAATGGAGAGTCCTTTTCTGTTATGATGTACAATCCGTCGATACTTGTGACGCGGCTCATGGCTACATATACCAATTGCTGTGGTTGTTTTGAGGAGTACTTGTAAACAATTGTAGTAAACGTCCCACCCTGGGCCTTGTGGATCGTAATTGCACAAGCAGGCACGCAAGGAAATTGTTTTCGCTTGCACTTCACTGTTTTTGTCAACGAAATGTTTACCACTTTCTTGTGCACTGGCACCCAATCGACGGATAAGGTGTTTGGTTTGCTGTGCACATGTGGTCGACATTTGATTTTTGCTTTGGTACCCGTATTTTTGTCTTCAAACTGGAACCATAGAGTGGCGATTTCATCTTCAGCTGGCGGCAAACTTGTGCTGGTCGATGGTCCTCCTAGAGCAGAACGGTCATCTGCATTGGCTGGCTGACGTTCGATGTATAGCAAAACTCCAATAGCCCCATTTACCAATCCATCGGCGACGTCTATGTTAGATGTAATCATGTACGGATATCCTACTGCTAATGGCAACATGTATGGCAATCCGTCGGTTTCTGCAACCGACATCTTGTGAAGTTTCCCTTGCTCCCGGCTCTTTTCAGAATTGCTGGAATACCCAAGCATAATATCAGTGGCGATACAGTTGTGTGCGTTTTGAATTGCGTTTCGATTGTATGAATCTACTTTATGGTTGCTGTAATACAATCTGACAGCGTTGGGTACGTTCTCTTTGCACCAGACCTCAGATTTGTGCCTGGACTCAATAATTAATTAATTAATTAATTTTAAACTAATAATTTACTTAACACTATCAACATTTATCAATAGTATGACATAACCTATAAACTCAGTTTCTCAACTTTTGTGTCAATCTAACAATTAATCAATCAATCATAGTTTACGATAATGAAATATCAGTGTACAATTATTTACCTTTATTGTTGTAGTTGTTGTAAATGACGAATCTAAGCACTCCACATTTTCACTACAGACACAGCTGACGATACTTTAACCACACGTGTGAACTTGTATTATGACTCTTTCTTGTTTTTCCAACGCCAAGAACGTTCGAGAAAGACAAAGACAGAGACAAGCATGCGCCGATTCAATGCGCCTAATTCTCTAGCGCTGCGCGCGCAGCTGCGCGCGCAGCACTCTCGTTCGGTGACTCATCGTAACGTTACCGGGCGTTACACTTTTTCATAAGTGACTCCCAGCCGCAACCTAATTTAAGACGTTGTCACGTCAAAAAATGAATAGAGATTTTCTGTTGTATTTAGATCATGTTGAGGATTATGGTAATGTAATGCAGTCGTGGTTGGAATCTTTAAAGTATGATAATGAAAAATAGTTTTGATCAGTAATTTAATTGAGTTAAACGAATATATATAAAAAAATACATAATTTGATAAAAGTAATGTCTGGCTTAAGGCGAGTAGATTAAGTAAAACAAAAGATTATTTACATAATGTACAGAGGTTTTAGCCGGCCAGCAGGATGCAACAACAACGAGTTTTTATATGCAAAGCGTGACCTCTGGCGGTCGATTTAACCGAATATTTGAATCTATGATATATAATTTTAAATAAAATAATATTTTTATATAACATATATATATATATACTAGCCGAATGACCCGGGCAACGCACGTGTTTTACCCGATTGAATGTTTTTATTCAAATACTATTTGTTACAATTATAAATTGGCGCCTTAAATAATTGCATATCCTAATCCTAATCAATCAGTCATAGGCCGCCTCTGTCACGGATGGCCGGCGCCCTCCTATTGGACGGCTACGATCACGTGTCATCGTTGGCGCGTAGGTGACCTTGAGTGACGTAATGCGCGCCCGTTGCCTGCACCTCCCTGTGCGCGCGCATCCGTGACAGAGGCGGCCGGCCAATGACTGACTGATCAGGAATGACTCTCGTGACTATATATATATATAATATAATATATGTATGAGTACATTTTGTGTGTGTGTGTGTAGAAATAGGATTAGTTGACTTTATATAAGGTAAACTTATTCATACAGTTTGTATCCCTCGATAGCTCAGTTGGCAGAGCGGAGGACTGTAGATGTTACAACGGTGATCCTTAGGTCGCTGGTTCAAATCCGGCTCGAGGCAGTTTTTTTTTTAAATTTTTATTGGCTGCCGGCGAGCACGTGACCTCCCTGTGCGCGCATCCGTGACAGAGGCCGATGAGGGAAGACGGTCGTGACTATATATAGGGATTATAATCTAAAATGCAAATAATTTAATTTTTCAAAAACACATATTTTATTTTCATTCATTGACTGTTCTATATTTTTTACCATATATTTAGAAGATATCATTTTGAATATTGTTGTAAATATATATAGTTGAACCTACCTATTTTTTTAATTCACTATTATGTAATTCATTTTGTGAATTCTATATTACTGTGAAAAATAATTTTATGTGTAATTTACTTCAAGTAATTCAAAATAAAAACTACTTGATGGGTGAATAATTATCTTTACTTTTTCACGACTGCACCTCCAATTCTATCTTTTTCAACAACAAAACAAAATAATTCATAACATATATATATATATATATATATATATATTATGAAAAAAGGCATCTCCTTATCGTGCAACTGAAAGTTGCTGATGGCTTGCACCATCTATCGGAATAAATATCAACTATTCTCGTTGAATTTTAATTATTCCAGAATTGGCCATATACCCATTCTTGATTAATCAAGAAAAGCTAACCACGGACGCGTTTCGGGCTATATATATATATATAAAGGTCACCTCTCCTGTCAAAATAGACGTCAAAGCCAGACGCCATCTATTGATTGTCGCCGAAAACTAGCGGCTTCGGGTCGGCGACAAAGCCACAACACCAGCTTTGTCAAATTGAGAAGCGCCCACCTGGAGACCGGGAGAGGTGACCTTTACTTTATAGATCAATATCCTGCCGGAAAAATTTCAGTCTATATTTTGGACATAGATTTGGCCTAGTCACATCGCTAGCAAAATACATCTTTGAAAGATTGTGAAGATTCCATTAGATCCCGTGTGGATCTCATGGAATAAAGTCAGCCCTAGACTGACGAGGGTCATGGCACGAAACCATGGTGTCCAGGTAGACGCTTTTCAGTTGGCCAAAGTTGGTGTTGTGGCTTTGTCACCGGCCGCTAGTTTGAGGCGACGGTCGAGAGATGGCGTCTAGTTTTGACAGGAGATTTGATCTTTGCTTTTTTATATCAATTTACTTTCGGTAAAATTCCATTTTAAAAGATATATATTTATATAAAAGGAGTATGAATATACCAACTTGGGTAGTAAAATTAATAAGGATATAAATAATAACGTGGCTTGCTTTCCTTGATTCGTCAAGAACAGGTGTGAGTTAATATATTGGAGTAGAAATAAATCAAAGTTGGTTTATATTCAGCTCGATAGATAGTGCAAACTATCAAATAGCACACAAATACTAGTCCTATAATATTTATATAAATACACTGAATCTATTAACTTTTCATAATATTTACGAACGGAGAAATATGTCCTGGGTAGCCTAGTGGACACGGCATCTGCCCGGTATGCGAAAAACTGTAGGTTCGATTCCTATCCTTTGAAAATTTTATTTTTCCATTCATCATTACTCTTACAATTCATCCTTTCATACTTTATCCCTAAGGATAGGAGTCGTCGTTATTTATTCTTTATATAATTAGAAATTACGATTTTTCGTTTTGTAAAAAGAAACTTTTGCGTTAAAACTTTTAAACGTCGTACTAAATCCATATTACTGAATTATTTCCTCTACCTAAATTAATATAAACATGGTAAAAAAGTTAATGTAATTTCATACCGTTCTAAAACATTTCGAAATTAATACTAGTTAAAATGAATATGCGTTTGTTTCATTTGATTTATAATGAAACATATTCGTTCTTTATAGTTTCAAATGAATATATATATTTGCGATCCATATTATATTGAACACATTAAAGTAATTTATATGATACAGAGTATTCTCTTATGAATATATATATAAAGGAAACATCTAATATAATAACAGAAATAAGGTCTATGTTAAGTGGTTAACCAGGTTAATGAAACAGAAATGTAGAGAGAGCAGTGGTAGTCGCCCAACTAGATGGAAATGCCCCGAACAACAATTCCCAATAAATTCCCCTAATAGTTGTCCTCCTAAATAGGGAAACAAATGTTTGAAAAGAAATTACTGTCGTCCCTTTTATTTGGAGCCAAGACGGTTTTTTATCGAATTAAATATTTAATTAGATTTTGAGTTGTTTTTCATGGGACCCCGGGGGAAGAATTAGGTTAGGAGTTAGTTCTGATTGGTCCTCCATGGCAAATAGCGCTCGGTGACCTTCTACTATGGTTTATGCAACTTTCAAACTTGTATATAGAATACGTATATAACATTGGTATGTAGATGAGTTTTGATTTGCATATCTGCTGCCAAAATATTTGACCTCTAGATATATATTGTGATCGATAGATCTGAATAAAGTTAACAGAAATCCTTTTGTATAATTTCTTATCCGCAGTCACCGTTCGAAGGAGAATTATGGATACGCCGAATGTCGTGGTCTATCTGGATAAGGAAAGCGAAGACTAGAACGCGGTTGATTCCACACTCGCCTTTTCAGTGATACGCTAACTTTGACGTATGCACGGTGGAATCTGTGGACATGCGTCGGACCTGTAGGCTGTTGTTGGATTCTGTGCTGCATGGAGTATAGGATCTTCATCTATGCTGCCTTTCTGCGGTTATTCTGTATAAGACCGGTGGTCTTAATAAAGCTGAATATATGTATATTTCACTATTACGACCCGTAGCTCTGAAACATTAAAAAAAAATCGAAATTCATGTTAGACTATCATACTTCTGGGTTCATTCTCTCTTCATGAACATCTTAATTCTTGAAATCCATTAAGAAACCTCAGAGGAGTTCTCGAACAGGTAATACTAATTCTATTAAATTAAGGATAAGAGCAAATCATATTTTACTCATTACACATTCATTTATAATTTATCTGATGACTTATTGAAAGTAGCGCAATCAATTTTGAACACATTGACGAATAATGATTAATTTCAAGCGTTTCGTTGAAAACATCACTTCTTGTACATAACGTCGATAGTAAGTTTACAAGAGTTGAATCCAAGCAGAAGATGGGCAACCAATTTTGTCGAAATAATAATGTTAAAAATAACCATTTATCGATTCCAAATAAGCTAATTAATTGATTTTATCCAATATAAATGAAATACCTCAAGATAGAAACCAAAATGATTCCTCATTTCTATACAATATTATTGGATGTGATGATTTTCTAGGTGGGCTTTAAAAAATTGTTATCTATTTAGTAAATTGGGATACGAATATGGGGAGGTTTATGAAATTGATTTGAAGAGAGGGATGAGTTTTATATATATCTATCTATACTACACTGCCTCCGAATATTTTTTTCGAGTAAATTATTATTATTTTTAATTAACGTGGAATTAAAATTATAGCGATATTTATTAATTTTTTAAAACTAGACTTGCTTTTGATTATCTTTTATAAAAATTGATAGCACTTCTTCATGGCCCTATAATTGCGATAAAATAGTTTATAAGAGATATTTAGCATATATTTATATATATATAAATATATGCTAAATTTCTCTTATAAACTATATTGTACTAGAATAAAAAAGTTTACTTTTTAGATTACTTTTTTCTATTTGATTGAACAATTTCTGGTTCGTTACCCAAGTTTTCCTTTTTTTTTTTTTGGACAAGCTCATGACGTGTCAAAGCCGATTTAAATGCTTGGTTCCGCTGTTAACTCTTGTCGTTAAACATTTGAAATATTAATTGATACATTCACATAATATTCACCCCAAATAAAGTAATATAAAATATTTTGTTCAATAATTTTCTTTTTTTGCAACTATTTTTTAGTTATATTAAATCAGAGTAAGCATGCTTCTCTGTTAAATATATATTTTCATACATTTCTCTTTTCACGTTATTTCAACCACATTTAAAAAAATACACTTATTATCTATTTTCCAATTTTTCTTTATATATATATATGAAAAAACAATAGAAAAAAATAAAAGATAAGTGGGTCAGGTGTTGATATTAAAAATAAAGAAGGCATCTCCTGACCACGAGCACATGTGCTTTTTAGATGGCAGAGCGCCATCTATTTAATACAATAACTCCTATTTCATAACACTTTTCCATAGCCAATTCAAATCTCATAAGTTAAATTATTATATAATAGTTTTTACCTTAGTTTAGAAAGATGTAAATATTCTGGATAAACATTAATAATATTTCAATACTTAGCATATATCAAGAAATTAATAGTTCTTTTATAAAAAAATTGTAAATATGTAAATATATTAGGTAAATATATAACAGCTGCTGACGATTCACCACCATTCGCGTTGCTCCTGTAGAAGGGCCACCATACCCGAAAGCTTGAGCGTTATTGAATGTTTTAAAAAAGAAACACAACCTCGGAGGTTTTATTAATTTGTCCTATTATTAGGTATATCCACGGGAAGGTTTTTGAAAATAATTTCTTGAATATCTTGAATATCCTTAGAGTTATTTGCAGATTTGTAGATTTAACTCGCAAGCAGCGCCCCCATTGCGACGATGATAACAAGTTTTTTTATCTATAAGTTTTATTATCACTAAGTTTATTATCTTAAAGATTATTTATCAAAAGTAAGATTTTCTACCTATTAATTGCGCACAAGTCAAAGTTAGTTTTATCATTTATCTACAACATATATATTGGGAGAATAGATAAAATGATGATTTTGTAATGTAGACAATTAAGAAAGACAAAATTCAGGATGACACGGCAATTTATTTGAGACAAGAATAATGATAATTGATAATGATTTTATTCAACTTATCGAGTATTTTTCAAGGGACCGGGAAAAAAATGTTCACTTTATCGAGAGATTCAAATTTACGAGTTTCAAATTATCAAAATATATCTATTATTTTTTACATATTTTATATTCAAATGACATTTATGTAGGGATAATTTTAGTGTTAATTTTCATTTTGATGTATTGTATACATTTGATCATTAATAGATTATTATTTAGGTATTAAAACTGCCTTTTTGTTCAAAGACAGCAACGTTTGAACGGGTACAGCTAGGTGGAGCAGATAATCAAACATAAAAATATCTTGCCAAGTATAGATTCAGTAGGGATTGGATGTTTTCTAGAATTGTTTTAACAAATGTTCGTTAGGTAAACTTTCACTAGGGTAAAACCCGGGCGAAGCCGGGTACATCCGCTAGTCTATATATATATATGTGATGATTTAAGACCATGGAATTGTTGTAAATAGTCTAGATATCCACTACCACATGTTCCACCCCATGACTGTATATAACTTCTTATGTACTGCACATAGAAAACCTCAACTAACATCAATCTGTACCGCGTAAGAATCTAATAAAGTATTGCAACTGTACAGATAGAAGGAATGGAGAGAGACAGGAGAAAGTTAAGGTTAAAACAAATCAGGTTTAGGACAGAAGTCGAAGCAAGGCCTAGCAAAAGAGGCCTCAAACCAGCACAAATATAAATAACTTGTACAGTCAATACTTCCTGGCAAGGCAAGACGTATCTGGTAACGTAGAAGTTATAAAAGTTTGAGAGACGCCCAATTTCCGGAACAAGACCGGACGTATTTCTTCCGTCAAAGAGATAAGCCCGGCCCAATCAGAAGACAATACCTAAGTAGGTCAACCAATAGCCTACGGCCACGTGAAAAAGTCCCACCAATTAGGAAAGAATCACCTAAATAGGTCAGCCAATCAGAAAGAAGCAAGGTCGTGGTGTTAAACCAAGGACCTAGAATTGTCAGTCTTCGCTTGGAACTCAACGGTAACACTTGCTCTAAAATCTCTCTCTCCTCATCCCATTCCTTCTTGACGTCAGACGCTTTTAGTGGAATCTCTGTTTGTTTATTTCACCTTTGGCCCAGCTGTGTCGCCTTCCACCACGACTGCACGGGAGAGTTGACATCGAGGTTCGTCGAGCATCAGGTAACACTGGTCCCAGAGGTCCCAAGATATCACAGACTCCCCCGTAACGAAGAGTCGACAGGATAGTGGACGCCAAGGTACAAGTAAGCAAGTAGACCACTGTCTGTACAGAAAGATGGAACAGGGAAGAGAGGAGGAGCCAAAGGAACCAATGGAGTCCGATCCCGACTCCGAAAGTGGCGGAAGCCCCACTTTTCCGAAGAAAGAAACAACCTTCGGTAAGACGCAGGAAATTGTCCCCGGCCAGGAAGACGTCACACCCCCGCCGCCGGTGTCAGATGTCCGAGGGAGGTTGACGACGACGCTACATCAGCTTTCTGCCGTGACCGGACATCGCGAGAGGTGGAATCGCTACGATGGTTCGTACGAGGCGCAGAGCTTCACCAACTACGACGCCCAAGCAGATCGGGCCCAACTACAATACTCTACAAGCCTGAGAAAGCCACCAAACCTCCTGCAAGCGCCCCTCCGAGTTACCAACACGCGAGCGTATGTTACCTGCTCCCCCGACCATCTCTAAACCACGAGCCCAGCGCAAACAATGAACTCTTAACTGTCCCAAGGAACCTCCAACTATGGCAACAGACCAGGTCTGTCCCGACATACAAGACAGCATAACAGTAGGTTCCCCCCTACATAATTTTTGTTGAACAATTGCTCGTTCGAGCTGAACTGTCCAATAATGTAAACCTACTCTACTACTTAATACAGGAGCATCTATCGATATAATTAGTCGGAATACTTTTAAAATAATAGAAATCAGTTTGTAAAAGAAAAATACCTGTCCATCCATTTAACTTAACTATTAATGCCATAGCTAACCATATTTTCACCATAGATTATATCTTGTTGATCTTAAAAAATAGGTAATATAACGCAGAATCTAAAATTCCATATAATCGATACACCAGTGCCTTTTGTCATTTTATTCCTTAATTCTCTAAAACGATTTCTACTAATTATAAACTGTTCTCAGATACTCCTGTATCAAGATAATGTACCTCTACCAACTACCTTGTACAAATTCACCTCGTGCAAGCAACACGTGTCCCATGGACAGGTTAATACAACTGTCCCATTTTCTAAATTTTCCCCTCCTGGAACGAGTTGCTCACACGTGGTGAACTCCAACACTCTTATTTAACCTCATTATAATGTTCCTAATCCCATTTTCAACGCCCCTATGTCCTTTTCTTTCATATCTTTGGACAGAAGTAACGTAAATCACAGCCTTCCAAAACTATTACAATCGTTAAATTCCCACATAACTACACTCCTTCCTTTTACACGCATAGTTAAATATCGACAAATCTCTCTCAACAAAATATACAACACCCTCTCACATCACTTTTTCTAATTAACAAATTTTTAATGCGCGACTTAACACCCAAATCCAATTTCGAGCTACACAAGCTGCATCACGTCGCCCTACTAAACACACACAATCTTTTTTTTTTCTCACATTAAACGTGTCATATCCACTAACAATATAAAAATTATCGATATGTTCGTACAACCAACACCCATGACTTTAGTAAATTTGTTATTCTTAGTAACACAGGTTAGATTTTGTACAAAACAGAGACTGCACGCGACACCTTTTCATTTACAATTTTTTCGCTTCGTGTCACAGCGCCACACCACTAAACTCTTTCAATTTTCAGGCCAAAGACGCCTTCACCACGCCTGTGACACATTTATTTAACCACACATTGTCCACGTCGATAGTCGCAATTTCATTCAATTCTAACCCGATATCCATGAATAACATTTTTACTAAGTCCGCCAAAAACCATTCGATTTAATAACAGATACAATATCCGAATTTTCGAAATACAAACACAAATCTAACCAATGCTTGAACACACGGAATAATTCAACCTCTGTATCTCCCTATGTCAATCCCATAACGCTTGTCACCAAACGTGACAAATCAAAACGCTTTTGCGTTTACAATTATAGAAATAATATCTCCGAACGTAGTTCGAATTAACTTCCAATAAGTTGAAAGAAAGCAAGCAAGCCCCCTCGCTCCCCCTTGACCTAAATCCGGAATCGCATTAAAAATAGCTTCGCTCCCTCTTCTTCCGCTGGAGATGGACAAACAAATAGCCGACATTTTGTTACGCCCGTCGCCACCCCGATGTCACTCTAATGGATTTTCGCTACCTATTAAATCAAACATTAGTGCGCGCCTTTTATTTTTAATCTACGCCGATATCCCGTTTAGCTACTAAAACTTGCTTAACACGTTATTTTACATTTACTAACAAATCTGTTCACTAACATTCTCTCGCCCTCGATTAACTTGTCAACTTAACATCGACACTTAGATCCAAGGACCACATTTTACTTACAAAAATCACACACACACACATAAGTTTAAACAAAAAATCGACAACATTAGAACTCGATGAGTTTCACAGTTAGAAACAATGTGATCCACGAGTCGCATCAAACTTAAAACAAATTCGATAAGTTAGAAAAACTTAGGCCAACAAGACCAAAGATATCGATCGAGGACAATTTAAAGCTCTCTCCACCCATCCTAAAAAAAAAAAAAAAAAAAAAGGAACATTACATTTGGCCTACAACTTTCCATTCTTTCACGATATATAATTTCTATATATAATCTTACTTGCTCTTCTTTCTCGATGAACATTTTTTTAAAATTTTTCATTTTAATATCCTTTATATAATCATTATATAGCTCTTATAATTGTTTTTTTTACGTCAACCAATTAGTTTAGATTATTGTCTTTTTTTTATTATTTTTCTTTACCAAAACTTATTTACTTTTGCTTCATGACTCTATTTTATAATCAACTTTATATTTTATCTTTCATATCATATCTAATAATCTCAAGTTTATATTTCATGTTTATATCACTAATTTGCATTTATCATTTTATATTTTTTCTCACTTTATAAATTAGATGTTATTTACATTGTTTCACCTTCCGCTACCATGTCAATGCTATCGAGTATATTATTGCTCATTATTTTTTTTTTCATTTAATATTTTCACTTTCTATTACCCCTTATATACTGCTGTAGTGTGTTAATCTTTGTATCATATCATCACTATTTTTACTTTTTTTTTAAAGATTACTTTGCATTTAACTTCGCAATTCTATTTTCGATTTTTCAAATCCTTTAACGCTATATGCAAAGCCTTACTTTCGCAATTTCATATCTCAATGATATATTCTTTTATAATCAAACTAAAAATCACGATCTAAAAACAGGGCAATCTTCAATAACCTCTTAAACAACCACTTTAAAGGTTACTTCGTAAGAATTACTAACATTCCTTTTCCGCAGGAACTTTTAACTCCTTCGCAGGCTAGACTTGACCTACTTTGATTTCGTAATTAACAATCTTGACACATCGTCCCCCAGATTTACCTTCTCCCAACTTCTGGCTTGGATACGTGCAAATTGTATTTTTTTTTTTTATTCCAGGGCACTCTCATGCCACACGCTGGCACATTTTTTTTTATTTCACTCTTTTTCTCGCTAAGCCCCTGACGACTCTAATTAAAACTTTGATTTCTGGTCACTGATCTTCGCCCTCATTTATCCTGCATGCGTACGTCTTAACGACTAATTACTAAAACCCATAACAATCACCCTTATCTTACTTTTCGATTGTGGTACTGTAACTTTATTCGGTCCTTAAATTTACATGTGAAACATGGCCTAGGTTCTCCGCGCCGTGCACATTAAATGGTTTGGGACTTGAGTCAAAGTGACATTGCCTCAACCAAGTAATAACTAACCCCTCAACCCTTTCTAACGCCCATCACGAAGAGATCATGATTTTCCCATCAAATCATTTTTATTTTTACCTATCATCATTATATGCTCTCTATTAATTCTTTTATTCCTATTTTTATTTTACTTATATGTTTAATATTAGTTGTTTATGCTTTATTACCTCTTATGGATATACAGAAATCAACCCCATGTTATATACCAACTCACTTTAATTAATTTTTAAAAAAATACTTCCTTAATAACAGTCTTCCTATTCCGCTCTCTTAAATCCCTCCATATGAACCCTCTCACATCCGGGGCCATCTGTGATGATTTAAGACCATGGAATTGTTGTAAATAGTCTAGATATCCACTACCACATGTTCCACCCCATGACTGTATATAACTTCTTATGTACTGCACATAGAAAACCTCAACTAACATCAATCTGTACCGCGTAAGAATCTAATAAAGTATTGCAACTGTACAGATAGAAGGAATGGAGAGAGACAGGAGAAAGTTAAGGTTAAAACAAATCAGGTTTAGGACAGAAGTCGAAGCAAGGCCTAGCAAAAGAGGCCTCAAACCAGCACAAATATAAATAACTTGTACAGTCAATACTTCCTGGCAAGGCAAGACGTATCTGGTAACGTAGAAGTTATAAAAGTTTGAGAGACGCCCAATTTCCGGAACAAGACCGGACGTATTTCTTCCGTCAAAGAGATAAGCCCGGCCCAATCAGAAGACAATACCTAAGTAGGTCAACCAATAGCCTACGGCCACGTGAAAAAGTCCCACCAATTAGGAAAGAATCACCTAAATAGGTCAGCCAATCAGAAAGAAGCAAGGTCGTGGTGTTAAACCAAGGACCTAGAATTGTCAGTCTTCGCTTGGAACTCAACGGTAACACTTGCTCTAAAATCTCTCTCTCCTCATCCCATTCCTTCTTGACGTCAGACGCTTTTAGTGGAATCTCTGTTTGTTTATTTCACCTTTGGCCCAGCTGTGTCGCCTTCCACCACGACTGCACGGGAGAGTTGACATCGAGGTTCGTCGAGCATCAGGTAACACTGGTCCCAGAGGTCCCAAGATATCACATATATATATATATATGAAGAAGGCATCTCCTGACCACGAGCACTTCTTTATTTTTAATATCAACACCTGACCCACTTATCTTTTATTTTTTTTTCTTTTGTTTTTTCATATATATATAGTTTATTTTAAACTGTATGACACTTTTAGTATATGTCACATATCTTAGAATTAGTTAGAGCCGATACCTTATAAGATCCTATCCTTCTATTAAAATGTACACTGTTTCTATTTGCTACCACTTCCATATACAGCACAATACAGCAGCTACATCCTCTTGGCCGCTTCCTCAGAATTTTGTCTCCTCTCTTATTGTAAAGACGTTGCTGTATCACCTCATAAGCATAAATAAATAAATAAATGCTATATCTTTATTAATAATACCTGTAAACCCCTATTTGTTTGTAAAACTAAAAATGTTGACGTCAAAATAAATATCCAAAGAGTGTTCGGTCAGCTGGTGGCAGGGACAGAGGGGAGGAAAAAAGGCAACGCCCAGCCCATGTGGGGTCCCGAGGGGCATTCTTATAGACGACCCCCCTGTAAACAGGACAGATTTTGGCAGGGGGTCAGCAGATGGTTCTAGGGTGTGTTTCTCGGCAGTTCACTTCAGTCTGTCTCTCCATGTCTCAGTGATAAGCATCCAACTTTGTGTCATGGCCTCTACCTCTGTCCCGTGGGCTGTCCCCGATCACTCTCTGTGCTAATATCTAGTCCTGCCTCTGCTTCTTGTTGTCCGCGTGTGGGAAGAATATCAACACTCGCCTCACGTACACGATTGCCAGTTCATTCATACGTCGGCAGAATCACATTTGCAACAATATTACATATATATATTATATAATCTAAAATACAAATATTTTATTTTTTTTAAAAACATATATTTTATTTTTTCATTCATTGACTGTTCTGCATTTTTGACCATATATTCAAAAAAATATCACTTTTAATTATTATTGTTGTAAATATGTATATTTAACCCTACCTATCTTTTATTCACGATTATAGAATTCATTATATAAATTCTATATTCCTGTGATATAAATAATTTTATGTATATTTTTACTTCAAGAGATTCAAAATAAAAATCTGCTTGAAAGGTAAATAATTATTTTTATTTTTCAACGACTGCCCCTCTTTTCAACAATCAAACACACAAAAAAGTTCTAATCTATAACATATATATATATATGAGCTAGGCCCTCCCATTAATTTTTCCATTGCAGTAGGGGAAGAAGAAATTGTTATTTTTAAAAAGAATCATACGCGTCTATAATAGTTTAGAATTTTCGCATATATATATGTCACATAAAAATTATATTTCCTTATATAAACCCATTGTTGTTGTTTCCCGCTGGCCGGCTCAAATCTTTCTGTAAATATGTAAATAATTAATTTTTTATTTTCTTCTTCAAGCCTCAAGTAAGGTATTATTTCATCTTTAATTATGCCTATCAGCTCAATATTAAAGCAAATAATGATTTAAACACTGTTTTTATTATTATTACCACGTCTGCAAAAATCACAAACAAACTCATGTATCCAAAAATAATCAGAAAGTAATAATTCTATAACTCTAATTTCGAAATCAGCAGAAATATCTTTTGTAATATATATATATATCTGATGTATTGAATGGGTGTTGAGATTTATATAAGGCTGAATCCGAGGGGTTCTTTTTAAAAGCTGCTCTATCGCAGTTTGTGGGGGCCATGAAGAATAGCTCTTTATCTAGAAAGCGGGTCCTGTTTTAATCTAATACAGAGATATATAGGTGAGTGGTGTCGTCATTTAAATAACACATCAGCCATTTATAATTATTTCAACAAGAATATCTTCTCATTTACCTAATATAGCAAACAAGTACGATTATAAATTTAAAAGGTTTTAAACACAATATCAGACTAAATTTAATTTTGAGAAGTAATTTTCGAGTGATATTTGAACCTATACAAATTTTTACTTGGTGTCTTTGTAGAGGGAATTACTTAGAAATTTTAGGGCAACCACACCATAAATATTGGAGATAGAGAAGCAAAGTTCGATTGAGCCAATGGGAAGAAAGCGTGAAATTGGACAAGATTCTAGTCAATTTACTTGAATTGGTTAGCGAGAGTATCTTTAATTAACCTATGGCAGGATTTGTCCCCAATTACCGGGAAAAACCTGGACTTTTATGTATATCTGGTTACACGGTATCAATTTTTGTCTTCTTTTTTAAAACCAGGTTTCTAAAAAAGTAAATATTCTATTTAAATGTGTTCTCTCGAATTCTTCGCTCCATTTATAAATAATTAAATGGAACAGGGAACACGTATATTACGTTTAGTTTACAAGGTTATCCCAAAAGTTCGTAAACACTTGCAAAAAAAATTGAAATACCAATATTATTCGTCGTTATGTATAATGTCTTTGTATTATGTATGAAGTAATTGTATTAGGTATTATTATGTATTCGCTGTAATAATATTATTCGCCATGTAATAAGAAAAACGTTTTTAAGAAAAACACGAACTTTTGGGACAACCTTTTATAACTGTAACTCTTTACACATGGTCCGGTAGTAGAACATTGGTCCTCGAAATTACTGCCAGGTCTTAGGAGTTTTTTACCTATCCGCGTTAAAAATTCTTATTGAATTAATAATAATAATAAGTTTTGCATAAAATACGCCTCTAGAGAGTAGTAATATGATGCATTAGCGCGCCATCTGTTATCAAAATTCGAAACTATTAAAGACACGTATGATTCTTTTTAAAAATAAAACAATTTCTACTGTCCATAGTGCAATGGAAAAATTAATGGGAGAGACTGACTCATCAGTGGTGAACCCTCCCAGCGGTTTCGCCAGTTTAATTAGAGAGTAGTATATTATAAAAGTACAAAAGAAAAACTTTTCGCCTAACGATTTTTTACTTTTAATAATAATGATAGTATTAATAAATTTTGAACAATTATTTTGTGTGTGCTATGCGTTATTCTGAGGAGTTGG
Organism: Cordylochernes scorpioides; assembly: GCA_030710605.1. NCBI lineage: Eukaryota > Metazoa > Arthropoda > Arachnida > Pseudoscorpiones > Chernetidae > Cordylochernes > Cordylochernes scorpioides. The sequence goes on along the minus strand of CP092881.1, from coordinate 34,330,003 downwards.
ATTGAAAATTAGAGAATTAACTTGGTTATTTGCTACCTAGTAGATAATATATTTTGTATAGAAACTATATTTCGGTCGAAGGGTCTAAACGTTTGAGAAATGCTGCTCTATTATAAAACTCTAAATAACGAGGAAAAATTTCTATATTTAAAAAGGTCTCCTAGTCCTTTCTTGGTTCGCATAGTTTTCAAAATGTGAATATTTAAAGGCATTTCCATAAGTTTTCTATTTAGTATATTATTGAAGTGGCCAGCTTTCTACCTCTTCAGCGGCCCAAGTATTTAATGTGTGACTTGCACAAAGGGTGAAAGATTATATTGAATTTGCGCAAAAAGTATTATATCGACAATTTTGGGTTCTGAGTTCATTCGAATTGTATTTAATAGCTTCTTCAAGTCTATTTTAACTTAAAGAAACCATTTATAGTGTTTCTTATTGATTGCCTTGAAATCTCAGATACATCAAAATATAAACCTTTATTTAGACAATACAACCAACTTTTCAGCACAAACACACCTTATATATATTATTTTTATATTTACATAACCTTTCCTTTCTCCAATGCAAAATACACATATTTACGGAATTTTTCTTAATAAAAGAGAACAAATCAGTACATGGAATCACTACACAAATGAAAACAATTAAAATGAATTCATTACCGAAAATTGACGATATAATACTAGGCCTACAAATTAAATATAACCTCCCACCTAGTAAGTGTCACATATTAAATGATAGCGCTTTAAAAAAGAGATCCTGGAATACCTCTTCAATGATATTGCCACGTGGAAAATTAGGAAAGACAAACTTCAGGTTGACACAGCAATTTATTTAAGGCAAGAACAAACTATAAATGATAAAATACAAGATAAGAAATGAGGGAAGTTTACAGAGTAGCAAAATATAAACATAAAAAAATGATACTCTGCTAAAAAAATAATATATACTTCGCCACAATATATACTTTAGGAGAACAAATTTATGCATCTCTTTTAACGTATTATCAAATAATTTATCTTGTAAGTTGAAATGCAATTAAATTGTTCTATAACATCAGTTTATATTTAGAGAGGTCTTAAGTTTATATAATGCTTTATCTGTTGTATGTGTTCATATTGTGGGTGACAGCGCTGTTGTTCTATTGTACAAGTGCTTTTATATTGTATGAATGTTATCTATACTCTGATCTCTACTCTGATGTTATTTTCACCAAATGTACATCATAATTAACCTGCAACAAACCTCACTACCCACACTGGCTATTAGTGGATTTATCATCGTTTTATGGATTCTCAATATTGGAATTAGTTACACACCGGAATTTAAATTAGTTACAGAAATAAAGTTTTGATTCTTTATAGCTACAAATAAGCCGTAAATGTCTTTTGAAAAACCTTAGAAAAATAGAAATTAATGATTATATATTTAGCCACATAACAATAAGTAGCGTCATCTGTTTATTTATATAAAGAATACTCATAATTGTAGGTTGAATTATGATCAATTTTAGAAGCCTTTTTTATAATCTTTAGTACAGACTATGTTAATCATAGTGGCGACTGCTTTTACTCTAAGTGCACCACACGTCTACATATGTGAACTTACAAGTTTGGTTACTTGTACTCGCTGGTGAAGTTGAGGTTTTGCAAGAATCGAAGGCTATTGGAACCTTTTTTTTAATTAGAAAAAAAGTGCATATTACTAGATTCGATCCTTGGTCTTAGCGGTTAAAACCACTCGTTTAACGATCCCCTTTAGACCCTTAAAATGTTTATCTAACGTTCCAGCAATTTGCTGTCGTCCTTTTTCAAAGGTGGGAAGTTAAAGTTTTGAAGTTAGACATTGAAAATAGCGATAGTGGGTTGTCAAGAAAGGTAAGAAAATAACCATTTAAGGGTTGATAAGTATACATCTTGGATTGCTTTTTGAATATTAAGAAAACTTTAGTTTTTCTGTAAACAATAAAAGTTTTATAAGGAATTATAAATACTGATAATTAAAAATATTTACTAACTACACACATCAATTTACAAATAATATTTTAAACATCAAGTGTTCTTTAGAGGCATTTAATAAGACATTCTTGAAACTTCTATATCATTTTTTTCCTAGGTGATATTTCAGTGTTTAGCAAAAATATTTCTGATATCGACTTTTACTTTGTTAATTGCGTCTTTTAATAATATATATACTGTCGCGTATATGAGGCTGGAAAAAAACAAACAACCTCCGCCAATAGATGGCGCTCTCGCCTATTTCCCGTCTGGATCTTGTGTGGGAATCGCCGACTGCTGTGGTCCTGTTTCCTGGGGCAAATGTTTGTAAATATCCGCTGATATTAGCCCTGGGATGTAAAATAGTGTTGATACCTGTTAATTGTTATTCGAGTTATATTTAATGTGGTTTAAAGATGACAATAAAAAAAGGGAAAAGGAGTGTTAGAAGTCTTGTTGCCGGTTGCTATTGTTACTCTCGCCAACGCTACAGTCGCTACTCTTCTGGTAAGTCTCTCGTGTCCCCCCACCAGTGGTAAAGCCGAGATACTGCCAGAGGAAAGGAGTTTCACTTGTTTGGTGGTTTTCGGTGGTCTGCCGGGTACAGCTGCAGGGGGAAAGCATCGAAGCCCAGGTTAGGTGATCCATGAAGGAGGAAGCGGCGTAGTCGCGAAGAACCGGAGGGGTCAAGCGCGACAATAAAAATTTGGAAGCTATAGATTTGAAGAATATTTTATATATATTTTATATTTACACACAGCAATAGATGGAGATAAATAGTGATGATGATATCGATGATGATTGCAATCCTTCATTGACATAATCAATATTAGTATTATTATTATACATTATTAAAACTACAATCACAACTCACATATCTATCCATTTTAGTGTATGTGTGCTTCTATTTATTCTTTTTAGTTAGCGCTTGATTTTAGTGAAAGTGCATCATAGGTTTTCCAATGTAGAAAGTAGTTCTACTTTTGCGCTTCAACATCCGTTTCAAGCCCCGTTTGATTGAAAAAAATAATTAGTCAGGTTAGGCTTTTGTAAGAATCGTTTGACTATTGAAGCAAATTTTGATTTAGAAAAAAGTTGACAATGCAAGATTCAAGATAAGGCCTAAGCTGTTAAAATTCAACAGTGTATACCACTATTCAAACACCTGTGTATTATATTAACAAACGTTAAATATAAATACATTTCAATATTTGATCCTAACTCCAACGCAGCCGACAAAGAGGCCAAGATGGCGGTTGGGACTATATGTTAAGGAGTGTAATAGATCTTATTAAATGTTTTATTCATTACTGCCACCTGTCGGTCGCTTAATTAATTGATGCCTTCACAACAATAACCAAGAATTTTAACCAAAAGATAATTAAATTTCCTTCTCGATTGATGAGTTATAGATTTCTTTCTTTTCATAGGGACATTATAGTAAGGGTATCTATTTTGTTATATATATCCATTTATTAGTTTTACTCTACTAGATAGATATATTTAATTATATATATAAAAGAAAAAAAAATCTTTTCTATCTTGAATATAATTAATGTCTTAACCTTTCTAAATGGGGCTTAATTATAGACCATTTATAAAAATTCATTTCGTGGACCTTCGAAAATAAAAAAAAAGAAAATAAAGACGCTTTAAATACGATTTAATTTAAATTTAAAAACACTAAAAAGAGATTTCACATTCTCATTATAAACATATGCACTAATGAAGGAAGCTTTAATTATTTAAATTACGAGGTATTCTTTTCTGTTTGTAATTTTTTCTATTTTATATAAATTTAATTGTGTTTAGACAAAATAACATAAGAGCAAAATGTTAGAATTCATGTGTGTATAGCGGTTATTTCCCTTTCATTAAATATTGGTAGTTTTTTATAATTTTAATTGGGTTATATAACACAAATATTGATTATTATCAGGTCACAAGATATGCCTTCTTTATTTCTAATATAAACACCTGATCTTTTATTTTTTTATTTCTATTATTATTTTCACATGTTAAGCGTATTTACGCAAGTTTGGCCTTAAATACCCATTTCTTGGTTTCTCAAGAAGCCTCTGGGACCAAAAAGATTTTGATCGCGGTGGTACAGCCTGCTCCACGCAGACGAGTGCCAATAGCGCGTAATGCGTTCGTGGATGGCTTTTTCTTGATTTATCAAGAAATTGGATTGGCCAAATATCAGGAAACAGGTTAAATCAATGTTTAGTTGATTTCTGTTCCACTAGATGGTGCTCTGCTATCTAAAAATCACATGTGCTCCTGGTCAGGATATATCTTCTTTATTTTTAATATATGTTTGTAAATATAAATTGTTGGCTGGAAGCTTGTTTGTAAAATATATAGAGCTACATGAACCAATTATTTATTTAATTCCCGACGTTTAGGTCACTCGCTGTCATTCTTCTCAGGGGAATGATGGGACAGGAGAGTGACAGCAAATCATTGAAACATCGGGAAATAATGAAAATTGGTTGATATATAGTCATATATTTATATATATAAATTGGCATATAGAATTGACCTCAAGAATATCATATACAGATCATATACATATCTGTATATAAGGAAAGTTTTCATTTCTTCCTCACTACTAGCCTAGTGCTCTGGTATTTGGTTTTAAAGACACTATATTTGATGAGATGACTTGGATAATTGAAGAGCATTGCTTTGTATCCTATCGGATGCTTTTTTGATACAAGAGTCTTCCATTTCATTTATTAGAATACTGATAAAACCACTTTCTTGAACGATATAACACTTTAAATTCTATATAAATAAACGCTCTCCGTCTGTTATTTGAATTTTACAATATTTTGATGCATATTTTTCTCTTTTTAAAATAAATGAAATTTTCTACTACCCTTACTGTATTGGTCAAATAATGGGAAGGTCTGGCTCATTAGTAGTGAACCCTCCCAGCAGTTTCGATTGTATTAATATGAAATCTTCAACAAAGTAAAAAAAAGCTTGAAACGCATACGTGGTTAGCTTTCTTGATTAATCAGCAAAGTGTATTTGATCAATTCTGGAATAATTAAAACATTAGTTGATCCTTATTCCGACAGATGGCACAAGTCATCAGTAGCTATCAGTTGCACAATCATAAAGGTAATACCTCTTGTCCTACTTGTCATATATATTAATGGGAGAGGTGTACCTATTCTGGTGCATATATATATTTAAAATGGCCTTAGCTCATTGAATATATGACGGTTAATTCAAATCCATATAAAGTAAAATACCACAACTATTTATATATAACTCTATAATACGTTATAAACAGATATATAAGTTAAGAAAAAGGCATTTTATCGTGCAACTGATAGCTACTGATGACTTGCGCCATCTGTCGGAATAAATATCAACTGATCGTTGAGTTTTAATTATTCCAGAATTGTCCGAATACCCTTTTTTGATTAATCAAGAAAGCTAACCGCGTATGAGTTTCAAGCTTTTTTTACTTTGTTTAAGTTTTCTTATTCAAGAAAATAGAAACTGCTAGGAGGGTTCACCGCTGATGAGTCAGGCCCTCTCATGATTGGATCATTACAGTAAGGGCAGTAGAAAATGACATTTATTTTAAAAAGAAACATATGCGTCAAAATAGTGTAAACCTCAAACAACAGATGGAGGGCCCTTATGTATCATGTTTTCCTTCAGAATTTGAAGTGTTATATCGCTCAAGAAAGTATTTTCTCAGTATTCTAAAATGTTATGTACACTGTGTGACAAGGAAATTACTGAAGAACTCCCCATTACCTGCTTAATTGTACAGCCCTTGATGCAGAGAAGAAGGCTCTACATCAACAAATTAAATGTACCAACACTTCATTCTACGTATTGCTTTCAAAAATATCAGCAAACAAATCTAAGGCAATAGCTTACTATAAATATTTTAGATCATCATTATGTAAGGACCAGTCAACAAATGAATGACTTCGAGACGAAGAGTAAAGCTAGTTCAATTTCTATGTAAATAACAAAAGATGATTATTACCTTATAAAAAGAGATGAAATCCTCTGAATAATGTAAGTATAAGAGTTCAAGGCATGCGAGGATGCGTTTCTTAAAGATTTTAATATGGGCGAGCTTTCGGGTTATCAACCCTTCTACAGGACAACATATCTGAGTAAAAGTGCATCTTATATACATATCCATATTGAGAAAATTAGCATATATACATTAAATTCACTATTTCCGGACATCCAATTTACATTCGAAAAAGAAAACAATGGTTCCTTGGCATTCTTGGATATCATGATCACAAGACAAAATTATAGGTATATTACCAACGTATACTATAAGCCCTCCTTCCATCCCTCCTATATACACTATACCTCATACTGCCCCCTTAGCCATAAAATTAATACGGTCAAAACCCTCTCAAAACGTATTTTTACTCACTGTTCAACATCTGAATTTAAACATACAGAAACCCAGATCGTGATTAATCACCTAATGAACTCAGGATACCCCAGAAACTTCATTCTCCGGCACTTTTACAATCCACAACAGCAGCTAAGCAGTCAGACTTATAGATCGACTTGCATCATCCCTTACTCTGCCCATAGTGTCAACATAGCCAGATACTTAAAAACCAAAACGGAATACGTACCTTCTATACCAACAATCCTAAATTAGAAACAATAGTTAGAAACCCCATCACCAGAAATAGTTTTCCCATTACCCTGCCATACTTTACAAACTCCGTATATTCCTTAAAATGCTCAGATTGCAATAGTTTGTATATAGGAGAAACAGGCCGTAGAATTAAAGATAGGATAGATGAACACCATAGAAACATCAGAAATAGTGAACCTAGATCCCTTATAGTACAACACATTAGACAGACAGGACACTCTTTCGATACTTCTCAACCACAGGCATATTACTCAGGAATCACGAACAAATACAGAAGGTTGGTCGTCGAGGCGTTGCTCTCTTTAAGACATAACAGTATTAACAGACATATAGACATCCCCGATATATACAATGCAATATTGCCATAGTGTACCTTAGGTGACCATTGCTAGAGCGTTTTATTTTATTTTGGATCGTTTTACTATTGCAGTCTTAAATTCAACCGTATCCTTTTGTACAACTATTTTTGATTTTACTTCTTAGCATACTCAGAACACGCAGCTTTCTCTTATTTTTACTTTTTCACCAATTATGTTAATATGTTTATAGTTTTCTTGTATATATGCTAATTTTCTCAATATGGATATGTATATAAGATGCACTTTTACTCAGATATGTTGTCCTGTAGAAGGGTTGATAACACGAAAGCTCGCCCATATTAAAATCTTTAAGAAACGCATCCTCGCATGCCTTGAACTCTTATACTTACTTATGATTATTACCTTATCCAATTGGGAGAATATGTATGAGGCAAGTCCCTAATAAAGGCTTTTGTGTGCGTGTATTCTAAAAAGTTAAATGGAAGACTCCTGTATCAAAAAGTACCTGACAGGATGCAAAGCAATGCTCTTCAATTTTCCAAGTTATATAATCAAATATAGAGCTTTCAAACCAAATACCAGGGCACCAGGCTAGTAGTGTGGAAGAAATGAAAATACTTCTTATATACAGATATGTATATGATCTGTATATGATATTCTTGAGGTCAATTCTTTATGCCAAATTATATAAACAAATATATGACTATATATCAACTAATTTTCATTATTTCCCGATGTTTCAATGATTCGCTGCCACTCTCCTGTCCCATCATTCCCCTGAGAAGATTGATAGCGACTGACCTAAACGCCGGGAATTAAATAAATAATTGGTTCATGTAGCTCTATATATTTTACAAACAAGTTTCCAGCCAACAATTTATATTCACAAACATATATTAAAAATAAAGAAGGTATATACTATACAAACAGTTTAACCGCATAAGTTTCTTTTTTATTTATGAAAAATCATTTTTAATTTCAAAGAGAAATATTTAATATTTCTAACTTTTTGATGTATGTAAAGGTTGAATATATGAAGAGTGATGGTCTATATATGAATGGATGACGTATGGAAGGGTGAAAAATATGAAGAGTAATGGCGAACGGAAAAATAAAAGTGTCCAGGAGCGGGAATTTATTTTTCCGTTCGCCATTACTCTTCATATTTTTCACCCTTCCATACGTCATCCATTCATATATAGACCATCACTCTTCATATATTCAACCTTTTCCTACGTCATCCAAAAGTTAGAAATATTAAATATTTCTCTTTGAAATTAAAAATGATTTTTCATAAATAAAAATGAAACTTATGCGGTTAAACTGTTTGTATAGCTTTATAATTATACGCCGCAGTCATTTATAAGGTATATACTGACCAGAAGCACATGTGAATTTTAGATGGCAAAGCACCATCTAGTTAAACAGAAATCAACTAAACATTGATATAGCCTGTTCCTTGATATTTGGTCAACCCAATTTTTTGATAAATCAAGAAAAGCCATCCACGAACGCGTTACGCGCAATTGGCGTTCGTCTGCGTGGAGTAGGCTGTACCACTGCGACAAAAATTATTTTTGGTCCCAGAGGTTTCTGGAGAAACCAAGAATATTAAAATGTAAATTCACATGGTTGACAGCTATATATCTATTAAATTATAGAAACAGTTAAAAACTCGAAATTATCAGAGGAATAATTTTAAGGAAGGTTGGAGAATTTAATAGGAAACATTTTTCTTCGTTCTTATTAGCTATGAAGATTGAAATTACAAACCGAGCATTTATTGGAATTCTAATTAATAGAAAACAAGAAATATTTTAATTAGGAAAAAGCTGTTATTTTGTGTATCCGTCCATTCTGTTATAATTTTATTAATTTATGTATTCATAAATTTAATTTAGGTCTTTTCAATTTAATTTTATGAAATAAACGAATTATTGTGTCAGAAAGACCTCATAACTATTAGAGATATACTAATTTAATTATATCTATATATATAATTCTATTCGAACATTTAATACATTAAAATTGAATTGGTCTCTGTTATTTTAGATAACTGCGTAGCTAAATAATGTAATGAAACAGCACCTCCTGATCTTGCAAATTATATGTTGCTGATGCTTTTCTAGAATCTATCAAGAAAATATCACCAATATTTTGATTTCTTATTTTTCATATTTGGAGAATATACACAAGTATGGCCTTCGAATGTTTCTTCTTCACAAATTGGCGGAACCGCTGGGAGGGTTTACCATTGATGAGACCAGCCCTCAATAGTTTTTTTTTATCGCACAAGTATAAAAAATGCTTTCATTTCCTATATGTATATAACGTGTTATAGCTTTATCATAATATAGATTTAGGTCTGGAATACGTTACTGTCATATTTTCAACCTCTAATAATTTCAATTAGTATGATAACTTGATTATTTATATATTTCGTCTGCTCAGCATATATTTTCACAATATTTGACCATGATACTACTACTAAATATGCTACGATATAGAAAGTTATATCCGTTAGAGTTACTGGTTCAAGCTGGGGATATGCAAATAGGTGTTTTTTTTCAAATAAATGGAGGAACATTTAAAAAATCGAACTCCATCAATTTACCCAAGAGGTTTATTAATGAATGCTTGCATAATTATGAAAAGGCATTTGTGTTCAATCGACTCTATATATTAATTTATGATAATTTCTAATAGAAAAGGCTGCTAGCAGCATACATGGGCAAATCTAGGGTGAAATAATTGCGTAGAGATAGATTAAAATATCCGGATTAATATATAAAAGGTATAAGTAATATATATCGCAATATATTTATTCTTCTTATAGAACTTTCTACAAAACCTAAACCAATAGTATTATATCTCCGGAATCCAAAGAAAACCAAAAGCTGTTAAAATATCGCACTGTACAAACGGCCAATTCATCAGGCAATGGCTCTAATTGTTCTCTGGGGTACAATCTTGGAAGCCATTCTCTTCTTTTTGTGTCTGCGGGGTCTTACTCTTAAAATATATTTCTTTTTATAGCATGCTTTAGAGAAGAATTAACACAAAATGTATTTATAGCACAGATAAATATATCATATATAGTAGTAACTATACAATTTATTTGATCAATAATGGGATTTCTTTTTCTTAAAATACGCTCCTTATTGCTTCCTCTTTGTCTAAAAATTCCTTTATTGTATTTCTATGTCAATGGTATTAATTTGAGGAGATTACTCTGACCAATTATAGAAGCCCATGTTGCACACTCTAAGATATTACTTTCAGTAAGACATGTGATATTAGATTATGTTTTAAGACTGACTATTACTTCGTCACTACAACCGAAAACGTATATTTATTTAATTATCAACATTATCACACATATTTTCGGGAATCCATTGGGACCAAAAAATCTTTTTGGTCGCAGTGGTTACAGCCTTCTCCACGCTGACGAGCGCCAATAGCGCGAAACGCGTTCGTGGATGGCTTTTCTTGATTCATCAAGAAATTGGGTTGGCCAAATATCACGGAGCAAGCTAAATAAACGTTTAGTTTATTTTTGCTCCACTAGATGGCGCTCTGTCATCTAAAAAGCACATGTACTCGTGGTCAGGAGATGCCTTCTTTATTTTTAATATCAACACCTGACCCACTTATCTTTTTTTTTCTATTGTTTTTTTCATTTACAAGTATGTTTACTTGTAATTTTCTCACTACACGTGGTGGGAGCCATACCAATCATAGTGCGTAGTTAGTGACTACCTTTTACTGAACGTGTATTTCATGTCTACACGGGTGAAAAGCAGTTAGTGGGTAGTTATCGACTATTTTTAACTGAAGTGAACCACATGTCTGCACATAATAAAGCAGTTCGACTCTTGCACTTTCAAGTGGTTCAAGCCATGTTAATCATAGTGGTAGTTAGTGACTTCTTTTTAACTGAAAATGAACCACATGTGTACATATGAGGAAAGCAGTTCGACTCTTGCACTGACAAATAGAACAAGCCATGCTATTTATAGAGGTAGTTAGATACTACTCTTTACTGAAAATGAACCACATGTCTACATATGAGGAAAGCAGTTCGACTCTTGCACTGACAAATAGTACAAGCCATGCTATTCATAGTAGTAGTTAGATACTACTCTTTACTGAAAGTAAACCACATGTCTACATATGAGGAAAGCAGTTCGACTCTTGCACTGACAAATAGTACAAGCTATGTTATTGATAGTGGTAGTTAGATACTACTCTTTACTGAAAGTAAACCACATGTCTACATATGAGGAAAGCAGTTCGACTCTTGCACTGACAAATAGTACAAGCTATGTTATTGATAGTGGTAGTTAGATACTACTCTTTACTGAAAGTGAACCACATGTCTACATATGAGGAAAGCAGTTCGACTCTTGCACTGACAAATAGTACAAGCTATGTTATTGATAGTGGTAGTTAGATACTACTCTTTACTGAAAGTGAACCACATGTCTACATATGAGGAAAGCAGTTCGACTCTTGCACTGACAAATAGTACAAGCCATGCTATTCATAGTGGTAGTTAGATACTACTCTTTACTGAAAGTGAACCACATGTCTACATATGAGGAAAGCAGTTCGACTCTTGCACTGACAAATAGTACAAGCCATGCTATTCATAGTGGTAGTTAGATACCACTCTTTACTGAAAGTGAACCACTTGTCTACATATGAGGAAAGCAGTTCGACTCTTGCACTGACAAATAGTACAAGCTATTGTATTGATAGTGGTAGTTAGATACTACTCTTTACTGAAAGTGAACCACATGTCTACATATGAGGAAAGCAGTTCGACTCTTGCACTGACAAATAGTACAAGCCATGCTATTCATAGTGGTAGTTAGATACTACTCTTTACTGAAAGTGAACCACATGTCTACATATGAGGAAAGCAGTTCGACTCTTGCACTGACAAATAGTACAAGCCATGCTATTCATAGTGGTAGTTAGATACTACTCTTTACTGAAAGTGAACCACATGTCTACATATGAGGAAAGCAGTTCGAACCTTGCAATGACAAATAGTACAAGCCATGCTATTCATAGTGGTAGTTAGATACTACTCTTTACTGAAAGTGAACCACATGTCTACATATGAGGAAAGTAGTTCGACTCTTGCACTGACAAATAGTACAAGCCATGCTATTCATAGTGGTAGTTAGATACTACTCTTTACTGAAAGTGAACCACATGTCTACATATGAGGAAAGCAGTTCGACTCTTGCACTGACAAATAGTACAAGCCATGCTATTCATAGTGGTAGTTAGATACTACTCTTTACTGAAAGTGAACCACATGTCTACATATGAGGAAAGCAGTTCGAACCTTGCACTGACAAATAGTACAAGCCATGCTATTCATAGTGGTAGTTAGATACTACTCTTTACTGAAAGTGAACCACATGTCTACATATGAGGAAAGCAGTTCGACTCTTGCACTGACAAATAGTACAAGCCATGCTATTCATAGTGGTAGTTAGATACTACTCTTTACTGAAAGTGAACCACATGTCTACATATGAGGAAAGCAGTTCGAACCTTGCACTGACAAATAGTACAAGCCATGCTATTCATAGTGGTAGTTAGATACTACTCTTTACTGAAAGTGAACCACATGTCTACATATGAGGAAAGCAGTTCGAACCTTGCACTGACAAATAGTACAAGCCATGCTATTCATAGTGGTAGTTAGATACTACTCTTTACTGAAAGTGAACCACATGTCTACATATGAGGAAAGCAGTTCGACTCTTGCACTGACAAATAGTACAAGCCATGCTATTCATAGTGGTAGTTAGATACTACTCTTTACTGAAAGTGAACCACATGTCTACATATGAGGAAAGCAGTTCGAACCTTGCACTGACAAATAGTACAAGCCATGCTATTCATAGTGGTAGTTAGATACTACTCTTTATTGAAAGTGAACCACATGTCTACATATGTAGATATCATTTCAACTCTCGCCCTTACAAGTAGTGCAAGCTATGTTATTGATAGTGGTAGTTAGCGACTGCTTTTTACTGAAAGTTCACTATAAGTCTACATCTACATATATGGAAATCATAAAAGGAATGGCGTGACGTCGTGTTTTCAGAAGAATCTAGATTCTGTTTGCAGCACCATGATGGCCGCATCAGTGTTTGAAGTCAAAGTTAAGGAATTACATTGACAGCGTGCATTCAACATCGTTATGCTGGCCTATCACCTAGGTTGATGGTATGGGGTGCCATTGGATACACGTCTCGGTCACTTCTTGTTCACCTTCTCGGAAATTCAAACAATCCCCATTATATTTATATTGTGTTAAAGCCTATGGCAGAGCCCTTTATTCGACGCCTAGGAAATATTAGCTTCATCAGGATAATGCATGACCGCATGTTACCGGTATTGTACGGACCTTCCTACATAAAGAACATGTTCGGCTGCTACCCTGGCCAGTAATTTTACCTGATCTGTCACCGATAGAAAACATCTGGTCGATGGTTACCAAGCGACTTCCCCATCACCACACGCCAGTCACTACTGTCAATGAACTGTAGCATCATGTTGAAGCTTCTTGGGAAGCTTTACCTGTACATGCCATCAAATCTCTGTTTAACTCAATACTCAGGCATATAAGTGATGCTATTGCTGCCATAGTGGTTCTTATGGGTACTGATTTCTCAGGATCCATATCTCAAAATTATCCGGAAATTTAATTACTTGTTATTCCCAGTATAATGTATTTGTCTAATAACTTTCATTTTGTTATTTTAATTTCTTCTAGGTGTAGCAATTATAATGACCAGTCGTATTGTTAAAATTTAAGAAACCAAAGAAAATTTTCAAAGATTTCTCGTATTTCTAAACAAGTGACCTTTTATATGAAATCTAAAAATAACACCTCGCTGAGAAACACTAGTTTTTGCTTCTTATCGATGTTTCGATTTATAAAAAATCTTTTCTTCTCGTCAGAATAAAAACGAAATAAATCTGACAAAACTTGGGAAATATTTCGAAAAAATGAAATCCTCCACATAAGTTCAAACAAGTCAATGTTGTAATTTATTGTATATAGAAACCTAGAATACCTCTAACAAAGTTTCACATTATGAACTGATAAATTTGAAATATATAATTAAATAGAAATATCTCTTTGAGAAAGATTATAAATTTCTATTCTTATTTAGTTCTCCAAAGTTTGTTTCTAAATATAAGAATTATATTTAATTTTGTGATTTATATTTCGAAGTTTGAGAGTAAAAATTCCATCCAGGGTAGAGTGTCTTGCAAAATATATAATTTAATTGGGGGTCGGTGGAAGGCTGGTTAAACCGTTTGGTTTTCGACCACTATGACCCGGGTTCGATTCCCGCATTGGGCACTTTTTTTCTGTTAAAAAAAATGCTCCAATGGCCCCAGAATTTTTCAAAAGTCCAACGCCACCAGTGAGTGCAAGTAACCAAACGGGGCTCTGGCACATTTGTAAGTGCAAAGTCGAACTGCTTTTCACATGTGTAGACATGTGGTACACTTACAGTAAAAGCAGTCGCTAACTACCCACCATGGCCTGTACCAAGTGTACTAGGTAAAGCAAAAAATATATATTTAGACGAAAAGACGAAATAAAGAAGAAGAGTTTACAAATGTGCCAGAGCTCCGTTTGGTTACTTGCACTCACTGGTGGCGTTGGACTTTTGCAAAAATCGGGGGCCATTGGAGCTTTTTTTTAACAGAAAAAAAGTGCCCAATGCGGGAATCGAACCCGGGTCATAGTGGTCGAAAACCAAACGGTTTAACCAGCCTTCCACCGACCCCCAATTAAATTATATATTTTGCAAGACACTCTACCCTGGATGGAATTTTTACTCTCAAACTTCAAAATATAAATCACAAAATTAAATACTATATTTAGAAACAAACTTTGAAGAACTAAAAGAAACTCTTCTTCTTTATTTCGTCTTTTCGTCTAAATATTTCCAAGAAGAATATTATAATAATCGTTATCGCTAATGAATCAAAAAAATATATATATAATAATTAAATTAACTCGAGATTTCGGATACTTGTAGGGTAACATGTAGGGATACAAGTAAGGTAAACTATAATTAACCGGTGTTATAATTAACCTTACTCCGGTAGAAGAGCTCCAAGGCCCGAAAGCTCGAGTTAAATTATATTTTTTTGTAAGACAATCTTCCCTGAATGGGACTTTTTCTCAGAAGTAATATTATACAAGGATTTATTATTTTTGGAAATATCGAAGTTTGTTAATTTATCTTGGGTGTGAGTAGAACAACATGATTTAAGCCGCTGACTTGCGACTTTTGTGATATTATGTATTTTTTCCTAATAAATACAATTAGAGATGAGAAATACACATATATGTTATATAAAAATTATATTTTATTTTAGAATTATAAATCCTAGAACAAATTACTCTGTTTATATCTACCACCAGATGTCGCGACTTTCCCTATATAACATAGTGTTGTTGTTTCTCGTTGGCCGGCTCAAACCTTTTTGTAATTATGTAAATAATATTTTGTTTTCTTTATTATTAAGCCTTAAATCAGGCAATACTTTTCTCGATATATGTTTTAAATTTTTAATTAGCTAAATTAAATCAAGATTGATCTAAAGATTTTTGTTATTTTACCACGACTGCAATTTCAATCATGCTTTTCAATCCTCAGTATGATCAGCATCGGCAAGTAATAATTATATATTACTCTAATTACAAATTCAGCAGAAAATATATTTTTAAAAATATAATATATATATTATTATGGGAGAAAATTGATTAATAAAAGCAAAGGTCTCTTCTCCCGTCAAAAATGAACATTAAAACTAGACGCCACCTATCGTCTCCTGGTGGACGTTTCTCAGTTTACCAAAGCTGGTGTTGTGGCTTTGTAACCGACACGAGACCGCTAGTTTGCGGCGACGGTCAATAGATGGCGTCTAGTTTTGAAAGAAGTGTAGTGACCTTTGCTTTTGAATATAAATATTAAAAAAAAGGAATACCTGGGTGAAGAGAGAAATAAGTGAGAAATATTGTTTTTAGTTCCACGATACAGGTACGTCTTTTATTAAATATATTTATATTCAATAGAGATCGCCTTTTAACTCATATTAATGAATACAGTTTTTTTAAATGTGTTTTATTTACGTTAGGTTAAAAAAAAAGTTCAGGTTTTAGATTAAGCCATCCCAGTAATCGATTTAACGACAATCAAAGCTGTGACTTTGTATCTCCTAATCAACATTATTTGTGAATTCCATCAAGGTTAGATATAGAGCTTACATTTCTAGAGGTTGAAATATATTTTTATCTAATCGAGAGGCTTCATTGGCAATTCCATTGACTGAATTAATAATTCAAATAAGGCTAATAAGGACGACATTCCTAGATCTATAATCAAAAAGGAAAAAAAACACATTTTGAGAAAAAGGATTATTTTCTCTTCATCCTAGCTTCTTGATTAATAAAAATGCTTACGAACTACAACCTCGTATACACTGTTTTTTTTTTAATATAATATTATATATTTAGTTCTTATTAGTTTCACAATTATATGAAAAAACACTATTTATATATGTATATATTTGTAATTTAATATATATATATATCGTATATTTTAAAACTGTATAATAATGACACTTTTAGTATATTTCACATATCTCCCAATTAGTTAGAGCCGATGCCTTAAAATATCCTACCTTCTATTGAAATGTACACTATTTCTATTTGCTACCACCCTCATATTTTGTATATATGCTATATCTTTATTAATAATACCTGTAAACCCCTATTTGTATGTAAAACAAAAAAATGTTAACGCCAAAATAAAGATCCAAAGAGAGAGCGGTCAGCTAGGAGCAGGGACAGAGGGGAGGAAAAGCCAACGCCCAGCCCATGTGGGGCCCCCAGGGACTCTTTATAGACGACCCCTGAAAACAAGACAGGTTTTTGGCAGGGGGTCAGCAGATGTTCTGGAGGGTGGTCATCGGCAAGCGGTTTCTGTCTCTCACAGACTCTCTCTCTCCATGTCTCGGTGTTAAGCATCCAAGTTTGTGTCATGGCCCCTACCTCTGTCCCGTGGGCTGTCCCCGATCCCTCTATGTGCTAACATCTAGCCCTGCCTCTGCTTCTTGTTGTCCGCGTGTGGGAAGATCATCAACACTCGCCTCACGTACACGACTGCCAGCTTATCCATACGTCGACATTTGCAACAATATTACATATATATAATTTGTCTTTTCGAAATATCTCTTCAACTAATGTGTCAAACCAGATTCCACACGAGGCATGTCGAGTTTGTACGCATTTTAAAATTAATCAATAAACTTAAAAGGGCGAATATATCTCTCGAAATATTTAGATTTTTATCCTTTTTCCAAATATATAGCTATAGATCCAGGTAATATTTCTTCACTATTACATTTTATTTTTGTTTATAAAATGTAGACTTATTTTATAGATAAGTTTAAACTCGTATTTCTAATATAATTGACTATGTTAATGAAAATTTTAGAAATATATATTTATATTTAATTTTTATATAAATAATTATTTTTTATGTAATTTTAATAACAATTTAATTGATCTCTTTATATCTATCTCCCTAGTTGTGCTTGGAAAGAATATTTTCTATCCATTAGATAGTTGGTATTTTAATTTCC
Source organism: Cordylochernes scorpioides (assembly GCA_030710605.1). Lineage (NCBI taxonomy): Eukaryota > Metazoa > Arthropoda > Arachnida > Pseudoscorpiones > Chernetidae > Cordylochernes > Cordylochernes scorpioides. Next base: position 34,312,319 of record CP092881.1, on the reverse strand, counting down.
TCTATGTATCTCTCTCAGAAAATTTTAAATATTTTACCAACTTATTTGTTTAATTGTACGTTGTTGATAGTTCAGTAGGTACGTTATTTTTGTCATTTAGCATCACGAGGTAACACCTACAAATTACAAAAATGACTAAACACACATTTCAATTGAGAAAAATGCAACTCAAGAATCGTTTAACTAAAGATTTCTGATGACTTGCACCATCTATAAAATAAAAATTAACTAATCGTGTGTTGATTAGAAATTTATAATATCAATATCTATCTTAGTAAAATTAATATTTATAATTTTTTTTGTGGCAATGTTTTACTTCTGATATTTTATAAAATATTATCTTCAGAGACCATACTGCAATAATTCAACCAAATCTAATAAATTTTATAATTTCTGATCAATTTGGCGAACCCATTGAGAGAGTTCACCACTGATGGATCAAGTATTCTCATCTAACAATTTATATTATTGTAATAAGGTTCTCAGCTCTCTGAGAGATAATATTCAATAATAAAATAAACACATTGCTAAGATTATTATTATAGAATATATTAATTGATTTTTAATTATTACAGAATATATTGATCCACTTCTTCACACATTTCAATGTCTCAACACTTTCCAAATGGATAATTGAGAAGAACCTTCGGTTTAACAGGATATGGTGTTCATACTTTTAGTAAATGTTAAATGGGAAATATATGAAATAAAAAGAAGACAATATACGATAAGCATCTTTATTTTACTTCTTCTACACAAATGAACATTTTTATTAAAGTGAAATATTTCCCAAAATAATACATGTCATTTATAAATAGTATATTTCTTGATCATTCTCGAAGATGAAGCAGAGTCCTGATGAAATATGTACACATCCCTCGCTATAAAAGGTGGTGTGTGTGTTTGATATGACGATGGGTCTAGAAATTGGTTGATTGGTTGGTCAAGTTGGCAAAATATCAGGTGGGACAATTCTGGATGTTGTTGGGTCTATGGTATAGGCTAGAAATCTAGGAAACTTAATCTAGAGAAAGGGATGAACTAAAGGTTAAAAATGAAGATAGGAAAGAGAGAAAATTTTGACATAGTAAATTTCTAATAAACATTTTAAAGAGAAAACCATTTTTTACAAATATCTGACAAATATTTTTGGTAAATTAGAATTCTAACTAATGGGAGGCACACATGGAATGAGAAAGAGTGGCCAAGTAGAAAGAAGTTTGTTAATATTAATAGGTAATACTTTTAGAAACCTTTCTTTTTGATACACTTTATATATATATGGACACATTTGTATATTTAGACAGAAATATATATATTCATTTAGCATAGCTCAATATACGTACATATCCATTTTCACAATTTGAAATAAGAGAAAAATACACCTATATATAATTAATTTGTAGATTTTGAAAAGTTTGAGGCTCTAGAGATTTCTATTCCAAAAACGTATTAGAAGGAGCCGAATTTAAAAAAAGCTTATTTTGGCTATTTTAAAATGTTTGGCCTGAAGCTGATTGAAAAAATCAATAAACATTCATAAGTCAATAAACATTTATTGATATTACTGATAAATAACATTGATAACAACATTGATAATCAGCTCAATTTGATGTCTTATTTGTAAATGACTCATTTTGAAATATATGAATGAATTTAATATATATATTCATAAAGTATTATGACTTTGAAAATCTCAAATGTGATATTCAAGAGGTGCTTCACCACGCCTACACCAATTGTGTATTGACAAAATTTCACGTTTATACGCACAGCATTTTTTACCATCGAATTAGATAAACACTAAAACACATATATTGATGCACAGGTTTCAGTTTTTAGATAGTTTTATAAAATGATAATGTCGAATATTTACTAGAATTATATCACAATATCAATAATATATATTGAAAAAAAAAGTATATATTTAATGAGATGTTTGTGTATAAAAATGAATCGATAAAAAGGAATCATTGCAGATTTTCTTCTTGCCCACTCTTTCCCAATTAATGTGTTTCCTATTCATCATTGAATTGATACTCATCCACCCTGTTAAAATATAATGTTCATAAAAAGAATACAAATAGAGAGTTAGGGATTGTAAGACTTTCCAAATGAATAATTCGATAGAGAAGAGAATGTGAGAGAAAGGGGGAAAAGGTTAGACCTTGGGGAGCGGAGTTCAGAGATCTGTGATGGGCGACACCTTATGCTGTAGATCGGTCTTCCACTCGGCCTGGCGACTTGCAGCATGCTGGCGGGTCCAGAGCAGGCCGGCCAGAGCTGCCAGTAGGAGGGCAAGTCCTGCGGCCGCTCCCGTGGCTGCCAGGATGCGCCCTCTCCGCCTGGCCTCGGCCCCACAGTCCAGATCTACCGGCGAGGCCTCCCGCAGAGGCAGGCCACGAAGGTGAGGCGGCGAAGAGCAGAACACAGGTTCCTCGGTCATATTTGCCGCACGAATCGCCGACCACAACCAGGCCACCGAACAATTGCACTGCAGGGGATTGTCACGGAGGTCGAACCCTTCCAACCTGTCCCAAGGAAGAAGTTCTTCTTCAACTCCCGCAAGTTGATTTCCGCGAAGACTTACAAATCTCATTGATACAATTCCTTTGAATGCATCGGGATGAATGAAAGTCAATCTGCGATTGTGGGTTATGTAGACACGCTCCAGGCCATCGTTCCCAGAGAAAGCACCCTTTTCGATGCGGGATAAAGATTCGTCCCTGTTGATTACAATTACCTGAAGATACTGAAGTCCTTCAAAAGCAAAGGTGGGCAGCTTACCGATTCTATTTTGTCCTAAATGAAGTTCTTCCATCCTGGAGGCATCTATTAGAGCTTCCATAGGAATATTTTGAAGGTCATTATTTTGTAAATGCATTATTTTTAGTTGTTCTAAATTTTTGAAGGCACCTGGCTGAATAGTATCAAGCTCGCATCCATCCAAGTTCAACATCTTGAGGCGTCGAAGCGGAAAAAACGCGTTGCCAGGCAGCCTGCGCAAGGCGTTTAAACCGAGATCAAGAGCTTGGAGGTTTTCGAGACGCTGGAATGAGGCAGAAGGTATAATAGCGAGCAGGTTGTCGCGAAGTATGAGTCTCAAAAGATTGGAAAGTCCGTCAAATGCCAGTGGATCAACGTCCACTAGTCTATTTGAGGACAGGTCAAGAACCTCCAGTGATGAAAGGTTACGGAAGACGGAAGGTGGGAGCGATGCCAGGAGATTATGATCAAGACGCAGAAGCTGAAGTGAATGTAATCCTTCGAATGCTCTTTGTTCGAGACGAACGAGTCGGTTACTGTCCAGACGCAACACTTTAAGCGCAGCTTGATGGACGAAGCCTTGTTCGAGGTTAGGACCGAGGGTGTTGCGCGAGAGATCCAGGAACACCAGCTCGCGGTACATCCCGAAGGTCTGGCCAGCCAGGCCGGCGATGCGATTGTGCGCGAGGTAGAGGCGCCGAACGAGCGGGTTGAGCATGTGCGGCACCACGGTGAGGTTGGCTCGCTCGCACCACACCGTGAGCGATTCGTCGTCGCTGCGGCACTGGGCGAGGAACTTGGCGCTGGCAGCCGGCCTCGTCCACCAGCTGGCCAGGTAGACCAGCACGGCCAGGCGGCGCACCGCGGCCCACAGCCACATCTGCACACCGTCACACCGTCTGGAATACCATTGGAATAGTATCTACTGTGTAATTATATGTAAATAGATCCCCTATTACATCTGCGCATCGCACATTGTCGCACGGCTGGAGTTATCTAGAATTATATCGAATCGCATTTTAATATTACATACAATAATTTGTCTCAGTGAAATAATTACCATTTTTCTGGAATTACATTACTTAATCACATTTGCACACTGCATTCCGTTGCACTGATGGTCACACATCAGGAATTACAGCAAAACAGACACATGAGAAAATCACCTACAGTAATTTGTCTCTGTGAAAAAAAACACATGTTCTATTGAATTATATCGAATGATCACATCTGTGCACCGCAAATATTATTGCACTAATAGAATAAATTGCTCTTAAATATTTCCTCAAAAACTGATATCTGTAATTCACACACAAAGCTTGTTTCACTGTCAAAAGAGAATCTATTTACAACATCTCGTCTGAATTTCACACGAAATTTCATTTTTTATGAAATGCGCAGCAAATACTTACATATATACACATTGGGAAGAAAAAAATTCATAATATCTAATTGGATGAATAAATTGTTACCATGTCACCAAAATGCATCTACGCATTGCAATATCTCCATCTTTATTTAACATGTATCTGTATATAATATTTATAATCTTTATTATCGTTTCATTTTTTATTATATTGACTTTAATGGCAATAAAATCAGCGTTAATCTCGACCTCCGTTTTATTCCGCCAGCCTAACCTATACCTAGAATACAATATGATATTAAAGGGACATCTCTCTAAATCAAGATTTAAAGGACAAATATATTGATATTTATGCATATACTAGCCGAATGACCCGGGCAACGCCCGGGTTTTACCCGATTAAATGCTTTTATTCAAATACTATTCGTTACAATTATAAATTGGCGCCGTGGATGTCATTCTTGTATAATATATAAAAAATATGTAAAAAATATGTAATATATAAAAAAAAAAAAAATGCATCGGCCGGGAATCGAACCCGGGCCGCCCGCGTGGCAGGTGAGCATTCTACCACTGAACCACCGATGGTTATGAGAAATGGCCATATTTGGGTATTTATTCCATTCACAAAAGCAAACGGTGACAGAATTGATTATTAAGAATTGTTGCTTGATGACTCTGATAACTGTATATATTAATAACTTTTTATAAATGTTAGAAATATATCAATTTTATTGAGGAATATTAAGAATATATTTAGGAATATATTAGGATGAGAAAAGAGCAACTCCTTATTGTGAACTGAATATTGTTTATGGCTAACTGCCATCTATCTAAAAAAATATGAACTTTCTGATGATTATACCTATTTCCTGAAATGTCAAGAAAACCTAAACACTTGCGCGATTTTAGTTTTCTCTTGATAAATCTAAATAGGTATTAGTCAACCCTCTAGGGAATACATTTCAACAGATAATATTTATTCCGATAGATGGCATTAAGCCATCAGAAAAATTAAAATGCGCTTTCAAGAAGTGTCTTTTCATCCTATTATATTATATATATATACTAGCAAACTTAGCGCGCCTTACGTCGCGCTTTAAAGCACATACAATCCTGCCTTCTTCACAGACATAACAACAATAATAACAAAATCACACAAACAAAAACGAATATGGGGGATTCTTTATTCATTTATTTCAACTATATAACACTATATAATGTGACATAGATCAATTTTCGATATATATTGAAATTTTATTCTATTTTGAGCGTCTATTTTGAATATTCACTAAATATCGAAATGAATATTAACTAAATATCGATTAAATATATGTTTGTAAAAATAAAAAATACGCATAGGCAATATTAAAATAGCCAATTTCTGGCGTAATTAAATATAAAAATGACCTTAACAAAATAAAAACGGTGCTAAATTGAGAAATTAAAAATGAAAAATGTTATTAAAGTGTAAAAAGGCAAGTATGAAAAGTATTTAAAGTTTAATTTAAATTCAATTTATATATCAAATTATTTCGTTTTATTTCAATCAATGGCCGAGCGTGTCGCTAACGTCGAGCTTAACGTCGAGCTAAATGCGTATTTTTGCTAACTGCGTTATTTTTAAAAGTTTAAATATAATTTTGAAGTTACCTGAATAATTCCGGGACTAAATGTAATATGTATACGAAATATTGTCGTATAAAATAAAATATTAAGAGAGGAGTTAGGGAACAAACAAACTAACTAACAAACAAACAAACAAACATTTTTTGCGCTTTAATAATAAGATATATATATATACAATTCTTGATCTTTTATATTTTCAAACTCTTCAAAATATATTTTCGAATATATATTAATAAAATTATATAAAATTAATTAAGGTCGTGCATTTTAGTGAGAGAACTGACTATTATTATATTTTATAAATATAAAAATATAGTAAGATTTTTACATAAGATGAAAATGTCACACTAAGAAGCTACTCTGATCACCTAAATTTTTTGATCCTTTTTACAAGCTGGAGGAGCTCCACGAGCCTAAATAAGGCTGTTTTCTTGTGGGAAAAAGCATTAAATATGTTAATATTATTGCACATACAAAATGCTGCCAGATACATGAGGCCTTTGTACTATTTAGTGTAAAAAGAGATATTTTTATTTAGTATTTATTGAGTTTTGGGATTTTGCCTTTAATTCTTGTTGTAGCATGAAATGAGTACCTATAACTATAATTGATGCTTCACTTGTACTTCCAGTTCTACAGCTCAGCAGATAAATCTTCAAAATTATTGTTTAAAGGGAAATAAAATAATAAGACGACATTAAATGGTCATGTCTCGTCACCAAAACAAAAAGGCTGTTTATAGCGGAACAGCTAGTTATTTGATGACTTATCTAACCATTCTACTCTCATTCTTTCTTTTGACTCTTGACCAAGACTATATATGACAAACTGTTGTAATTAAAGTTTTTTAATAATGGATGGGTACTTTTAATCTTACCCCTATTGGGATAAAATTCAAAGTTAAAAACGAATATTTATCAAAGACATTTTAAAAGTGTTTTGGTAAAGGATCAATATGAAAAACGATATATATATGACGTTTATCGGTTAATGTTCATTAAACGATATTTTCTATATTCAAGAAGGTATTATTTGTCTATTTTAATTCTAATCATTCAGAAAGAGACCGTGCGCACTAATAGCCTATTTGTAATGCTCTTTCATAATTATCCTAAAATGAACTGACGTACTTGAGAGAAAAGTTATTCTTAAATTATATATTTTTGGTTTCTGAAATATAGTTGAAGACATAAAAATTGAAATATATGGCATATATATGTGCTATAGTTTAAAAGTACCTAAAGAATATAAATCCTCTTTAACATTGTAGCAAACTTTTTATAGCAAAAATAGTTTCGGATATGCTAAATTGCTCGTGCTCTAAAGAAGAAGTGTTTTAAAAGCCATTAGACACAAAAATGAATAATGATCACTTGTCTTTGAAGATTTAAAACCTCATCAATATTGCAGAAGTTAGTTCAAACTTCCAATCAACGTCAACTGCTCCCATTACTGGAATAATTGATCTAGGAGTAAAACACATCTTGTTTCTTTGTGGATAGCTTCGAGAGAACACTTCCTTAGATTAATTTATAATACAATATAATGCGGATTATGATTGTAGAACGAAATTTGACTATTATACCGCAAATGTTTCTCCCGAACGAAAAATCGAAATTTATTTCAAGGAGAATTAACGATTATTTCTAACCTTAGGGATGAAGTATGATAGGATGAATTCCCATCCCTGGTCACTTCATTTTTCTGTTTATCATTACTCTTCAAAATTCATCCTATCATACTTCATCCCAAAGTTAGAAGTAATCTTTATTTCTCCTTAAAATAAATTTCGATTTTTGGTTCGGGAGAAACATTTGCGCTATAATTGTAAATTTCGTTCTACTTCATTAGATGTTTAATAAGATTACGAATATAAATATCTAAACAAACTTCATAATGGCCAAAATATTCACGCTATCAGTTTCAAAATTTCCAGAATCTAAAGATATCTTTTGTGATATACCTTTCAAAGTCTTATTGTTTGGATTACATTTAGTTTCATTGTTACTTTAAATATATACTCTTAAAGCTTATATAGTGTTGCTTCATTTCAAATTATTATTTTCAATATTTAAACATTTTTAATTTTATAGAGTATTAGACGAATGACCCGGCTTCGCCCGGGAATTCCCCCGAGTGCAATTTCCTTCATACTGAAAGAACATTACTAATAAATAGTATTAGAGCCATAGAATAGCAGCACCGAAGTAATACATTATCACAAGGAAAAAGTATGTGTGATGTCAAAAAATGCAATATATTAGTATTTAGGTATTTTATTTATTTATTTTTCAATCCATTTAGGTATTTTAAATATAGTTCAAATAGTTGGCAGATTTTCCACCCAACCTCCGAGGTACCCGCCCCAGCGTGTTAACTCTTATATATAGTGGTGCATCCTCTGTAGGTCTATTACACTCTTTGGGTAAAAAGGGATAGGGATTGAAATTGTTTGAGAAGAGTGACCGTGATTGACCAAGCCTGGCCAGAAGCCTGTAATCTAATGTTTTCAGATCCCAGTCAAACATTCGTAGATGTTTTTCTGAAAAAATAATTAAAAAAACTAATATTAATATAAATCATAATAATCTGCAACTGTCCTTAAATATTCTAATTCTAGAGATGTTACCTTTCAAATATATACAAATATATACAGTAAAACCCCTCTATAGCGAACCCTAATGGGACGGAACTTTTGGATCACTATAGCCACGGTTTGGCTATAATTCTTAATTTTCACAATTTTTAGACCATATAATTAAAGGATAGCCATACACACAGGAAAGGGCAGCCACTTAATTTAGAGAATATTCTTTAAAATACAAAGATCTTCTATTCTTAAATTGTTCAATTATAAATTATTCAATTTATGTGTATTCTGACACAATTGAAGATGAATCAAAAGTATCTGACCCGAAAAAAATTGAACGCGAAACATGGTACGCGCGCGATCGGTAAAATCGCCTTCAAAAATGTCCAAAAATCCAAACATAAAATCGCTAATAAACGGACGGCCAGTGGGAATATCCGCGAACTCTTAATGAGTCTGTGGGTGGCATGGAATTCTAGGCGGAGTCAGATAACAAATTATTTATTGTAAAATAAACCTTTAATTACATTTATTTAATACAAATTATCAGAAGGGGTTGCATTGTTGTATATTACATGTTGAAGTTATTTTTTATGTATGTGTGTGTGTGGTCAAATATCAATTCTAGATTATATAATGTTAGACATATGTGCTTGATATATTATAGATAAATATTTACATTTCATATTATTTATGATTTATATTTAGAATGATGTATAATTATTTTATTATATTGATATGGCAACAATTAATATGATATTAATGTTAATTCATATAATTTTAATAAAGTATATTTTATAAGCATTATATATTTATAAGATGAATAATTTTAATATTTGAATTGAATAGTTATTAGACAAATTAAAACTTATAATGAAAATAGGAAAAGTTAATATTTGGGAGCCGCTACATCACTCCCCCGCCAGTGAAGACTTAAAGTCAAAAAGGTATGTGGCGTCCATAGCGAGTGGTGTAGCTACTTGTCTTCGGTGTAGTTTCCTCAGCACCGTCGGGCATAGGTGGCAGAATTGAAGAATCGTGGAAACTTTGAGGGGTGTTTTCTATGAATGCAGGCTTTAGTCTGTTGACAGAAATGACTTTGTTTTGGTCATTGATTTTAACTGTAAATGTCTTCGAAGATCTTGATACCACTGGAAATGGACCTTCGTATGGTGGAGATAATGCTCTTTTTACAAAATCTTTTCTTACAAAGACGTGTGAGCAGGTGTCTAAGTCTTTATGAGAAAAAATATTATTTTGCTTTGTTTGTCTTGTTGGTTGAGGTCGAATTCTACTCATATAATTCTTTAATTGAGTGGCAAAATTTGATGGATGGGGTTTTTAAATTCTGAATTGGTTAGTAAATCAGCTGGAAGATTTAAAGTTGTCCCGAAAACCATTTCTGCAGCAGAGCATTTCAGGTCTTCTTTGTAGGATGTTCTGATGCCTAGCAGTACTAGAGGCAAAGCATCTATCCAATTAATAGTATTTCCGCTTGCCATGATTGCAGCTTTAATTTGACGATGCAAGCGTTCGACGAGACCGTTTGCTGCAGGGTTGTATGCCGTTGTTCGTATTCTGTTGGTGCCAATGAGTGAAGTGAGATCCTTGAAAATATGTGATTCAAATTCACGACCTTGGTCAGTAGTTATTGTTGCTGGAACTCCGTATCTAGAAATCCAACCGCGAAAAAAAGCTTTTGCTACGCTTATTGCAGTTTTGTCTGGAATCGGAAAGGCTTCAGGCCATTTTGAATATCTGTCTATAGCAGTCAAAATGTGGGTACAATTTTCAGAATGGGTAAGGGGCCTATTAAATCAAGATGAACGTGTTCAAAGCGAGTTGATGGGAGAGGAAAAATTCCGTGTTTTGTAATTGTATGCCTGTGAATTTTGCTTTTCTGACAATCTAAACAGGACTTTGACCAATGATTTATTGTTTGATTCATTTTGGGCCAAAAGTATTTTTGAGTTATTAGTTTTCCTGTTGCACGAATTCCTGGATGAGACAAATTATGGAGAGAATTAAAAATTTGTCGTCGGAAATTTTCAGGCACGAAAGGTCTGGGATTTCCAGTAGAAATATCGCAGTAAATTAATTTATTGCAAAAAGGAACTTGTTGTTTTATTAATTTGATTGTTTGTGAAGAATTTGAATTATCAATGAGAGTTTTTAGTTCTTTGTCCTTTTCTTGAATTTCAGGGAATGCATTAAGATCTAGATTAACCTTCGTGTGATTGAAAGTTTCGATTTCAATTCTTGAAAGGGTATCAGCCACAATGTTTTCACTTCCCTTAACATAGCGTATGTCCATGGAGAATTGTGAAAGATAGTTGAGATGACGTTCTTGACGAGGTGAACGTTCAGATTTTGATGTGAAGGCATACGTTAGAGGCTTGTGGTCTGTAAAAAGCATGAATGTTTTTCCATCAAGAAAGTATGAGAAATGCTTAACAGAGAGGAATGCAGCTAGGAGTTCCCGGTCGAATGCTGAGTATTTCGTTTCTGCTGGGGATAGCTTTTTTGAAAAAAATGAAATTGGTTCCCATGCAGTGTCATTCAGTTGTTGGAGGACACCACCAACAGCAACGTTGGAGGCATCAACCAGTACACTTAATGTAGAATTGGGTTGAGGGTAGTTTAAAAGTGTGTTTTCTGCAAGAGCATTTTTGATGTTTTGAAAAGCTTCTAATGTGTCTGTTTTCTGCAAGAGCATTTTTGATGTTTTGAAAAGCTTCTAATGTGTCTGAAGTCCCCCCCCCCATTTTAATGATGCATTGGGAGATTTAGTTTTTAAAAGTGAATAAAGCGGAGCTAAAATATGACTTGAATTTTTTATGAACCTGTGATAAAAATTTACAAGACCAATAAATCTTTGGAGTTGACGGGTCGAATTAGGTTGAGGAAAATCTTTAACGATTCTTATGTTCTCAGGAAGAGGTTTTATTCCTTTGTTGTCAATGATGTGTCCAAGAAATTCTAGTGAAGGTTTTCCGAAAACGCTTTTAGATATATTGACTGTTAATCCATGATCGGAAAGTCTTTTGAAGATTGTATGTAGATGTTGAATGTGATCATTTTCATTTTTACTGGCGATCAAAACGTCATCAATGTAAACGAAGACAAAATCTATACCTTTTGTTACTTCATCCATGAATCTTTGAAATGTTTGGCTTGCGTTTTTTAAACCAAATTCATGCGTGTGAATTCAAATAGACCAAATGGCGTAGTTATTGCCGTTTTGGGTATGTCTTCTTGGTTAATTGGAATATGGTGGTACGCCTTCACGAGATCTATTTTGCTGAAAATTGTACAGCCATGAAGGCTTTGGGTGAAATCCTGAATGTGCGGAATGGGGTAACAATCAGGTTGGGTCACAGCATTTAGTCTTCTGTAGTCGCCACATGGTCTACAGTCTATAGAATTTTTCTTAGGGACTAGATGTAAAGGTGATGCCCATGCTCCGTCTCCTCTCTTGCATAAACCTAGTTCCATCATGTGCTCAAATTCTGATTTGGCAATTTTAAATTTTTCTGGATTCAGCCGTCTTGGTTTGGAGAATGTTGGTTGCCCTTTTGTAGTAATATGATGAGTGACTGAATGCTTGACTGGTGTGGAATATGATGGAGGCTTAGTTAGAGAGGGATAATGAGAGAGAATGTTCAAAAATTTGTCTTCATAGCTGTTTATTGAGCACTTTGGAGAAAGTGAGTTGAAATTTGTAATTGATGCACGCTTAAGAATCAATTATAAACTTTCCTTTGATATCTGGAATTATTCCAAAGTGTTCCATAAAATCAGCTCCTAGAATGGCTTTGTTTGTGTCTGCTATCATGAATCTCCATTTGAAATCTCTACGAAGACCTAGATCAAGATTAAGGAATCTTTCGCCATAAGTCTTGATAGGTGAATTGTTTGCTGCTGTGAGAGTAAATTTTGTTGGACCACGCCGTCTATCTTCAGGACGAGGAGGCAGGACACTGATCTCTGCACCTGTGTCAAGAAGAAAACTAATTTTGTTGCGGTAGTCAGTGATAAATAGACGGTGGCTTTTATTATTGCTACAATCAGTAACCACCGGGCTTACTGATTGTTGTTGGAGTTTTCCTGCTGGTTCTTTGCTTTTTTGTTGAAAGTACAAGGTGAGATGCATTTTCCTGCATGGTGCTTGAATCGAAAATGATACCAGCACCAAGAGCCATTTGGATTGTACTTTCTATAACTGTTTGGGGAAGATTTTCGAGATGAAGATGAGCTTCTGGATCTTGAACGAGGTATTCTTTCTTCCTTCTTGTTAAGGTCAATTTTCAATGCTGAAATTTCCGCACGCAAAGATGCCAGTTCCTTTTCTAAAGTCGAAGTACTTGAAGATGGTGAAGAAGTAATCTCCGTCACTCTATCAGCTAAATCTGCTAGAGAGTTTAGTGATGCTTGCTCTTGCGTTGTCAGAGTTATTTGGATGTTTTTAGGTAAACGTTGCATCCAGAGCATTTTTAATGTTGTGTCACTGACGGCTTTGCTTTCTCCAATCAATTGTCTTAAGTGGCGTAATAATTGGCTAGGCAGTCTGTCTCCAAGTTCTTCTTGAGTCAACAATTGCTGTAGTTTTTTAAATTTGCTGTCAGCGGTACATTTAATTATGGCCTTCTTTAGCGCGTCGTATTTATTGTCTGGTGGAGGTGATATAATGAATTCACGTACCTCTATGGCAGTTGATGGAGGTAAAAGTGAAATTAGATAAGAAAATTTGGTGTCATCATTTGTAATTGGACTTGGCTTGTTCAATAAAAATTGTGATTCCAATGTTATGAACCACAATTCTGGATCGTTTGGCCAAAATTCGGGTGCTTTAATTGAATCTATTTTGAGAATATATTGTATTTAAAAAATTATATGTCCTTAAGAGATATTAAAATTCTGATTATTATAATTATTAAAATTCAGAAATAAAATTTTATATTTGATTTTTTTATTTGATAAGAAAAAATATTTGAATATATTATCAAGTTATAATTTTTAAATTGTAAGTTATATATTATTTTTTTAATTGCCAATTTAATGTGTATTTGAATTTATTTAATATTTATTTCTTAAAATTATATTTGATATCTGATTTGTTTTTAAGTTGAAAATTTGCCTTGAATTAAATACCAAACGATGTACGTTTTCGTAGTTTTTAAATATTGCGAAATATGTTATAATTTTTGTTTTAAATATAAATATTTAATATGTATTTCTTAAATATTTATAATTTGATATTATGAGTATTTTTATTTTTCACTTTTGATCGAATTGAAATTCTTGTTTGATTGCTTGCATATGTTCGTTAAAGTTTACCGGCTCACCATTTTGTGGGTGACATGGAATTCTAGGCGGAGTCAGATAACAAATTATTTATTGTAAAATAAGCCTTTAATTACATTTATTTAATACAAATTATCAGAAGGGGTCGCATTGTTGTATATTACATGTTGAAGTTATTTTTTATGTATGTGTGTGTGTGGTCAAATATCAATTCTAGATTATATAATGTTAGACATATGTGCTTGATATATTATAGATAAATATTTACATTTCATATTATTTATGATTTATATTTAGAATGATGTATAATTATTTTATTATATTGATATGGCAACAATTAATATGATATTAATGTTAATTCATATAATTTTAATAAAGTATATTTTATAAGCATTATATATTTATAAGATGAATAATTTTAATATTTGAATTGAATAGTTATTAGACAAATTAAAACTTATAATGAAAATAGGAAAAGTTAATATTTGGGAGCCGCTACCAGTCATAAAGTTACAGAACAAAACTGATTATCTAGTAGAAAAGGCAGAAATATGTTGGAAATATATATAGATAGGGAGATGGGGCGCACTCACATATAGGGAAAAAAAGCATACTACCCATCTTATCAATAAGGTCTGCCTTTTTAATAATAGTATTATCTCATATTCAAAGAAAAGTAACAAAACAAAGGCCATCACAACAATAACTAAACATAAGAACTCATTGTCCACACATAGCATCATTAGGTTTGTAAATATCAAAACTACATTTTCACTAACCATAACTTGGTAACTAAAACAAATTTCTCTCTCACCATTTCAGCAGAAAAAAAATAAGGCTAAAAAAAACTAATGGAAAAACATGTCAAACAGGTCAATCTTTAGAATGCTCAACTAATTTTTTTCCCTAGCCTAATATCTGCGTAGACAAAAAGAAAGCAGCATAATAGAACTACCACAAACAAAATATACAGAAATGGCAAGCGAATTAACAGTAAAATAATTGGAAGGGTGAGGAGACAGGCTCTCTAATATAATTCCCCATCTCTCTCAGTTAGAAAATAAACAGACTTATAAAAATGCAAGCCAAAATACAGTCATGTTAATAAATGTCAATAAATGTTCGGTAAAAAATAAAAGGGCACATGGAACTTGGACAAATATATGACAACAACAGACTAAATTTTAAACTATCAATGAAACATATGCTTTTTTAAAAAGAATAACAAAACAAAGGCCATTACAACAATGACAAAACATAAGCCCATTGTTTACATACAGTAATAAAAGTTTGCAAATATTGTCAAATCTGCATTGTTTACTAACCGTAACTTTGTAAAATATAGTGCCCTATCAACATGTCAGCAAAAAATAATAATACTCAAAAAAAAAAAAACTAATGCCAAAATAGCCATGTTAATATTTTAGGCTGATAAAAACCAAAGAGTATATGGATTATAGACACATGTTTTGGCTGTTAAATGAGACAGTAATTCATATTAAATTTTCACTACATATGAATTTTTTTTTGTAAAAATATTTTTAAAAAATAAAGGCTAGAACAAAATTTAATAAAAATACGAAATCCATTGTGTACATAGTAACGATAGGTTTGTAAAGTTTTTAAAAATTGCATTTTTGTGTGCACTTACCGTAACTTAGTAATACGAATTTCTATCTCAACACTTAATACTAAATACTTTTGTAAAAAAAAGTAACACTCTTTTATGAAAATATATTTTTAAAAAAAGTTGGGCAAGCGATTTGGAAAATATGCAGTACGCTCATTGGTCGGTTAATTCGCCTGGTGTTGTCACTTCGCCTCGTATTTACTGCCGCGCAAAAAATAGTTCTGGAGATTCTTTACACTTTATTAAAACAATATCGAACTTTCGAGTTTTTCTGCCTTCCTGCAGGAGTACATAAAAACGAATAAATGCCGTTAAGATGCTAATAATATATACATTTAAATATTAGGAGAGATTTTGCATATTGACTATTGTTTGTTTAATTTTAAGAATTATCATATTGACTGTAACTTTTATTTATTATATAAAAAAAAACAAAGGCCAGAACAAAAATTAATAAAAAATACGAAAGCCATTGTTTACATACAGTAACGCTAATTTTGTAAAGTTTTTTTTTTTTTTAATTGCATTGTGTGCACTTACCGTAACTTAGTAATATAAATTTCTCTCTCAATACTTTTGTAAAAAAAAGTGACACTCGTATAAAAAGATATTTAAAAAAAAAGTACGCAAGCAACTTGAAAAGAAATGCAGAACGCTAATTGGTCGCTTAATTGGCCTCGTGTTGTTACTTCGCCTCGTATTTACTCCGCGTAAAAAAAAAAGTTCTTCAAATGAAAAAAAATGAAATAGCCAAAAATACTAATCAAAATGTAGCCGAAAATTTTCCTCAGGTTTATAAAAAGCGACATGCAAAATTTGGTACCAATTGGTTCAGTAGTTTTTGAGTTTATCGCGAAACAGACAGACAGACATTGACTTATATATATATAGAGATGTTTGATTGGTAGGCACTTAGAAATGATAAATTTTAACTTCTAACAGATAACCAACACATTCAATCTATATGTTGACTTTTGTTTAGTTCTTCCTAATATCTTTATAATCCCCCAGTAAAGTATTTCCATAAATATGGTAAATTAACAATTATTCTTAATAATACGAATCTTTACCTAATTTTAACAACGCTATACTATATTTTATAAGGCATTAGATATTATCTCGCTTCAATTCCCAACTTCGAAAATATCTTGACACCTAAGTTAAAAATCTATTGTCATGTTTTTTTAAAAAAATCATCTCTGCGTAAATAAAGTTTATTAAAAATGAAACATGGAAACCTTTGAATTAAAATGACAAATTGGTCAAAATAAAATTTGCAGAACCTATGCGTATGAAAGTATATATATAAATAGCAAAAGTAGCAATAGGTATAACCATAAAATTCGAATATATATTGTATATTGTAGTTATTATGAAGAAAATAAAGTCTCCAGGGCTAAGTTTCTTGTTCAAATTTAATTCTCTAGCTTTCGGACCTGTCAGTCCTTCCACAGGAGTATCACGATAACAAATTGATGGTATATATACTATTTCTATACTTATACTATATTGTATTTAATGTCTTATTTATTTTAGAATTCAATATTAAGTTTTTCTATTTACTTTTGTTTCAAAGGTTAAGAGAAGAAGAGTATGTGGCTCATATTAGTGATGAACCCTACCAGCGATATCGCCACTTGAATAGACATTTAGAAGATGGGTTGGTTCAACGTTATCGATATTTTATATAAAGGACGAATTTCTACAATTATATTGATCTCTAAAGAGAAAAAGAGAATTGGGAAGACTTGGCTTAGCAGTGGTGACCTTTTTCAGTGATTTCTCCACTTTAGTCCTTTAGTATGTTCATTCTGCTTATATAGTCTGTACTTGAATTATAATTTTTGGTGATATGTTTAACGAAAGTATACGGAAAGATGCTTCTATAATTATAAAATAAAAGGATTTAAAAGCGCGAATGTTTCTTTTATACATAAAACGAACTTCTACTGTCCTTACTGCGAAACCGCTGGAAGGGTTAACCACTGATGAGCCAAGCCCTCCCAATATATTTTTTCATCGCAGTAAGGACAGTAGAAGTTCGTTTTATGTATAAAAGAAACATTCGCGCTTTTAAATCCTTTTATTTTATATATATAGATGGCGCGTTATTGCTTTGTGTTAATTTATGCTTCTATAATTGTATAAATTTCACACGTATTCCATCTACGAGCTCTTCCTCTTAAAAGACAAGCCAAAAGGTACAGAGTCGTATATGGCAACAATAACTAAACATTACAAACTGTGTGTAGAGGATAGAATCATTCAATACACTTACAAACTAGCAAAACGTTGGTAAGTTTTATCAATGATGATCCATGCTCTTATTATTTGAATTTTATTCATCACAATATGAGGTCTTTGGCTTTCACACACAATCAAGAAAAGTCTTATAAATCAGTAAGAAATTTCAGAGATAAATGGCGCTGATTTGATACTATTTAACACAATTCGGTATCTTGGCTTTCCCAGTTGGGCAAGTGAGGAGACATTTCTGTTTTTACAGGAAAGAATAAATCATTGAGAAGTAGATATCCCACACAATTTGCGAATACATTACATATTTGGTTCATAGAAAGAGGAATATTTTTCCAGAACTTATGATGAAACTTATGCTAAGTGTATATGATCCTAGGCTTTCATTCTTTCAATATGATACACTGTAAGGATTTTTATTCTTTTGTAAAAATTGACGATACTTTATCGTTGAAAATTAATGTATTATCTTTATTCACGTATATATACGCGTTATATTATTATATAGAGAGAATAGAGAGATCTTAAGCATAAAATATTCCTCTTCTTCTTTCTTATCTCCACTCAATCATATTAGGGTATCAAGCTTGTTTGGCAACCATCATGACTGCGTGAAGTAGAATGTGTCTGCCTTTGTCATTAAGACAGAGATCACTACTCAGTGGCAGGCCAACTTAGCTCCAAAAGAAATGGCCGCCTCTTACATGAGGAACAGACGCCATGTGCAGCCGCTCCTAACATGGAGTACAAACGCTGCTCATCCTGTATCCCTGGATTAGGAGCCCTTACAGGGTACTAACAGCCGGGCCAGCTGAGTCCAGGCTTTTTAATGAGCTTGTTACTGCACGCCCTCCTCCTTTTTCAACCAGGCTTGGGACCGGCAAAGGAGGAGTTAATGAAATATTCCTTGTATTAGACAGATTGTCCTATATTGTTCTGAAATAAAGAAAACTTAAACAGAGAGAAAAAGAGAGTAAATTGATAGTTCTATCAATAAATAAAATGTAGAAAAATATTGAAGACTATTATTTGAATATATTTTATTATTAAATATACAAAAGTGGAATATATTTTAAAACCCAATGAATGATAAAATTCGACGAAGTAGTGCATTGTAAGCCATTATTTATGAAATGGAATAAAAATTCTATAGGAAAACCCAAAAACCTTATAATTCCTTGAAAACAAATTAAGAATCTAAATATATTTATGGTATATACTCAGTCAAATAAATAATACTATTACACTAAAAACATTTATATATTTTAGTATAATGTATTTTTAATGTAAAAATGGATAAATATGATTAATGTATAAACATTTTTAATACACTTTCAAGGGACTACTAAAATCCGCATTCCGATATTTTTGTTAATTTCAGCTAACTATCTAAAACATTTATATTTATTTCTTGAAAATATCGTATTTGTGAGCAAAATAATATTCATATAATTTAGGTTTTTGTATTAATTCGAATTTTATGAAAATTGGATAACAGAAAAAATCCCAATATATGAAAAATATGCATTATCAAGATACATATTAAAGTAGAATTACTTTTTAAATATATTTTTAAAAACTTATATTATTAACAAAAAATATATTAATATTGTGATATAGATTAGATCTCTTTAGAATAATATTTTTTCTTTTTTTACTAGGCTAAAAGATTTTCATAATTTGTTCTGTGGAGAGAAGAATAAATAGCTAAACAAAGTATTTAGAATTTAATTCTTTGCTAGCAAATATTAGATAATAATTAAACTTATCACACAAGGATGAGTATATTATATATATATAAGATAAAAGATACTCATCCTTGGTCGTTTACTTTATTATCTAAAAATATAAATAAAGTATTGTGAGTGTTATAATCGCGTGGAATAGGAAAAAAAAATGTTTTGACAGAAGTAAGTTTTTATACGAGGCAATTTGGTGACAATTATAAAGACGGATCCCTAGGCTACTGTGTATATACTGAAGGGTAATATTGACCCAAGGGGATAACCCTAAATATTGTACGGAGGATCTTATCATGGTGAGACATGTGTGACAATATATTCTTCAATATGTCATCTTTATCCGGAGCCTAGAGAAAGCTTATGTATTATTTTCACAACCTGTTTTCTATTAAGATATATACAGTAAAATATCTTTAATATTTTATAACAAAGGGTTATCAACATTATTTAGATTTCTCTCAACCATTATTGGATATAATAATTGTTTAATAAAAATTACTCATCCTTAGACGTTTACTTTATTATCTAAAATTTTTAAAAAGTTTATATCCAAGTTTGAAGAAAGTTATTATTATCGATACTGATTAATAAATAAAATTATAGTTAAAATAACTCTATAGATAGAAATCGGTTAGAATATTCAGAATAGAATGGATAAATAGTTCTTAATTTATAAAAATATGTAATAATTTCCAATTATTTCGTGTCCTATTTGTAGAAATGTGCGAACTATTGTGTATTATAAAACATTTAGCAGTACAGCTGTTGAACAAGAGTGAAATGATATTAGAATGATCATGATTGAGAAATAGACGAAACAAGAAGATAACAAGTGTGGTACAAATAGAGTTGTGTTACAAGGACGGCAAGTAAAATTGTAAAAAAGAATTCAGTAGGTCGACATTAGAGGATAAATTGAAGATAAGGAAGAGGTCGATGGGAGAAAGTCCAGTAGTTGTAGCTCGAGGCTGCCAGAGTAAATATGACACAAAAAGAAGGAACACACACACCCTCACTTCACTAAAAACTCACTCTCCTCTCAGGTAATTAGGGTTCCATCCAAAAAGCTAGCAGCGTCTAATGGTCTTCAACTTGGAGAAACTGTTTTTGTCACCAAATTGCCGCGTTTTAAAAAGTCCCTTAACGAAGAACACAAATAGAAAGGTACACCGAACAAAGATCTCTAAGTTTTTCAATTTCTTCATTAAAACTGAGTGTTTTTGTCAAGTTGATTTTATATGTCATTTTATCCTCTTTCTCTAGCTCCTTTTATTTCCAACTAAATTATAGAAGGTACATTTGATATTACGAATTTCCCTCTCTTTTTTTATGAAAGCAATTTTTTATTCTTTAGAAATGTGTTTTAATGTTTATAATGATTAGCTCAGTAATAGTTTTTTGAAGAAGAGAAGAAAAATGTCTGTGCTTTTTTAAATACTGGAATAGCTCATTAAGAATATAAGAATAATTCCAGAAAAGTACTAAGCTTTGAAATATAATAATTATAGATTAACTGTTTAAGAGAAAAACACACATACATATTTAATTTATATACACAAAAATTTAATTTAAAAAATAAACCTCCTTGAGAAGCGTAAATATGTTTAAACATATTATAATTCCTTTCCATAAAGTTTATTTTTAAATATAACAATTGTAGATTAACGCGTTTAAGAGAAAAAGCACACACACATACATATTTTATTATATACACGAAAAAAAAAAATAAAAAATGAACCTTTTGGGAAGACGTTAAAAATATGTGTGTTTAAACATATTTTTAACTTATTTTCATAAGGTTTATTTATAATATTTTTTCCTGACGAAGAACAAAATAATTTTATCAAAACATCGAAAAATCTCTACTGGCCGAAGTGTATCTGTTATTTGATTATTATAATTGTTAATTTTATGTTTTAACCATTGATTAGAAGTCAATACAAATGTCTAAAATGTCAATTGTTTATCGGCTTCAAGATCTAGCCTTCATTCCATTATTAAAAGGCTAATAGCTGATGTCAGTCACATGGAAATGACCTGGTACATGGCCAAGACAACGGGAATTCATTAAGAGACGAGAGCATGGACAGTGTTGGCTGGTAAATGCTGAGATGCTTTGAAGATCACTCTAATCTTCAAGCTTAAAATGTCCTACAAAAATGCTTTTTTCAGACGAATCTAGAATATGGGGTCCAACGGAGTTAATTCTCAATGCAGCTTAGAAATAATCTCATGAATATTCTATGTATTTAATATTGAAAAAATTGATACCGTATATATTTGCTTATAAACGGAGAAATTGAGTAAAATAAATATATATTATTCAATATTGTAAAAATATATTCAATATTTTATTTTACAGAATATTTTCACAAATATCTGTTATACAGTATATTCTCTCATTGCATCCTTGCTCTTTCATGTGAACATGATTACACCATTCAGTTATAGTATATACATTTATCTAATACATTATTAGAGTTCTAAGAAGCCATTAGAGAGATTAAATTGGCGAAACCGCTGGGAGGATTCACCCCTGATGAACCAAGCCTTTTCTATATATTTCATCGCACTAAGGATAGTAGAAGCTTGTTTTATGTGTAAAATAAACATTCGTGCTTTAACGCTTTCATTTCATATGTATAGATGGAGCGTTATTGCATTATAATTGATTTACTTATTTTTATTAAAATAATCAGATTGTTAATCCTGACGTTTCCCTCAATTTCTATGTGACTCTTCAGCAAAGATCGCTAAAAAGAACTTAAAGAAAGTGAGGGTGACCATTGGTGTTGTAAATTATATCAAGTTCACTCAGCCGTCTCTCGAAAACTTCCCTTCAAGAAGACGATATCCTTATCGACACTTCAACGTTTAAAACTATTTTTATAACTGAAAAAATTACTCAAAGTCACACAAAATTCGTCAAAATAATATGAAGCCTGTCAGAAGAAACAAAATTTGAATTCTTTTGGTAATAGCTCTCATAGTGAGCAGCTATGTGAAAGAATACTATTGAATTACACATAATATTGAATTTATAACTATTTCATTTCATCATATTTCTCTCATTACACTTTTTGTTCAAAATATAGATGTGAATTCAGATCAAAGTAAATTGTTTTGTTATATTTACCGGTATCGTCACACACCAATTGTTTTTAGATATTTTCATGTTGAGAGAAAGATCTAAAAACAATTGGTATGTGCAATAAAACAAGTTACCTTTATAACATCTCTGGGAAAGTTATATGTTTACTGGTATTAGTAAATTATTGATACTATAACAAAACTAAGAAGTCAGAAAGATGCCAGAATTTATTATAAACGGGGAAAACTGAATTTATTATTATTATTATTTTTTAAATGTTCCAATAGAGATAGTGCTTAGACATCTACACACACACACAAATCTCATGTGAGCGGTCAAGATATGTCTATATATATATATATTTTAATTGTATCATATATATGACGATATATCAGTCTTTAAATAAACTGGAAATGCCTCCCGGACTCTTCAAAGCAGACTCTCATACGGAACGATATCCTACTAGAATTTTATTTAATATATAGTGTAGTCACAGATCATATAAATATTATAAAAATATATTTATATAATATATGCCACCTCTGATAAACACAATAGAGAAATATATAAGGGTATTTTCGAAGGAAAAACACCTAAAACCAAATTCGACTCGCTGTCTTCTTTTGATACGTATGAACGCGTGCGACAATTCTTGAGAGTTCGTTTAGGAAGGTGCTATCTCCCAGGCGCCCCTAAGCTTTCCTTATTTTATTATGTGCAAAATAATCTAAACCTTCTAATTATAAAATATTTGAACTATAAAATAAATAGGTATTAATTAAACAAGTCAATATTCTCCGGAGATGAGTTTACTTTTATTGCCAACTCTAGCTTTCGGCCATCGTAGCGCTTCTATAGGAGTACAAATATACAACAATATCACACAGTTAGATAACTATTATACTTGTATATATATATATATATATGATTTGTCCGGATTTTTACATATTGGCATTATTTTATTGAGCTGATTATTATTTGCATATTACTTGTTGTTTATTATATCTTGAGTGTTCCATTATTGGTTGAATTTGACTTTTTATTTTGTAGGTATATTCTCTATTGCAAATTTGAGTTCTATATTATTGAACATTATTGGGGTATAATAGGTATTATATATTTCTGGAAGGTCTATCCTTCTATTGATGCTGTTGTTTTGCTTTATATATATGTATGAAAAAACAATAGAAAAAAATAAAAGATAAGTGGGTCAGGTGTTGATATTAAAAATAAAGAAGGCATCTCCTGACCACAAGCACAAGTGCTTGTGGTCAGGAGATGCCTTCTTTATTTTTAATATATATGTATGTTATAAATAAAGAAAATGAATAGATTTTCTGCTTGAAATTAGATCATGTTGAAGATTATGGTATGGAAATGCAGTCGTGGTTAAAATTCTTTAAAGTATGATAATAAAATAATAAAAATAGTCTTGATCAGATATTGATTTAATTGAACCCATGTAATATAAATAAAAAAAAAAACGATTTGATAAAAGTACTGCCTGGCTTAAGGCGAGTAGAACAAGGAAAACAAAAGATATTTTACATAATGTACAAAAGTTTTGAGCCGGCCATCGGGGAAGAACAACAACGAGTTTTTATAGGGGAAGCATGACCTCTGGCGGTCGATTTAACAGAGTATTTGGATCTATGAAATATAATTTTAAATAAAATAATATTTTAATATAACATGTATATATATGCAACATAAAGTTTTGCGGGAGTATTATGTTCATTCACCTAAAGAAGCATCATTCCCTTTAATCGTGCATAAGAACGATGACACTGTGCATTACCCTAGTGAAAGACTTTGCTAGTATGATAAAGAATGATCCACAAAACCAGTTTTGGGAAATTCAGGTATGCAGGTTGGCCTTTTGTCTGAAAAAATACCAAAACTGGTGTTGAGGCTCATTTTTTTATCATCACTAGCAACACTTTACTAGGGTGATGTACAGTGCCATCGTTTTGATGCGATTAAAGGGAGTAATATCTCTTTACGTACATATATATGTCAAATTACAAAACTATTTTAGACGCGTAATATTCTTTTTAAAATAAAACAATTTCTAATACCCTCACTCCAATTGAAAAATTAAAGGGAGGGCCTGGCTCATCAGTGGTGAACCCTCCCAGCGGTTTCGTCAGTTTAATCTACCATACCGCTGTTATATTGCATTTTTGGAACTTCCTTTTATAGTGATACTGATGGGTATGGTAGATTAAACTGGCGAAACCGCTGGGAGGGTTCACCACTGATGAGCCAGGCCCTCCCTTTAATTTTTCCATTGCAGTAAGGGCAGTAGAAATTGCTTTATTTTAAAAAGAATATTACGCGTCTAAAATAGTTTTGTAATTTGATAACAGATGGCGCGCTAGTGCATCGACATAAATATGTGTATATAAGATAACCTGGAATGCAGTCGAGGTCAGCATAGAAAGAAATTATAGATAAAATATTGATATTATTTAGAAATAAGTTTATTTTATTTACTTTAACCGCGGGCTTTCAGGTTCTCTTGCTCTTCAACAGAGAATATAAATTTTGCTCGTTTCATCTTTAATATATAATATTCATTAAATATTATATATTTTCATAGTGAGGAAGGCTACATTGAATAATGAGAAGTTGGAGTTTAGCTTGAGTTACTGTGAGAGATTGAGATGGAAACTAGTTTATATCGTTCATTAAAGGTTAAATACAAATGAATGAATAAATAAGAGAGAGAGAGAGTTCTGGATGCTTTTTTTTTTTTTTGAAGAGCAGATATCAAGTCTTGGCGGGTAGCCAATATATCGGCGATTCAGAGAGGGTCGGGCAGCATGACTGAGAGAACTGTTGTTATTTACAAATAATCTGTGTTTATTATATTCCACAGTTGGGCGTTTACGACCATTGCTTTAGAGATTAAAGATTTACCTATTCAATGATTTGCATAGTTATATCTTTAGGTCCAAACAATATCTTCTCCGTCTCACTTTAACGTCGCTTCAAAGGTTAAGTGGAGATAACATTGGGAAGAAAACCCAAATATAACATATATAATAAGAAAATTAGTTTTTCAATATGAGAACATTCTATATACAGTTACGAGCGTCATTCCTCATCTCCTAATCAACTCTGTCACCGTTTGCTTTTTTTTTTTGGAATGGCGCCCTCCTATTGGTTGGCTACGATCACGCCACCTTTGCCCCCCCCCCCCATCATGCCTCCCCCACTCGCTTTTCCGTGTTTGTAACTATTGTGTTGGAGCGGGTCGCTCCTTAAATAAATGCATATATTAGTTAATAACTAAATGGAATCCTCTCTTTCTTTTTCCCAGTAAGAGACGCCTACGGAAGCCAACAGTACATAGACAGATAAAGCACATAGGCTATAGTTATTAACTAATATATGCATTTATTTAAGGCGCCAATTTATAATTGTAACAAATAGTATTTGAATAAAAACATTCAATCGGGTAAAACACGGGCGTTGCCCGGGTCATTCGGCTAGTAGTCTATATATGTAACGGAATAAGGATGAAATACTGGAGAGAGAGAGGGGACGAAGGAGAAGTGGCTGAGCTCAAGTTACAAAGAGAGAAACAATTAGAGGGGCAGTTGCTAGGCAAAGAGGATAACGAGAAGAGAAATATATTCCATCCGGGACTTGGAGAGATGTGGAGGATTCTAAATCTCGGCAGTGACAGCCCAGTGGGACCAGGTTCACAAATCTCCATTTATAAAAATTACAATTATTTCTCACAGAATCTCCCAAGAGGTGTAGAACTAATTTTAAAAAGCGGAAACTATTGAATTAAAGCTTCCTCCTGGAGGGATATTTGTATTCCCTCTTTTAAATTATTTATATCGTTCCTCTCTTTTTTAAATATTCACAACAATTCGGATCTATTTGGAATTTAAAATTGCTTCTCGCATATCATAACAACGAGGTATTGTGCTGGGACATAGATTGTCGGCTCCAGAGGTCCCGTGTATTCTAAAGCAACTTTATCCCCATTAAACCTTTCGTAAGGAATATTTTCCAGCGTTTTGAATTCCTTTTAAATTTTTTTATTTGTTCAAAGTAAATATTTTTGACATATGTTTTCTCTCCATTGTTGAATATATACCCTTTTTGATCCATATATTTCATAGAAGTAGAATATTATATGAATGTATATTCTTCGAATATATATAGATGAAAAATAAAATAATATAAATATGAATATTATCGTTCTGTGGTATGAATAACTATATATATACTTGTGTACATATATGTACCAAAAGTGGCACCTTTCCCTTTAAAAATAGATTGTCCCAATGCATTTGTTTGTCACCCCAATGTATAAAATAATGGTAGCGATAAATAATGAGTCACAACATTCCTTTTGCTAAATTCAAACCGAAAGCTTTCGGGCTTTGTACCTCATCACTACAGGGGCTGCTTTGAATGAGAGCCAAAGCCCAAATCCAATGTATACAGATTGACCTTTGGTCTGAGGTTTCTAAAATTGGTATTGTGGCTCATTATTCATCACAACTATCACGTTTTGAATTGAGTGATAAGCCAAATACGGTTTTAATTGGAGAGGTGCCACTTTAGGTACATGAGTACCATACTCCTATAACTTTATCTATAATTATTAAGGCACCTCATATTTCTAATAAATGCATTAAATACCTATTCTTGCACATCAATAGCACCATAGAGAAATGCCTTACATTATATATTCCCCCTACATATACATTAAAAATGATAAATGCCTATCCTGAACGCTCACATGAACATTTTATATGGCAGAGCGCCATCTAGTGGAACAAAAATTAACTAAGCGTTGATTTAGATTTATTCCATAATATCTGGCAAACCCAATCTCTTGATAAATCAAGAAAAGCCAATTACACACACGTATCGTTTGTTGAGCCTCTTGGACCGAATTATTTTGTCTTTGGGGTACAGCCTGCACTTCACTGACGAATGGACAACAGACCGAAACGCCAACGTGGTTCAGATTCACCAGAAATAAATAAAATCACAAAAATAACATTTTAATTCTATATTATGCTTATCTTACTAAATTCTATCCATAATAAGGCACAATTTAGATTATAGATTATAAACACAAGGTATTAAGACCAAAACCAAATAAACGAATAGTGTGTGACCATCTTGTCACCATCTTCAGACAAAAGTACTGAATGATAAATGACAAAATACTCATTCAGTACTTTTACCTGAAGATGGTAACAGCGTTGTTACCGAAACGTCACACACTATTTTTTTATTTGGATTTGGTTTTATTACCTTGTGTTTAAAATCTATTCAGTTAATTCTCCTTTATCTCTACTTTGAGTTTTAAAATTGTTTTAATCACTTATTTTTCATTTTATATATCAACAATCTCTATAATGTGTGAATATTTAGTGAAACATACAGTTTATCATTAAATTCATCAATTAATTCATGTAAATTTAGTTATAAATTCGACCAATAAGTATATGGTATTTATCATTAGGATGTTTATTCAAAAATAAATCATTATATTTACATAGAAATTCACATTTCACAATAACATATACGAGTAAAGCAGCAGAGATGAATATTTATTCCATATGCTAATACCCTTTTAGTACAAAATAAAATATGTAGATACGCAAACAAAAACAAAACACAAAATCAATTGGATAGTAGTTAAGAGCAATAATTATTTTAAAAAGTAGAAAATAATCGATAACATATATATCTACCTCAAAAGAAAGGAAAATTGAGAAAATATATTGGGAAATACGAAGAAGAAAATATTTATGGCATATAATTATATTGTTGGTGTGGTATATTTGATCGAACAAGGAGTTAAAGGAATGTGGTACATTTAATGGTTTCCTTTCCCAATAACGTAAGCTCACTTCAAACAACACCAAATTCCCCCAAGACTTGTGGTGCTAGTTAGAGAAAGGGCCAAGTTAAATGGTCATTTACTCGATGCTTGCTTCTATAGACTTCATTCTTCTAGGTACATAAATCGAAAGTATATGGATGTAACAGGTATCAATTCTGTAATACTCATTCCTCTATTGTTTTAATTATTGTAGTTTATTTATTTTTATTTACATAATATAATGTTTCATATTTTAGGTTTATTTGCATTGATTGGTTTTTGATTGCTGAATAAATTATTTTATCCTTAATTTTTGGAAGATAGACACACACACTGTTCGCTGTTATACTTGTACTGTATTTATACTTTTTCCTCTTCTGAAACCATTTTTCTGAAGTAATAATATTTATGGAGGAAATGACTATCATTTCCTGGATACATGGTAGTTACATATTTCAGATCATTTATATATAAAGTCATTTTAAAAATAAAAAAACATATTTTTTAAAATAAAAACATATATATATATATTTTTGCTTATCCCTAGTACACGTGGTACAGGCCATGATAATCATGGTGGGTAGTTAGCGACTGCTTTTTACTGTAAGCGCACCACATGACTACACATGTGAAAGCAGTTCCACTTTGCACTTACAAATGTGCCAGAGCCCCGTTTGGTTACTTGCACTAGCTGGTGGGGTTGGACTTTTGCAAGAATCGGGGGCCATTGGAGCATTTTTTTTTCAAACAGAAAAAAGTGTCCAATGCGGGAATCGAACCCGGGTCGTAGTGGTCGAAAATCAAACGGTTTAACCAGCCTTCCACCGACCCCCAAAAACATAAATAATTGATCTCAATGAATCAGGTTGTTATGAACCTTTTTATATTTGGACGTATGTCGAGTGGCAGATATACTGGTAGTAAATGTGAGAGAATAGAAAATAAAAGGAGAATTAAAAACATCTATTTTAAATACCATTAACTTTTATATATTCTTCTTCGTCAACGTTTCTTATTTTGAGCAGGTCTTAGTCTCCAATAGCGCCATGATTTTTTCGTTTCTCATGAACTATCGTCTTTATTTCTTCATATATTTCTAAATTAAAAGATAGAAATAAATATTTATCATAGAAATGTATGAAAAATATAATTCATTATACTCTTTTTTATTCTCCTTAATTGATTCCAATGTGAATATATGGAAAATTCAAAAATTCCCAAGATAAATGATTTCTTTTACCTTTCAAAAAAAGATCAAAGGAACAAAAATGGCTAGTTTTACGAAAGATAATATAGATGATTTATAGTAAAAACGCTAAATTAATGAAACATTTCAGAAATAAACTATTATAGAATAATATTTCTGTATTGACCCTTGAAAAATTGTAGCCTAATAAATATGAAACAATATTTGATTTAAAATAAATACACGTTCGATTAAATTTTAAAATATTCAATAAATCCATAAACACGAGAATATTCAATCCGAATCTATTGCATTAAGATTGAAGAGAGAGAAAGTGAGATAGGGGAAGTATATTTTTACATGAAAGATAAAAAGTTATTTAAAAAACAAAAACAGAGTTCCAAGTCCTTATCAATGAAACGCCAGTCTAATAAAATTTGACCGTGAGCCATAAAAGTTTCATTAGGCAAATAGCCCAGCGCATGTGAGTTGTAATAATTCAAACAGTAAAAGCCTGCCTCGGCCCATTTAACAGCGATATTTCTCAACTTTTTCCTCTCTCGTTAAACCCGCCAAATTACTTCCCTTCATTTCCATACATTCTTCTTTTTTTTTATCAATAACATGCAAACGGAGCAATTTTGAGATGCAGGAAGATTTTTGTAACTTTTTCTTTTAAAGCACGCGTTTTTATTAACGGCTTATGAATTTTAAAGTGGATGAGCGTGAAGTGTATAAAGTAAGTCAGCTGACATATAGGTATTCAGTATATATCCGGATTCAGAAGAAAGAGAGAGAGAGATTGAAACTGATTTATTTCAATGTCCATATAAGATTATATAAGGTTAAATACAGAATAAATATAATTATGAATAAATAAGATTATATAATGATAAATATATGAGTAAATAGATATAAATATTAAAAAAAAATTGATTTACATATACAAGTCGTCATTGGTGGCGCCCACCGCGGGAAAGACTCCGCCACCGGTGGACTGCGAGAGTTCTTTCCCACAGAGTGGGCAGGTCTAGGTGTTGGCTGGCGTTACCCACCTCAAGACCAAGATGGTACTTGTAGATGGTAGCCTTAGCCATATTTGTTATTTTCACTGCCTCAGGAAGGAGGCCGACACCGAAGAGCCAGGCTTGCAGATCCAGGGGCACTTCGCAGGAGGCGAACACCTCTCGGAGCAGGGGTCGCACGACAGAGAGAGAGAGATTGAAACAACTTTTATTGATCGCCCATATAAAATTATATAGTGTACCAAGAAAAAAAAATATTTATAAAAGAAAAAGTAAAATATATATAAAAATTAATAAATATTTACATCAGCCTTCTCTGAAGGAATGTCTAGACTATGTCAACTGTTCAAGGCCGCCCTGAGTTCTGAAAGGCTCGTGCTTATGGAGGGGTTTTGTCCCCAACGTGCTCAATTCCAACGCCGAGGAATTCGTACAGAATTTTTCTGTTTTCATAGGAGAGTGCATCGGGGATTACTTCTCTGTCAGAGCGGTGTATAACTGCGGCCACTACTTCATCATCATCAACTTCATCATAGAGAGGGGCCAAAATAGAGTTAGCGTTTGACTCTATGAACATATTCTCAACCTGATCAGTCATGTCTTGATTCTCCTCTTCAGGAGCCGCAGATGGCTCAGTATTGGTCGAGGAAGGCTCTGGTCGTGACGGCAACTGGATGGTGCTCGGCGCCGGAGCAGGAAGCTCGGGGGCTGGAGTCTCTTAGGGACAGACAGGGAAGTTCGCCACGGACGCAGACGCGGCAGGGCTGGAGGGTGTTGGGGGGTCTGCTTGATGGGTACACACAATTCCGCAGCTGGTGTTGAGAGAGCGGAGTTGTTGGAGGGAATGGGCTTTAATGAGGGAGGCCTCGACACCGGGCCCTGCCTTTTTTCCTTGATGTTTTCGGCGCTATATTTTTTTTGAGCGCTCGTTGTGGGGATAAACTTGAGGGTGAGGTCTTCCTGCTGAGCACTGGATGCCCTTGATGGAGGTGGGGCTGTCTCCACAGAAGCAGTAGGTGAGGTCTGTTGGGGTCTGTGTTTAGCAGGTGCAGTTGCTGCAGCCGGCATGGTATTCGAGGCGGAGGGTGGCTTGGTCCAGCCTTGTGTGCGGGCAGCAGGAGCTTCCACAGGGAGCACCAGCTTGTCCCCCTGGAGACCAGTCTTGCGAGGACAGTTCGCACGTTTGTGTCCCTGCTTATGGCACAGTGAGCACTTGACGCCGTAGGTCACATAGAAGTGTCTGACCACTCTCTTGGACTTGACATCCAGCCGGGCAGGGATATGGGAGATCTTCACCCCGTCGCGCAGAGTGATAAAGGCCACGCGCCGAGCATCAGCCCAGGAGGAGTCCTCGAGCTGCATCATCTTCTGGATGATGGACGTGACCTGTCCGTATGGCCGCGACGCAGCGACGAGGTCGGCGTCCTCCACGAAAAAGAGCACATTGCCGAGCACTATTCTCTCAGCCCTTTTTCTTAGAGGGAAGGCCCTCAGGGTGGCGTCCTCGATGTCGAGGCCTTCCTCTATCAGCTTGTCGGCGAGTTTCACGCTGGAGAGGCCGGCCAGGATGTGTCCCTCCATCTTTGTCAGCTGGTAGATGGTTCCCTTGCCCAGCTTGGCTTTCAACGCCCGGAAGTATTGTTCTTGTGTGAAGTCTGGGCAGAATTCCAGGTAGACACACTGGTCCGTCTGCCCCGGTGCCGACCTTGTTCGGAAGGTTGCCTGCTTCTGCCTGGTGGTCTGGCACCCGTGCACCTTGCTGGGTCTTGGTGTAGCTCGTGGCCTGCTGCTGTTCAGAGGCATTCCCGGTGCCTGAACGCAGCCCTTTTTGGTCCCCGACTTGACGTGGTCAGGATCATGCGGCCTCTTCTTGGGGCCGCTGGTCTTCTTGATCCGGGCAATCAGCCCAATATCGGCAAAAATTTGCATGTCCGCCGTCCGCCGCCGGCATGGTATTTGCATCTTTGCCATTAGTTAATTCTGAATGACTTTCAGTCATTTCAGAATATTTTAGCGATTTCTCGGCAAAGACTTGGCCGTTTTGGATGATATTTATATGAGCTTGCAGCCCATTCGTTTGGATTTCAGCCAATACCCCATAGAGGTTAGAAATATTGATATCCTTAATCTCTATTCCATAAAAGCGGGCGCGTGGCCGCCCGGCCGAGAGAGAGAGAGAGAGAATTATATTCCATTGTATAAAAAAGATAGTATTTTAGTATGATGATTACAGATATTACATTCTGAACACATGCAATTACAATAAAGTAATCAAATCAATAGAACAGATAGAAAGTGTAAACTCTATTTCGAATAGAAATAGACTTGAAAATCGCGAATAAAATATAACCCACTATATATTATTGATTGAATGACTTTAGTCGAAGAATGATTCTTGCTAATCCCAACAACATCAACATAATCAAATATTTTTAATTAAATTTTACTCTAATTACTCATTAATGATAAACAACATCTTCAACCTTTAAATTAATATCCTCGATATAAATAACACAAACTCAGATAAATAGTAAAGAAATACATTTCATTTAAACACATCAACCTTACAACACAGGGATCAACGCTAAGAGGTCCAAATACAGAACTACAGTGAACAGAATTACATATTAAATTTAACAATCAAGCTTTTCGTGGCTAATATAATCAATGAGATGACGCTACAAGTTTATGCAACTTGAATATGATTTATTATTTATCATCATCAAATAAGACGCGATATTCCCACAAGGGATGCTTGCGTCAAGCAACAACACTGAAATCAGAGAACTATTTTATATAAACAATTGAAACAAAACAAAACTTCAAAACAAACAATGAAAAAAATAAATATATAGTTAGTTACATGATTACAATTTAAGATTTTTTTCAACCAAGAGAGAAAATCATAGATATAACTTGAATATGGTATTTTGCACATTCATTTTTGAAAACCAGAATATTTTGTAATTATTATTTGAGTTCTTCAGATAAATACAAATTTTTGAATTGTTCTTCAGAACCTATTTGTATTAACCAACGTGGTCCTTTTCCTATTGTGTATGAAAATTTAGATTATTATTATATATATTCGGAATATATGGTATTGCCTAAATTTTAAATCAATGTTTGGGAGATAATCTTTATTATGTCACAACTTTGATATTCTCCAATTTATAACCATATTGGTATTTAGTTCAGAAATATTATATAAGA
Organism: Cordylochernes scorpioides; assembly: GCA_030710605.1. Classification (NCBI taxonomy): domain Eukaryota; kingdom Metazoa; phylum Arthropoda; class Arachnida; order Pseudoscorpiones; family Chernetidae; genus Cordylochernes; species Cordylochernes scorpioides. The sequence continues at coordinate 34,278,655 of CP092881.1, read as the reverse complement.
TAACCGCTCCCCCATATACTCATAGCTATATAGCAATAAAATGATTTGTAGCAAGTTCATTTATTCAGATAAAATGGCCAACTTACGAAAACTACATCATCATCATGCTAGAGGTTTCTCATAAATGTACTTTATGTTGAAACAACACAATGGTTACTACAGAAAAATAGTTTGAGGAAATTCAATAAAATGAAAATGTACGAATATAAATCGAAAATCTGTTATAAATAAGGTATCTTACAATTTACAATATTTCAAGATTACAGAGTCAACAACGGTTTAATAGCTTTAGGCCCTAATGGTTTAATTTAAAGTAAGGACACATATATAAAATTTAATTTCCTTTGTAAATATATTTTGGATTTCATTAAGAAAAATGGTCTTTGATGTAACGATCTCAAGGAAATATTGGACATATTATATGGTTGTAAACAATATATAGGTGTATGCGTGTATATGTGTGTATATATGTATTATTTTTAAATTTAATGATGTAACTGTAAATAAAATTCAAAGAATATATCTTTATGTAAATTATATTTATGAATCTTTCTAAGTCGCTTTCTGTGCATCTTTCCATGTTGAATATTTTCTTTATTATATTTGTATGTACATTTAGCGCAAGTGTCCCTAGGGGGACATAGTGTTTTGAATTGAAATAAATAAATCAACACTATTAATATTAGTGATACTAAACCCCGTTTGTACTTGGCTACCAATACCACAGAAATTTTAACGATTGGTTTGTAAAATTATCTCTGACTTAGGAATAATAATTTAAATTTTATTTGAGATACCTTCAACACAATGCAAAACATTTGTTTTCAGAATCAAATATTTAGGGCAGATCTATACAAATATCGTATTCATCTTTACACAAATTTAAACAGGTATATTCTAATATAATCTATACGATTCATTGGATGTGTCAAAATATGTTTATATATTTAAAATATTTTTGGAAGATTACATAAATATTCATATTAAATGCATGGGGTTTCATCCATATATATATTTAGAGATTATGATAGAATCGTTAGTCGGAGCGCATTTAGAATTTCTGTAAATATTCCTGCTACGAAATCTAATTAATTCAAAACAAGATAATAATTAATTTGGAATAATCAACGCTGGAAAGGTTTCTATACTTCAGAAATCCGTCCGAAGAGATGGTAAAAGAAGTTTCAACAACACCAGCTTTAGATTATTCTGACAAAAAATTCAATTGTACGGGTATGGATCTGAGTTATGACCCTATTGAGTATAGAGGCAGCTTCACCTGCGAGCTCCGAAAAGATGCCTTCTGGAACAATATGCATTGCTTTATTGTTTAATGAAAGAATATTTGTTTACTCTTTTGGTTTATAATCAACATCCTTTCGAAGTTTTGCAATGCTTTATCATATCTGTAGATGCCGTCGAAATATTTGTTAGAAATTCTAGCGTGACAAACCTTTATTTCTATATATACATGGATATTGACATATACAAACCAAAGTTAAACGTGTACAGAATATTACAGTATAGGAAGAGAGAGAGAGAGAGGGAGCGTTGACAGCCCAGATCCCCACACTTGGACTCTGTAATGAGGCAATATTGACAGCTGGGTGCGGAGTCAGCTGTGGCGGGAAACTGCTGAGAGGGGTCGGAGGATGAATTTGCATCTTTAACAGCCGCCATCCTGTCTCCTCAACACCAAACATCGACCTGGTGTCGACTTGTATCTACTCTTACAATCCATCACTTGTGTGTTCATCTACTCCGTAGTCACAGTACCTATATATCATCTTTAAATACATCAATGTGCTTTGAAAATGTTCATCGAACTAGTAAATGTGTAGCTATTGATTTCTTAATTAATATTCATGTTACGATGCACTAGCGCGCCATCTGTTATCAAATTATAAAACTATTTTAGACGCGTAATATTCTTTTTAAAATAAAACAATTTCTACTGTCCTTACTGCAATTGAAAAATTAAAGGGAGGACCTGGCTCATCAGTGGTGAACCCTCCCAGCGGTTTCGCCAGGTCAATCTACCATACCGCTGTTATATTATATATATGTTATATAACAGCGGTATGGTAGATTAAACTGGCGAAACCGCTGGGAGGTTTCACCACTGATGAGCCAGGTCCCCCCTTTAATTTTTCAATTGCAGTAAGGACAGTAGAAATTGTTTTACTTTAAAAAGAATATTACGCGTCTAAAATAATTTTATTATTTGATAATATTTATGTGCTTAAACAGTTTAAAGGTAGAGAAAAGGGAGATACAGTTGGCTCACGAGTACTCCTAATATGATATATGGGCAACTTGTGATCGTGACACTTAATTTTGTTGATGGTACACTGCCATTTATTGGATAATTATCAAATATACGACTTGAATTCCCTTTAATTTTTCCGATAATTGGTCAATATATATAAACTAGCCGAATGACCCGGGCAACGCCCGTGTTTTACCCGATTGAATGTTTTGATTCAAATACTATTTGTTACAATTATAAATTGTGGTCATGTGGCCTAGTGGTCATGGCATCTGCCCGGTAAGCGGAAGGTCGTGGGTTCGATTCCCATCCCTTGACACTTATTTATTTTATCCATTCTGACCAAAATCTATCCGTGAACTTCACACAGTGAACTTCACACAGACAGAATAAGGCAATTATATATAAGATTTTCTTGAATTATAATGGAAATTAACTTTTTTTATATAGAGTCTAGCTAATGTGATTATACACTTTTGAACATAAATTCTCTTTTTAGGAATTAAAATGAAAATGTGATCACAGCCAATACCCTGACGAGGGTCAACAGCCCGAAACGCTTACATTAATAGCTTTTTCTAGATATTTTCAAGAAGGGCATTAGATATTATTTTGTAAAATAAAAACAAGATGAGTGATTATTCTCTAAAAAACAATACATTGCATTTCAAATTCTATATAATGAACATATTGTCGAAGAGGAATAATATTTAATTAGTGATGACGTGCTCGGTAATATGTTATATTTATGCAAAGTCGATATATGATAGGCGCTATAAATCTCAGAGGAGATCATATAAAATATTCATAATATATTCATCCCTCTATATATATTTATTGACATGTAGCTGTTTGAAAAATCTGTTAATTTGAGATTATTTTATTAATATCAATTATATTAGTACACCCCCATATTTTGATGAAGTTTGACCTATAATTTGACATAATATGCAGAAAAGAATTTGATTACTAACTTCAAATTTTCATTATTGATAGATTCAAATATCTATTATAAGAAATGGCAATTATTTTAGACGCGTATGATTCCTTTTAAAATTTAACAATTTTCTAACATCCTTACTGAAATGATAAATTTTTAGGAGGGCAATTGAAATAAGGGCAGTAGAAATTGTTTAAATTTAAAATAATATACATGCCTGAAAGAGCTTCAATTTCTTATAACGCTAATGCATCATTTTATAAAGATCTATTATGTATTTTAATAATATTTACATAGGTTGAAGAAACATCGCTTTTTTCATATTATTCAAACAGCCCATTATCTCACATTTATTTTCAACGCAGATTTTACAGATTCATTTCGATTAAAAAGCCTCAAAACGAAAAAAAAAAAATTATCAAAATTTTGTAAAAATAATAACTTTAATAATTAATAATAAATTTATATATATATATATATATATTAAAAATGGCATATCCTGCCCAATATATATATTGATATGAATATACTAAACTCTGTCTAAAGGAGTTTCATTAAAATTACACTAGTTTCTTTTAAAAATTGAATAATTTTATCTAACAAACTCATTTCAATTATCCAACTAAATAATGTCGATAGAATTTGGAGACATTATTTAAATTTATGTTTTGATATTTAAAAGTAAATATACGTTAATAAATGCTGTGACGCATTTTAAAAACAAGTTTAACTGTCATTTACGCCTGTATATCGTGCTTCACCTCATGTAAATCTTTGAAAGTGAAATACGATTTCATCCAATCGGGCGTGCGCAACGGGTATTTAATATTTCTTTAATGTATTGAGTAGAACAGACTTAGATATATCTTTCGCTTTTAACTTTATTTTATCTTGAAAGATATTCATATAAAATGTCTCTAATATCTGCTTAATGATGTATCTTTGACTCGAATGCCTGGGTTTAATGGAATAATACACAGATTTATTTTATGAAAATATAACTTTTATAAATGTATAGATATGGTGAAACGACATTTTAGGAACTAAATTTGAATTGATGGACACTTTACAAAAGTCTCTTTTGGCTTTAAACTAAATTTCTAAAATGTAACTAACAGCATGAACACATACCAATTGAGATAAAAACCCAAGAATAATCTATAAATTGTTGGAAATATATTGAACAGCCTTTATGTATTTTATTATTGATATAAATAGCCTTATAAAATTGAAATATATTAGTGATTCATAAGGATTACCAGGAATTATTCTGGCATAATTACATATTCGTGTATACTTTATTTTGAATATCATTCTCTATATCTCAGAGAGCGGCAGTTTTTATTAACACATTTCACCTTTTATATAATAAAAGTCAAAAACGTACTAAATTTTTAACGATTTTTCTTATATTCAGAAATAAAACAACGTCCTATTATCCTTACTATGATTGGAATATATTGAGGGCCTGGTTCATCGATAGTGAATTCCTCCGGCGGTTTTCCCAGTTCAATCCACCAGATCATTCTAATATTGTATTATGCTGTTTGATAATATCCCATGTTAAAGATCCGATGTTGAAAGCTCAGAGGACACAGTATACATATATTATATATATATATAATAATCTAATCATCTTCCATTGCAGTAAGATCAATAAGTTCTTTCATTTTTCTAAAGAAGAGAAAAAAAAACGGGCAATATATAATATTTGAGTGTATTGACCACTGGACATGCGTCGGACCTGGAGGCTGTTGGGCTCTGCGCTACCTGGAGTATAAGAGCTCCATCTATTCTTCCTTCCTGTGGTGAATCTGTATAAGATCGGTGGTCTTAGCTGTATGTTTGTGTGAATATCTGAGTGTATTTTAAAATTGAGGCCAGAGATGTCATTCGTGTAAAAAAGGAAATCTTCTCTAAAAAAATTAATTTGAAGGAACTTTTAAAAAGCATTAAAACAATGTATTTGTTCGATAATCTTCGAGGTAAAGAATGTGAACGTTTAGAAGGTTGAATTGACATCATTTCTAGTTTTGATCAATTTATTAAAAGAAAAAATTGACTTTGTCCTCACATTGCGTTAATTTTTATAGTCCTTAGTTACCTGAAAAATATTAATATATGCCATCTAGAGATAATATCAACACCTGACCTTTTTTATATTTTATTGTTATTTTCACATTAAAAGCGTATTTACGCAAATTTGGCCTTAAATACCTATTTCTTGATTTCTCAGGATTTCGATCGTAAAGGTACAATATGCATCACGCGTACGTGGTTAACTTTTCTAGATTTATTGTAATATTATGTTGGCCAAATATCACGGAACAAGTTAAATAAACGTTTTGTTTATTTTTGTTCCACTAGATGGTGCTCTGCCATCTAGAGATGCTCATGTGAGCATGGTCAGGATATGCCTCTTTTAATCGTAATATATATATATGTCATAATATATGCTCTTCCAGGTATAATAAAGAAAACCTACAGTCGACCCAGAGAGAGACGAGAGGGTGTCACGTTAGACTAAGCCACATTCCAGGGGGCGACCACAGGGGTCCGTCACTTGGCACCTCGGGACCTTGGAGACAGTTGGGTGATTGTGTTCGACGCGAGCGGACGCCCGGCGACTGCCGGGTCCGCCATCTTGATCTCTCTCTGGTTGCCTGGGTTCTTTCTCTTCCAATTTGTGGTGTGATTATTTCTCTTTCCCCACATTATTATTATATTGCCACATTGAAAGTCGACAGGATCATATCACAGAAGAGTCGACAGGATCATATCACAGAAGAGTCGACAGGATCATATCACAGAAGAGTCAACAGGATCTTATCACATATATATACCAATGAAAATGCATCGCAGATTTGTCTTCTATACCTCAGTGTTGGTGCATTCGAATAAAACTCTTCAGTGATGGAAGAGAGAATATCTGTATTTTATATCACTTGGTATGAGGCGGGTAAATAGATTCAACTCGTATTAATACAATTACAATTTTCAACATAATACTTTTTTAATGACGAATATCTTCACCGATAAGTACATGGTAAATAAATAGGTATAGACAATGAGCATTTGCTTGATGTTGGTATACATGAGTATTTGAATTGTAGTCCTGGTAATATAATAAAACATGTTATAATCACAATTTGCTTTAATTGTGGTAATAAAGTATAGAATACATAATTTTGAGAAAGTTGTACCTTAATTGAGGCGTGAAGAATAAAGAAAGTAAAAGATAACGTATTTACATACAGAAAGATTTGAGTTGAGCCGGCCAACGGGAAACAACAACAATAGGTTTATATAAGGAAATCGGCGACGTCTGGCGGTCGATTTGTACAGAGTAATTTGCTCTAGAATTTATAATTTAAAAAAATATATATCTTCTATATATATAAAAATGAATGTTTGTATGTTTGTCTGTTTGTTTGTTGGTTGGTATGTCCGGTATACAAATTCGCAGTAGTTCACTAATTCAAACCAAAATTTCCATACATAGGTAAAGAAATACGGGAAGGACGATAGGCTATTTAAAAAATATATATATAAATCAATTATTAAAACTATATATTTTTAGTCAGAAAATGATGATGACGATATTGCTGTATCATGTTTGATTATTAGATACATAATTATATCGGGAAAAATTCCAAAAAAGCAGAGACCACGGGTGAAACCAGTTCATTATTTTGTACGCAGGAACAAAATTCTAACAGAAAAACATTCATTCGAGCAGAAAACAAAAGCCAGATCATCTTTCTATAAAAATATCGCTTCTCAGACACAAAGTTTGGAGCGGGACGTTGCACAAAAGTGACATCCACGGTGCCAATTTATAATTGTAACAAATATTATTTGAATAAAAACATTTAATCGGGTAAAACCCGGGCGTTGCCCGGGTCTTCGGCTAGTAATTTTATATAACATATATATATATATATATTACCATTTTCAACATAAAATATTTTTTATGATGAATTGTTCGCTGATAAGTACATGACAAAGTATAAATAAAGATTAAAATTGGTTAAAATAAACCATCTGTCCCGCTCCGATATTTGACATCTTCAATTAATATTTTAAGTTTTTTTCTTTTATTTCTCCATCTGTGCGAAGATGACGCTAAAATAAACTTCATATTATTACCTATTAATGCATTATTCTAATAAATGTGGAAAAAATTCAAAAATATTATTTATATATAATATTCAAAACAACTATATATTTTCTCTATATTTATGTACATAATATTTACCTTGATTATTTGATAATATATGTGGTATAAAGACATGATGTTTATTTACTTATACATAGAGAATGTGTATATAAATGTATAATAGATAAAAAAGATAAAAACTGATGGATAACTCCATGTCCCTAACTCTAGGAGAAAAAACAAGAAGACCCTTCCGGATACGTGTTATCTTATCTTCTTACCCAGTATAGCGTATAGGATGCAGTCATTTAGGTTATGTTAGGTATACATTAGCTGACGTTGTAGATGATATAAAAGTATTAATGTATCAAATGTTAAATATATTTAATAACAAAATAGATTATCGAATAATCAATTATCATTTATATATATAATTGTATAATATTATCCTTTACTACAATGTAATTATGTTTTTTTTTGTAAATATTTTGGTTATACAGGGCTGCGCAAGATAAGAAACACTGAAAAAGAGAGCTGTATGTAAATTTACTAGCCGAATGACCAGGGCAACGCCCGGGTTTTACCCGATTAAATGCTTTTATTCAAATACTATTCGTTACAATTATAAATTGGCGCCGTGGATGTCATTCTTGTATAATATATAAATGAGTTTTAAAAATTGTAAAAAAAAAATAATAAAAAAATGCATCGGCCGGGAATCGAACCCGGGCCGCCCGCGTGGCAGGCGAGCATTCTACCACTGAACCACCGATGGTTATGAGAAATGGCCATATTTGGGTATTTATTCCATTCACAAAAGCAAACGGTGACAGAAGTGATTATTAAGAATTGTTGTTTGATGACTCTGATAACTGTATATATTAATCTATATATATATAAATGGATATGTTTGTCCGTCCGTCCGTTCGTCAGCGATAATCTTCTACATCGCTCAACCAATCGTGATGAAACTTTGGGAAGATGTTTAGTATACTACCGGGATGGTTTCTGGCTAATTACTCTTTAGAAATAACCTTTCGTTACAATTTTATTTACAATAAAACGTAAATTCACTCGCAATCAGCGCCCCCTCGCGGCAGACGTATGACCTAAAATAGCCTCGCATGGGCTCAGCGTGGGTGTTTTTTTTTCATTTCTTTTATATTATTGTAGCAAATTATTAAAAATATTATTTTATTTAAAATGTAGGCTTTTTAAAATAACAATTAACATAAACAATTTTTAAATAATATTTGTAACAAACCTAGGTTCGAGGCTCAGCGTGGGTGTCTTTTTTATTTTCGAATCTTTTATATTATTGTAGCAAGGTCTGTTTTTACAGCATTATTATATTTTGATTGGTTTATTTTAAATATGTTTGTTATGAAGGCTCTATGTAATACTATTTAGAGCACATTTTACATTTTAAACACCTAAGCCCCCCTCTTTTTAATATTGTAGCAAAGTATTAAAAGTATTATTCTATTTTAGATGGTTGCCATGAAACTTTGGGATGTTGTTTAATATACTATCAGGACGATTTCTGGCGAATTATTTTAGAATAATATTTATAACAATAATTATAGCGAAATTTAGACATAGTGATTATATTCTGTGTTTGTGCATATGTAAATATTTTACAAAAAATGTGAGAACGTTCTATTATAATATCTCGAAAACAAAAAACAATACATATAAACGAGTTCACTGACATTTATTAATGCAGTGATTATAATCAATGATTACAATGAAGGGCTATATTATCTATATATATAAAAATCACTTTCAAATTTTAACGTAACGTTCCATTCTCAATCCCGTAGGGCTTTAGATCGGCTACAACATTTTTATCTTTATAAGTGAATATTACCTTTACTGTACTGAATAGTTTAGTATAATGTTAATTTAACATATTACAATTTAGCCACAGCAACGAGTGGCCGGGTTCGCTAGTATATAAATAAACGATAACCTGTAAATAACTTTTTTTTCTGGGCGGTTATCATCAGGGTGAATCCTATATAGGGAATAGGTCCCTTGTTGTAAATAATTTGGGTGATGACAATAAGCCACTTGTCAAAAATACTTTAAACTAATCTTGCCACGAATGACTTAAAATTAAATTTCAGTTCAAAGAGAAAAATCGAAGGGCGAGAAAAGTAAATCCATTCTTTACATAAAATGAATTATAAAGTTAATAGAGGAACTTGTATTCTAGCGTGCCTCACATACCGACTCCGCTAGTTCAATTAACATACATGTAATCAACAAATTTGATCATTATAAAAAAATGGGTGGTTTCGCATATTTGATATAAAATATTGTTTTTATCAAAGCGGTTACATATTGGATATTATGAATGCATTAGCGCTATCTGTTATCAAAATACGAAACTATTATAGACAGGTATGATTCTTCTAAAAATATTTTTTTCCATTGCAGTAAGGGCAGTAGAAATTGTTTTATTATTTAAAATAATCATACGCGTCTATAATAGTTTCGTATTTTGATATTTGATATTGAATAAATATATTTGATATAATAATTTTTCACGAATGGCACAGATGCTGATTAAGATATAATATCGTATTTATATTGTGTACAAGTTTGTAAAATATAAATACGTTTTTTTTTTTAAATTAAGATTGGGTGCTGCAAATCAAAATATTGATAATTAAATAAATTTTTGATTCAGTAAATATAGCTTTATATGAGTATTTTATTTTAAATTTCTCGATTTGTACACTAAATATTTTCATAGACTCCCTTTTATATTTTAGTGTCAAGAATGTTTGATCTTCCTATTGATGAACGGCTTGTTTTTCTTCTCAATATCTATATAAAATCATTGTTATAGGTTTTCTAAGGGCGTTTTGAGAAATTTTCATTAAAATTTATAATATTTTATTATTCTCTCACAGAAAACATAAAAACTGTATATATTTAACTTTAAGATGTTTCGAACGAACTCATTTGCGATTGCAAAGTCGAATGCTGCCCATACAAATAACCTTTATAGCAACAACTGAAGAACCTGAACGAGAGTTTCATGTACACACATTTCTTGGAAATTCATATTACCTCTTTGGACTCTCTATCTCTCATATAAATCAGTTTAATTAAGTTATTAACATATCTATGTAAATAAATCATATCTGAATAGCCTTGTTAATATTTATTAATTACCAAATGGCGTGAATAGGAAAAAGGTTATCACATATATATAGCTCTTAAGTAGTGAATATATTTATTATTATTGAAGTCGAACACAATATATACATTATATATAAAATGTTATTTCATTTTGATATTATAATTTTTAGAACAAAATACTCTGTAAAGTCCACCGCCAAAAGTCGCCCCTTTCCCTATATAACCTATTGTTGTTGTTTCCCGTTGGCCGGTTCAAACCTTTCGTAATTATGTAAATATTCTTTTGTTTTATTTTATTCTACTCGCCTTAAGTCAGGCAGTACTTTATCAAATTCTGTTTTTTATATATTCCTTAAGATCAATTAAAGCTAATTCTGATCTTAACTATTTATATTTTAAATATTTTCCACGACTGCATACCAATACCATTTATTACCAATGTACTCAATAGAACCAGCAAATATCACAAATAATATATTTTTAATATACATAAATACATTATTTTAACGTTTTTTTTTATAAGAGAGATGTATTAATAAATGAATCAGTTATACTGATAAATAACAATTTTTTCAAACAGTACGGCTTATTTCCAAGTTTGCCTACTTGGCAGCGAGAACAATAATAGGGAAATTATTGGAAAAAGAATATATATATAGAATTCATTTGAAACTATTATAGACGCGTATTATTCTTTTAAAAATTAAACAATTTCTACTGTCCTTACTGTTATACACGTCTATAATAATTTCAAATTTTCATAACAGATGGCGCACTAATGTATCATAATATAAAATTCATATTATTTTCTCTTGTAATATTATTCTCAATTTTATATACAAATAACATTTTAAACCATAAATGTATTAAACAGCTTAAAATATCCTAAATACATTTATGTATAAACACATTAATTCCTATTTTATCTTTATACATATTAATGCAGAATAAATTTAAATAGATTAAATCATATCAATAAATCATCATTTATTAGGTTCCCTTTTTCACTCTACAAAAAGCTCTAAATGGATGAAACCCAAGAGAGACAAAAAAAGGGAAATAATAAAGGAGTGTAATGTCTATTGCTGGAAATACCCATTATTAGAACAAGGGAAACTTATTGTTTTATCCTTCTTTTTATTTATATGTGCTCTGGGCGGGGAATCTATCTTTCAAGGCTAATGTAAACTTTGGGATATTCCTTCTTTTTTGGAATCTTCTTTCAAGGCAGCTTCGTTCTTCAATTTTAAATATTGAAATCCGATTCTACCCTTATTGATCAAATCGTACAGGAAAGCTATTGTCTATTGACAAAAGAATATTGTTGTCATTGACTCGCTATTCATTTATTTATCATCATCATCATCACAGGTGTATATAAGCAAGACCAAATAAAGAGCTACCATCTTGTGTCACCTGTTGCTTTTCCTAAATCCTTCATGTCATCGAGGTTATAGTCCAATAGTCGAGCTAAATGTGATGAAATATAAAGGAGCATTTTGTGAATTTTCAATAATTTTCTAGCTGAAATCTATAAATTCTTTGTAAAAGTCTCTGTCAAAATGTATACAATCCAAATAATTGAAAGTATTTAATGTTACTTAAGCCTGATTGTTTCTATTCGATTATATACCGAATTCTACTATCTTTAGTGCGATGATAAAGATAAGGAGAGGGCTTGGCTCATCAGAGGTGAATCCTTCTAACAGTTTCATCACTAAAATTATTAGAATGCATTGTGTTTTATTATTTAATGCGTATACTAAAAGGAGTGTTTCGGTTCAATACCACATTAAGAAGGTACCGCTTAACAAGAGCAACCTAGTTCATGATAATTCAAACAGTGAATAATATGTGAAAGAGGAGTGTATGTGTCTAAATATTTCTAAAAAGTCTCATCTCTAATTAGGTATTTTCGTGTATTGTTGAATGAATTATTTTCTGATTATATTCACTTTATCTAAAACCCTTGTTGTTGTAGTTCTGATTTATCGCTTCTGTTTAGACTATCATTATAGATAACTGTCAGGAGAGATTTTGTTTTATTAACAAATATTGCAAAGATAAGGCTAGCATACATCTAGTTTAACTTTGTAATTTATTTAAGGAAAGTGAAAGGTACAGACAGTCATGTTCCCGTGGTGCCATGTGAACAATCACACAACCATGAGGTCTATGGAATCTATATAAGTTTAAGTAATTTCTCTTTTGAAAAAGATGTCTCTTATAGAGAAGAATATTTATCAAATATGACGTTTTTTATTAAATGTTTTACCGTTGATATTTATTTTGTGAAATAATTTTTGAATCCAGAAATCTTATATGTATACCTGAGTGATATGTTTCTTTATCCGATTTTAATAAACCGCTTAGAGGCTTCACCAGTTAAGTTCTCTCATCTAATAAATCTTATCATTACAGTCATATCTATAGACAGATTATATGTATAATTTACAAAATCACCAAAAATGATAATAACATATTCAATCGATAGATGACAGATGAATATATAATTTATTCCATCAATTTGACCACTAGCTTTCAAGCTCTAACCAGGTCACTTTCAAGTCCTAACACGCAAAAATAATAGTTGGCATTTTATCGAACATAAAGTCGAGATAGAGATCTATTTAGAAGCTGGAGCTAACTAAATTTTATCGAATAAAAGAGAAAACTATATCTATTGATATTTATAATCTTATTTTTATAAATAAAACTAGCTATTTGAGAAAAATAAATTTTAAGAATAATATTTGTTAGACAATTGATATCTCTATGATAGAGCTAGAATAAATATATCGGTTGTCAGAAATGTCTCCAGGGTGCAGTGTGGTGTAAAGAGGAATCTATGCGGAGAGAGGGACATCAATAGATAGACGACGGCAATAGAAACAAAACCTCGCAGATGTCGCCGGACCAGCGGGCCGCGAGGATTGGTCATCCGGGCGGAATGGATGCCATCACAGGTTTACAGTACCTTGTGCGCTTGGTTAATACATCCCCAGTTCTACAATAAATAGTAGATAAATATATCCTCTAACTTTTTCATATATTTATATCGTTTATATTTAATTTTCGATCTCTAAACCTTCTCCAAGAGTAGAGAGCGAAAAGAGTTTCACAAAACATTTAAAATATAAATAGAAGAAAAGAGTAGTTATATTTGATATGTGATGTCGATCTTCAGAAAATATTTTCAACTATAAAATATATTTACATCCTGAGTTTGAAGATGATATATACCTGTGAGAATTTTTATTTAATATAATAAATAATGCTTCCAAGTTTCTTGTGCAAATTTTTATTTTCAAGCTTTCGGACTTGTCATTCCTTCAACAGAAGTATCACGTTAATATATTAATTTTAAAATTTTCTCACAATGAGTTTCTTTTTATTTCAAAATGTTAGCTTTAAAGCGATAATCGCTCTTCAACGGGATTAATAAAACATCGACTATATCCTACAAGAAATATTTACAAAAACATATGCGCAGCGTGGATATTTACAACTGAAATAACAGTAGAATTTCAGTTGTAAATATCCACGCTGCGCTCGTATGTTTTTGTAAATATTTCTTGTAGGATATTGTCGATATTGTTTTATTAAGCCCGTTGAAGAGCGATTATTGCTTTAAAGCTAGCGTTTTGTAATAAAAAGAAACTCATTGTGAGAAAATATTTTATAATTTTAAAATGTTTTTCACAATTTATCATTAATATATTAATTTGTAAACGTGATACTCCAGTTAAAGGACTGACAAGTCCGAGAGCTTGAAAATAAGAAGTAGAACAAGAAACTTAGCCCTGGAAGATTTATTTAATTCAAGAACGTTTATTTAATGTGAACTATAAAAATATACGATAACGTGGTCAATTATTATACATTTTCAAATGTAAGCTATTTTACCCGTCTCTCTCAAAATACGAGTATATTCGTACAAAATACTCGTATATTGATGATACTATATATTCGAGGTTTTATATACAAGTGTATAATGAGCTATACAAAAACAATTATATAATGATAATATAATAAAATAAACAATGCTTTCAGAGCTAAATTTCTTGTGCAACTTTCTATTTTCAAGTTTTCGGGTTTGATGAATAAATTTGAAATTTCTAAATAATCAAATGCTATAAGGATAAAATACATTTTTACAGGTTCAATATTTATCCAAAAAATGTGTTTTACACATGATTTGAACTATAATATGATTCACAATTTCCAATAGTTCTCAAATTACTCGCTGCTAACACAATAAAAGTATAAAATCTCTATAAATATAATCTTACATATGAAAAAAATGTTGACTTTGGTAAACAAATTGAAAAAAAATTATATTCCTTTTTAAAATACGTTGGCAACCGATTATAACAAATAGCTTTGTGTTTATAAATACATTCTGTAACGTTTCCAGAGTTAAAAGGCTTAAATACAGATTTATGCTTTTTATTTTAGAAATGCTTACATATATGTCTTTTTATAGTGGAATAATTTAAGTGTTGGACATTCTTGGAAAGGTATCCTATTAAACGAAGATTATTTTCGTATCAATTTTACACGCTACATGTTTGGGTGATCATTTAATAAAAGTGACAGCGTCACTGAAGCATTGGGTGTAAAAAAAAAATAAAAAGAAAACATTCTTTCGATGTTGTAGTTATTTTTCTCAACATATATCATCTTTAGTTGTTAGAGTTATCTGTTCAATGTTAAATTCAATATTTAGATACCGATTTGTATTGATTTTTGTAGCAACTGATTATGTAGATATCGTGAAGGAGATAAATAGCTTTCAAATAAATACATCTATTTCATATACAGTTTAACCTGTCTATAGCGCCCTCTCTAAGTAGCGCTTTCCTCTCCATAGCGCCCAATTTTAAACATTAAAATGTAAATATTTTACATTAAAAATGACCTGTCTATAGCACCCCCTCTCTATAGCACTCTAATTTGGTGAGTCCCAAAAGGGGGCGCTATAGACAGGTTTAACTGTATATAAATTATTTATATAAAAGGTAGACACTTCGGCCAGTTGGAGAAAGCCTTGCCATCTTGAATACCTCGGGACCAAAATTGGTCTTAATTATCGAAAAGATAGCGGTTGCCTGGCCGGCATTCATATTTATATAAAAGGTAGACACTCCAACTGGCCGAAGTGTCTACCTTTTATATAAATATGAATGCCGGCCAGGCAACCGCTATCTTTTGTATATAAATTGTTGCATCATGATTAATACACGTATTTTGTAATTATTCATAATAATATTTTCCATATATTTAAAATTTAAATTATATATATTTTTTTTATTTTTATAAAACAGATTATTACTATAAAATATTATGTACTATAAAACATTTGTATTTTGAAACACTGATTTTTTTTTTTTTTAATTTATTGTTACAAAAGCACGAAGTCCAAAGGACTATTGTGCTGTGCTAGTATTATTTACATATATATGATTAATTATTTACACGATGGATTAGTATTGTTTTGTAAATTATTGTACAAATAGTTCTAAACTTAACAAAGTTCTCATAAGATAGAGTGTATACAAAAAGAGAATTTGGTAATGTTTCAAAGTATCTACATACAATTTGATTAGTCAGAGGGCAAGATAAAAGAAGATGCTCTGGTGATTCAACATCTAAGCGGCATTCACATGTTGGATCATTGATAGCATTCAGTTTGAATAGGAAACTTAAGAAGGGTCCTTTGCCAGTTGAGAATAAAGTAGTAAATTTATCAGAAGAAATGAAATTTGGGACAGCAATTGGAAAGAATTTCTTGAACAGTTCATTAGATTGAGAAAGATAAAACTTAAATTTTTAGATCCAGATATAGTTTGTTTAATTCTTTTTGAAGGGGTTTTATGAGTGTTCGATCTGTGAGAGAATTTGTCATATTATACTTTGTTTGTAATAATTCAAGATAATCGGACAGTAAAGGGGTTTTCGCTAGTATATGTGTGATGTAAGAAGATGAAGTCCTATAAGATTGAATGCATCTAATAAGAATTTGATATTGTGTAGAATTCAACTTGGATCTTTTTTCTGCAGTGATAAAAGGAAACCAAATATTTGATGCATAGCTTATTGTAGAGCGTATCATAGCTTTATATAAGATCAATCTACGTCGAGTATCAATGCCCCAAGTACGTGCACATAATGAGAACAATATATTCTTTAGTTTCATAGCTTTCAAAATTATATTGTCAACATGTGTTCCAAAATTAATCTTATTCCGTTGTCTATGATTTTTAAAAATAACTCCCAAAATTTTAACAGTTTCTGATGGTTGAATTATTTTTCCATCAAAATTAATGGGCAATTTTTCATAGTTATGTAGATAGAGTATACCTGTTTTGTTTGGAATTAGTGAAAGTTTTACCTTTTCACACCAGGCTTTGATTTTTATTAAACATTTGGTAATATTATACTGAAGATCATAGATGTTTGAACTCCATACCACAAATGTCACATCGTCCGCGAAAGCAATTACTCTAGCAAAACTTTCGTTAAAAGATAAGTTGAAATCATTAAGTAATATATTCCAAAGAATGGGAGAAATAATACCACCCTGGGGACATCCCTTATTTATCTTTTTTATACACTTTACATTAGTATATTTAAACTCTACACTCCGGTCTTCAAAGTAAGAATTAATTATTTTTATAAGTACCGCTGGAAAATTTGCCTTGTCCAATTGTTGGAGAATTGCCGGATGCCATGCGTTGTCGAAAGCTCCGCTGATGTCCACTGTTAATATTGCCGTATTTTCTGTTTCTCTTTTCAGAAGACTTAATTTAGTTATTTCTTGTAAAGCAGAGATTGTTGATTTTTCTTGTGTAAATCCATGTTGAGCAGGATGCATAACATTATTACTATTAATATGATTTAAAAGTTCAATATGAATTAGACTTTCAAAAATTTTACCTAAATTAGAAGACAAGCTTATAGGGCGGTAGGCTTTCGGATCTTTATAATTTTCTTTATTAGGTTTTTTTATAATCATTACTGCTGACTTTCTCCAGGCCTCCGGATAATAATTAAGTCCAATACAAGCATTGAACAATTTTGTTAACACAGGAGATATATGATGAACTGCCGTTTTGATCATCTGATTGCATCACGACAGGTATCTCTGAGGGGTCTTTACAGATCCAGCGATCATTCCTGGGATTTACCTTTTGGTCCACGTCAAAGTTCTTTTCGTCAGAGAAGAACCTTAGCATGCCAATAGAGTCGTGTTTAAGGTTGTTGAGGAGGGCAGCAGCTACTGAATAAACCACCTGCTTTAAACTTTGATGTGATAAATAAAGAGATATTCTAGGTGCTACCTAAAATATAGTTGTCTTATTATTGACTTGTTCAACCTTGTTGGATGGTTGAGACACGTTCTGGAAAGATGCAAGACGCCTCTGAGGAGAGAATCAAGACTGAAGGATCTGCCAAACTGCAGTCTTGTGCAACAATTGGCGGAGATGCTGGGTATATATATAAATATTTATATAGATTAAGAACCAATGTATTTCATACTGATTTTCAAAGCAATAGAACCTATGAAGATATAAAAAGAGAGAAGTTTCATATAGAAAAAATTTACCTCCTGATCGCAATAAAGACAGTGGTGAGATGTTTTATTTATAAAATAAATAAAAAATGGTATCAAATTTTGAAAATAATTGGCTGGTTAATGCTTTATGTAGAAGGAAGTTGAGTTTAGTCAGACCACCTTTTATGATGGAATATTCACAGAAATCTCTTTTAATTGTTTACCCATTTTTACTTAGACCCCAATGTCCTTCCTCTCTCTAGTAAAACTATAAAACTCTTTTGAGCCAATGGTTATTGACCAGATTATTTCGAAGGCGTCTCCACGCAAGTCGTACCTTTGTTCGACCTTCTCTTTCCATTTCGTCCACCCCTCGCAGGTCCTTGATCCTTTCTCCTGCGTGTGTTCTTCAATATTTTTCATCTCGACTGTGATTTAAAAATTCAAATATATATGTCGAAAAAATATGAACTTTTTATATATAATATATTCTAAATAATAAACAAAAAGGCTTTAAAGGGTGAGTTTCTTGTTTTATTGTATATTTATCTCAAGATTTCGGGTAGGACAAACCTTTTTAAAGGAGTATATATTGGGATATGTTTAATTGTAACAAGACACACACTATCTTGGATTAAATATATTTTTCCATCATTCAATATATAGACAAAAGTGATTACGTATCTTGTTACAGGATCACTTTTCTACAACCTTTTTTGATAAATGTTCTAGAGGAGTGCTACCTCAAATATATGAGCAATCAACCCTGTTTAAATAGCCCCAAAGTAATAAATATTTGATAAAACTTGTCATCATTTTCACATGATATAATTAGTATTTTCTAAAAAAATATCTATCAATTTTAAAACAATTATACAATATTTGCCTATTATTTAAAAATTATAATTTTGGTTTAGAAGGTTAACAACAGACACAGAAGAACGTTAGAGGTCATTAATAGGAAAATTTCACACTAAAAATGTAACAAGAATTCAAGAAGACGCAAACGAACCATCATTCTAGCAATTTAAATCATTTTTTATTCAAAACTCTTAAAAAATTGATAAGAAATGTGTTAAGAAATAGACACTATTTATATGATATATATATATACTAGATATATATGATAATATTTGTAATTTATAACGCTATGATTTCTATATAAATAACTCATTATTGTCAATTTGTACGAATGACACCCCCTAAGTTATAAAAAGAGGAAACTCCGAACTAACAATGGAATAGTTAGCGATTCGTCGTTGAGGAAGTGGGAATTTGTTCTAATTGGTTCTCCAACACGTGATCAGCTAATGGCCCACACAAACCGCTCTATGTGATACAGTATACATTCTCTCTAGAAATGAAACACAGAATATAAACACTTGAATGTATCCTAACGATATCGCAATATTTACTCTAACAATTTCTGAAGTTATTCCCCCTCCCTTTTCACACTTACATATAATTCTTAATATAATTAAAATTGATGACAGAACACTCAACTTGAAACATATTTTCTAATTTTAGATTTGAATTATTATTTATAATTTATTTGAATATATATATATATGAATTCTATATTTTAAATTATAATTCTATAATATCTATAATTTGCTAAATTTGAAATAAAATTTTTATTTATTAGACTTAATTTTTATGAATATAGAAATTTATCAGGAAGGTATAGTGCTTTTATCTTTTACTGAGTATAAAGTTTTCCTTAAGAATACAATACACTTATGTTTTACAATCAAATTTGATCGAACAACCTAAAATGTGTTTATTTGCATAGAAACCAATTTTATTATTAGTTTCTTTTTATTTATCAATTTATTCGTGTTTGTGTGATTAAATATTTTATAAATTTGAAGCAGTATTCACGCGCGATATTTGAGTACCAAATAATTATGTTGTTTATATTGGTAAAAGTACTGGTTTATTTGAAAGAATATGCAAATATAATTCATGTAGGAATCACACTATGGATGCAAATGCACCCATGGACTAACACGACCTAGCTCTATACATCTCCATCCATCCGGCCATATTTCATGTCTCTGGAAATGGTTGCCATTCAATTACCAACATCAACTCCCAGAGGGAATATTCGGAACTCAGATTTTTTATGATGTTGAGATTGTAGATGCACTCCTTCTCTGATTTATGGGCGACCCATGTTCTTAGAAGATGCCACAGCCTCTACCGTATAAACCATTGTGGTTTGGATTACTAAACCACACTCTAACTATTCCACTTTACTTTATTAGCTTAGAAACTAATTTTATGGTACAAGAATAAAATGATATAACTATAGAGAAATTATTTTAAAATATTATCATTTCATACATTATATAAATATTAAAAGCATATCCTGAGCATTCACATGAACATTTTAGATGGCAGAGCCCCATATAGTGGAATAAATACCAACCTAACGTTTATTAATGTTATCCAAAATATTTAGTCATCTCATTTTGTTGATAACAATAAATAAAGACAACCATGTACGGGTTTCGAGCTGTTGGCCATTGTCAGCGTGGACAATGAACAATTGATCCTAGGTTTGCATAGGTGATTTTATTCTGTGCTCTTTTGATCTAATTTATACACTACAGAACCTG
The DNA here is from genome assembly GCA_030710605.1 of Cordylochernes scorpioides. Classification (NCBI taxonomy): domain Eukaryota; kingdom Metazoa; phylum Arthropoda; class Arachnida; order Pseudoscorpiones; family Chernetidae; genus Cordylochernes; species Cordylochernes scorpioides. Next base: position 34,257,955 of record CP092881.1, on the reverse strand, counting down.
CTTTATGAGTTAAATAAATATGCAACACAATTTTGGTAAAATGCAAACGAATCTGTTAGACCAATAGAATACTATTTGATTTTCTATTTTGTGTATCTATTCAGTATTCAATACGTATTCCAATAAAATAGTCATCAGTAAATATATATAGTGCTATTATTTCATCAAACAAAATATGCTGACTATAAAATAATATGATGACTAAAAATACTATATTTGAAATAGTTATAACAATTATCATATTACATTCAATGATTATAGAAACATATCTTCTACATACATTTTAATACCAGAATATATATTTTTTATACACACAATTTCAAAATTTCAATATTTACATTTATTTTTATTATTTGTGGATATTAATAAATTGATTTTTAAAAGCATGTATTTTATTAAATTCAATGATTAATTTATATCTTTATATTTTTCATATTTTCTATTCATTATTTGAATTTGATTATTTATGATATTTATTTTTTTTTATTTTGCATATTTGCATATTACATATAATATTAATATTAGATTAACAAAGATAAAGACACCCTACCTAAATTTCTTAATCGAAATATTTAAGAGAAGGTATCTATTTAAGCAATTCAAGTCTCCAAATATTAATATTTTGCATCAATATGTTCGAGTAAAAATATCAGGTTTCCAGAGAAAAATATATTACCAAAAACATTTTTAATCTCTAGCTTTCGGGAACAAACGCCCTTCTACAGGAGAAAACATGGTATAACGTGTTTACCATGGTATAACATTTTACCATGTTTTTTCTTATAGAATGGCGTTCGTGCCTGAAAGCTAGAAATTAAAAATGTTTTTAAAAATACACCTTTCTCTGGAGGTCTGATATTTTTTACTCGATATTAATACAAGTGATTATTTCCTTGAATCATTAATATGTTTATTACTTTAAACGGTTGGACAAGACATCCCAACCACCATTACTTTTAGCATCTCCGTTGTTCTAGCGCTCTTACATTGGAATGATGAAATAAAATCAGTCGCGTACTACCTAAGATACCCAGCTCGCTCGAACAGGACCAGGATTGTAGATCACTCGAGCAACATGTGGAGATAAGGTAATCTGGTGAGTAGCAGAAGTAAAACAGCGCCACCGCCTTTCTATTAAGCAACAGCTCGGCAGCACAAGTCTCTTTTATCTATTTCCTCACAGTCCCCGCGGGCTGATTGCCGGGACAAGGAATAGCTCTTACTTCGCC
>CP092881.1:33638071-33656626 GCA_030710605.1 Cordylochernes scorpioides | reverse complement strand
TATTCCCATTGTTAGCTCCATAACAACTCTCTTCTCATTGTTAGCTACACAGCAACTCTTTTCACATTGCTAGCTCCTTAGAAACTCACTTCCCGTTGTTAGGTCCATAGCAACTCTTTTCCTATCTTTAGATTCATAGCGATTTTCTCCCATTGTTGGCTCCATAGCAACTCTCTTCCAATTTTTAGCTCTTCAACAACTCTCTTGCTATTGTTAGGTCAATAGCAAACCTTCCATTGTTAGCCCTATAGCAACTCTCTTCCCATTATTGGCTCTTCAGCATATCTCTTCCCCATGAGATTTCCATAGCAATTCTTTTCCCATTCCAATTCTCTTCAGTTCCGTTACAATTATTTGCTCCATAGAAACTATCTTCCCATTGTTAGCTCCTGATAACACTCTTCCCAATGTTAGCTCTATAGCAAATTTTTTCCCATTGTAGCTCCATATCAACTTACTTCCTATTTTCAGCTCCATATCACTATCTTTCCATTGTTAGCTTCATAACAACTCTCATCCTATTGTAAGCCCTATAGCAACTCCCCATTGTTTGCCCTATAGTAAATCTTATCCCATTGCGAGCTCCATTGCAAGCCTTTTCCAATTTTTAGTTACATAGCAACTCTCCTCCCATTGCGAACTCCATTGCAGCTCTCTTCCTATTTTTAGCTGCATAGCAACTATTTTCCCATTGTTAGCTCCAATGAAACTATCTTCCAATTTCAGCTCCATAGCAACTCTCTTTCTAATTTTATCTCCATAGCAATTATATTTCCATTGTTAGCCTTAGAAAAATTCTTCTCCCAATGGCAATTTTCATCCCATTGTTAGCTCCATAGAAATTCACGCTTATTATCATCTTCATAGCAACTTTCTTTCCATTGTTAGTTCCATAGCAAATTTCTTTCATTGTTAGCTCCATAACAACTCTCTTCCCATTTCGAACTCCATAGCAACTATCTTCCCATTTTTGGCTCCATAATAACACTCTTCCCTTTGTTAGCTCATAGCAACTCTTTTCCCATTGTTAGTTCAAAAGAAATTCACTTCCCCATTGTTAGCTCTTTAGCAATTTTATTCTTCTTGTTAACTCCATAGCAACTCTTCTCCCATTGTAAGCTCCATAAAAACTCTTTTCCTATTGTTAGCTCCATAGAAACTCACTACCCATTGTTACCTGTATAGCAAATTTCGTTCCATTTTTAGCGCCATAGCAACTCCTTTTCCTATTGATAGCTTCATAGAAACTATCTTCCCATTGATTGCTCCATATCATCTTTCTTCCAATTTTAGCCCTTCAACAACTCTCTTACCATTAATAGGTCGATAGCAACTCTTTTACAATTGTAGGCCCCATAGCAAATCTCTTCTCATTGCGAGCTCCATAGCACCTCTCTTCTTTTTGTAAGCTGAATAGCAACCTTTTTCCCATTGTTAGTTCCATAGAAAATATCTTCCTATTTTCAGCTCCATAGCAACCCTCTCTACGCATTGTTAACTCTATGGCAACTAAATCACCATTGGTAGCTCTATAACAACTCTCTTACTATTGTTAGCTCCATATGAAATCTCTTTCCTTTGTTAGCTCCATAGAAACTTTATACCTATTGTTAACTCAATAACAAATATATTTCTATCGTGAGCTCCATATCAACTCTCTTCCCATTGTTACATTAATAGCTACCCCCCTACAATTATTAACTCCATTGACACTATTTTCCATTGCTAGCACTATATAACTCTCTTCCCAATGTTAGCTCTATAGCATCTTTCTTCCCATTGTGTGCTCCATATCAACCTTCTTCCAATTTTTAGTTCCATAACAATAATCTCTTCCCATTGTTAGCTCTATAAAAACTCTCTTCCCATTGTTAACCCTATAGCAAATTTCTTCCCATTTTTAACTCCATAGCAGCTCTCTTCTCATTGTTTGCTCCCTATCAACTTTATTCAATTATTTAGTTCCATAACAACAATATCTTTCCATTGTTAGCTCTATAATAAATTTCTTTCCATTCATAACTTGATAGGATTCTCCTCCAATTGTTAGCTCCATAGCAACCCTCTTCCTATTGTTAGCCCCATAGCGATTCTCTTCCATTGTTAGCTCCATAGAACCTCACTTCCCATTGTTTTCTCCATATCAACTTTCTTCCTATTTTCAGCTCCATGGCAACTCTCTTCCCATTGTTAGCTACATAGCAATTCTTTTAACTTTGTTAGCTCCATAGAAACTCATTTCCCATTGTTAGCTCCATAACAACCCTTCTCCCAATGTTGGCTCCATAGCAACTATCTTCCAATATTCAGCTCTTCAACAACTTTCTTACTAGTGTTAGGTCCATAGCAACACTCCTCCCATTGTTAGCCCTATATCAACTCTCTTCCCATTGTTGGCTCTTTAGCAAATCTCTTCACCTTTAGAGTTCCATAGTAATTATTTTCCCATTGCTAGCCCCATAGCAACTCTGTTCCCATTGCGAGCTCCATAGCACCTCTCTTCTTATTGTTAGCTGGATGCCAAACCTTCCCCAATTTTTAGTTCCATAGAAACTATCTTCCTATTTCCAGCTCCATAGTAACTCTCGCTGCCCATTGTTAGCTCCAAGGCAACTCATTTACCATTGTTATCTCCATAGCAATTTCTACAAAGTGTTACCTCCAAAGGAAATCTCTTTTTATCGTGAGCTCCATATGACTCTCTTCCCGTTGTTACATCAATAGCAGCTCCGTTACAATTATTATCTCCAGAGAAACTATCTTCCACTGTTAGCTCCAATGTTAGCCCTATAGCAAATCTCATCCCATTGCGAGCTCCATAGCAAGTCTTTTCTCATTGTTAGCTACATATCAACTCTCTTCCATTTCGAACTCCATAGCAACTCTATTCCCATTTTTAGCTGCATAGCAACACTTTTCCCATTGTTAGCTCCAATGAAACTATCTTACAATGTTCATCTCCATAGGAACTCTCTTTCTATTTTTAGCTCCATAGCAATTCTATTTCGATTGTTAGCCTTATAACAACTCTCCTCCTATTGTTAGCCCCATAGCAACTCTCTTCCTATTTTCACCTCTATAGCAAATGGCTTCACCTTGCGAGTTCTATAGCAAATATTCTCCCATTTTCAGTTCCATAGCAATTCTCTCTAACCATTGATAGCACCATAGCAACTTATTTATCATTGTTAGTTCGAAAACAATCTTCTTCCTATTTAGCACCATATCAAATCTCTCTCCATTGTTTACTCCATAGCCACTCTTCATCCATTGTTACCTCCATATCAAATCTCTTTACATCGCGAGCTCCATATAAACTCTCTACCAATTGTTAGCTTAAAAGCAGTTCACTTACAATTATTAGCTCTATAATAACTATCATCCCATTGTTAGCTCCATAAACTATCTTCTCAATGTGAGCTCTATAACAAATCTTTTCCCGTTGTTATCCATAGAAACTCTCTTTCCATTGTTAACTCTATATCAAATTTCTTTCCATTTTTAGCTCCAAAGCAACTCTGTTCCCATTGTTTTCTCCATATTAATTTTCTTCCCATTTTTATCTATATAAAAACAATCTTTTCACATTGTAAGCGTTATATAAACTCTCTCTTCCCATTGTAAGCTACATAGAAACTCTCTTTGTATTGTTAGCTCAATTACAAATTTCTTCTTTTTGTTATCTCCATAGCAACCCTTTTTCTGTTGTTAGAATCATAGCGAGACTCTACAATTGTTAGTTCCATAGCAACTCTTTTCCCGTTGTTAGCTCCATAGAACCGCTATTCCCATTGTTAACTCTATAGCAAATTTCCTTCCATTTTTAGCTATATAGTAACTCTCTTTCCTTTGTTTGCTCCATATCACCTTTATTCCAATTTTTAGCTTCAATAAAACAATCTCTTCCCTTTGTTAGCTCCATAGCAACTCTCTCACCATTGAATGCTCCATATAAACTCTCTTTCCATTGTGAGCTCTATAGAAAATCTCTTCACATTGTTAACTCCGTAGAACTCTCCTCCCATTGTTAGCCCCATAGCGGTTCTCTTCCATTGTTAGCTCCATATCAACCTTCTTCCAAATGTTAATTCTTGAACAATCCTCTCACCATTTTAAGCTCCATAACAACTCTCTTCCCATATTTAGCCCTTTAGCGACTCTCTTCTCATTGTTTGCCCTATAGCAAATCTCATCCCATTGCGAGCTCCATAGAAACTCTTTTCCCATTGTTGGCTCCATAGCAACTCTCTTAACATTGCGAACTCCATAGCAAATCTCTTCCCATTGTTAGCTGCATAGCAACTCTTTTCCTATTGTTAGCACCATAGAAATTCCCATTCCATTGTTAGCTCTATAGCAAATTTCTTCCCATTGTTAGCTCCATAGAAACCTTTTTCCTATTGTTAGCTCCATAGAAAATCGCTTCCAATTGTTAGCTCAATAGCAAATTTCTTCCCATTGTTAACTCCATAACAACTCTCTTCCCGTTGTTAGCTCTATAGCAAATTTCTTCCCATTTTTATTCCATAGCAACTCTTTTTCTATTGTTAGATTCATAGCGATTCTCTCCCATTGTTAGCTCCATAGCAAATATTTTCCCGTTGTTAGCTCCATAGTAACTCTCTTCCCATTGTAAGCTCCATAGCAACTCTTTTCCTATTGTTAGCTCCATAGCAACTCTCTTCCCATTGTTTGCTCCATATAAACATTCCTTCAATTGTTAGCTCTTCCACAACTCTCTTACCATGGTTAGATCCATAGCAACTCTCTTTCTATTTTTAGCTTCATAGAAATTTTATTTAGATTGTTAGCCTTAAAATAACTCTCCTCCCATTGTTAGCTCTATAGCAAATTTCTTCCCATTGTTAGCTCCATAGCAACTCTCCTCCCATTGTTAGCTCCAAAGCAACTCTTTTCCTATTGTTAGCTTCATAGCGATTCTCTCCAATTGTTAGCTCCATAGCAACTTTCATCCCATTGTTTGATCCATACCAACCTACTTCCAATTTCTATCTCTTCAATAACTCTCTTACCATTGTTTGGTCCAAAGCAACTCTTTTCCCATTGCGAGCTCTAAGCACCTCTCATATTATTGTTAGCTGGATAGCAACTCTTCCCATTGTTAGCTCCATAGCAACTCATTTACCATTTTTAGCTCCATACCAACTCTTTATCCATTGTTAGCTCCACATTAACCTCTTTCCATTGTTAGCATCATAGTAACTCTCTACCCATTGTTACCACCATGAAACATCTATTTCGAATGTGAGCTCTAAATCATCTCTCTTCCCATTTTTATCTCAATAGCAGATCCCTTACAATAATTAGCTCTTTTTAACTTCCTTCCCAATGTTAGCTCTATAAAATTATCTTCCAATTGTTAGCTCCATAAAAACTATCTTCCCATTCTTAACATTATATCAAATTTCCCCATTTTTAGCTCCATAGCAACTCTCTTCACATTGTTTGCTCCATATTAACTCTCTCCCAATTTTTAGCTTCATAACAACAATATTTTCACATTGTTAGATTCATAACAGCTCTCTTCCCATTGTAAGCTCCATAGAAACTCTCTTTTCATTGTTAGCTCTATAGCAAATTTAATTCCCATTGTTTGTTCCATAACAACTCTCTTCCCATTGTTTGTTCCATAACAACTCTCTTCCCATTGTTAGGTAATAGCAACACCTTTTACATTGTGAGCTCCATAAACACTCACCTCCCCTTGTTATCTCAATAGCAAATTTCTTCCTATTGTTAGCTACACAGCAACTCTCTCCCAACTGTTAAATCCACAGAAACTCTTTTAACATTATAAAACAACACTTAAATTTTCACCGCATAAGTTTCTTTTCTGTGAAAAATCAATATTTATTTCAAAGAGAAATATTTACTATTTCTAACTTTTTTGGATGAAGTATGAAAGGGTGAAAATATGAAGAGTAATGGCGAAGTATGAAAGGGTGAAAATATGAAGATTAATGGCGAACGGAAAAATAAAAGTGTCCAGGGGCGGGAATCGAACCCACAACGTTCCGCTCACCAGGCAGATGCCATGTCCACTAGGCTACCCTGGACGTATTTTTCCGTTCGTAAATAATACTTAAAGTAACTTATAATACATTATAAAGGACTGCGGCGTATGATTATAAAACAACACTTAAAGTTTCACCGCATAAGTTTATTTTCTGTGAAAAATCAATATTTATTTCAAAGAGAAATATTTACTATTTCTAACTTTTTTGGATGAAGTATGAAAGGGTGAAAATATGAAGAGTAATGGCGAAGTATGAAGTATGAAAGGGTGAAAATATGAAGAGTAATGGCGAACGGAAAAATAAAAGTGTCCAGGGGCGGGAATCGAACCCACAACGTTCCGCTTACCGGGCAGATGCCATGTCCACTATGCTACCCTGGATGTATTTTTCCGTTCGTAAATAATACTTAAAGTAACTTATAATTCATTGTAAAGGACTGCGGCGTATGATTATAAAACAACACTTAAAGTTTCACCGCATAAGTTTATTTTTCGTGAAAAATCAATATTTATTTCAAAGAGAAATATTTACTATTTCAAACTTTTTTTTTCAATACTTTCATACTTCATACTTCGCCATTACTCTTCATATTTTGACCCTTTCATACTTCATCCAAAAAAAAAAAGGTTGAAAAAAAAAAAGTTAGAAATAGTAAATATTTCTCTTTGAAATAAATATTGATTTTTCACAGAAAAGAAACTTATGCGGTGAAACTTTAAGTGTTGTTTTATAATCATACGCCGCAGTCCTTTACAATGAATTATAAGTTACTTTAAGTATTATTTACGAACGGAAAAATACATCCAGGGTAGCCTAGTGGACATGGCATCTGCCCGGTAAGCGGAACGTTGTGGGTTCGATTCCCGCCCCTGGACACTTTTATTTTTCCGTTCGCCATTACTCTTCATATTTTCACCCTTTCATACTTCATACTTCGCCATTACTCTTCATATTTTCACCCTTTCATACTTCATCCAAAAAGGTTAGAAATAGTAAATATTTCTCTTTGAAATAAATATTGATTTTTCACAGAAAAGAAACTTATGCGGTGAAACTTTAAGTGTTGTTTTATAATCATACGCCGCAGTCCTTTATAATGTATCTTTTAACATTGTTAGCTCTATAGAAACTCACTTCCAATTGTTAGTTCAAAGCAAATTTCTTCCCATTGTTAGCTCCATAGCAACTCTCTTCTCATTGTTAGCTCTATAGCACCTCCTGTTCCTTTGTTAGTTTCATAGCAATCCTTTCCTATTTTTAGCTCCATAGAACTCTCTCCTCATTGTTTGGTCTATAGCAATATTCTTCTAATATTTAGTTCCATAACAACTCTTTTCCCATTGTTAGTTATATAGCAACTCTCTTCCCATTGCGTACTCCATAGCAACTCATATCCCATTGTTATCTGCATTGAAAATATTTTCCCATTGTTAGAACCATAGAAATTCACTTCCCATTGTTAGCTCTATAGCAAATTTCTTCCGATTGTTGACCCCATAGAAGCCTTCTCCTTTTGTTAGCTCCATAAAAACTCACTTCCTCTTGTTTGCCTAATGTAAAATTCCTTCTCATTGTTAGCTACACAACAACTCTCTTCCAATTGTTAATTTCACAGAACCTCTTTTAACATTGTTAGCCCTATAGAAACTCACTTCCAATTGTTAGTTCAAAGCAAATTTCTTCCCATTGTTTGCTCCATAGCAACTCTCCTCCCATTGTTAGCTCCATAGCACCTCCTTTTCCTTTATTAGCTTCATAGCAATCCTTTTCCTATTTTTAGCTCCATAGAACTCTTTTCTCATTGTTAGGTCTAAAGAAATTTCTCCAATTTTTAGTTTCATAACAACTCTCTTCCAATTGTTCCCTTCTCAGAAACTCTTTTCACATTGTTAGCTCTTTAGAAACTCACTTCCCATTGTTAGCTCTGAAGCAGATTTCTCCCAATTGTTAGCTCCATAGCATCTCCTTTTTCATTGTTAGCTTCATACCAACCCTTGTTTTCTTCTGATCTACAATAATTTGTAAATTTAATTCACTGTGCAATAAATTGATGAAGAGGGAGCAATCTCTCGAAATATTTTGAGAAAAAACATTTTTTTCCCTTACAGATCCAGGTACGCCCTTTTATACAAGGTGCGTTCATTAATTTCCAGGACTGCTCTGCATCTTTGAAAAAATAAAACAAATAAAAAAACGAATTTAATATTTTTCAAAATATGCCCCTCCTGCCTCAATACACCTGTTTCATCTTTTTTTCCAATTGTCGAAGCAGGAGATAAATCACTTTTTGAGAGGTTCCTCAAGGTTGCCTTCGATTCAGCTTGTATCATATCAACGTTGTCATATTTCCTTCCTTTTAACTTCATTTTCAATTTAGGATAGAGGAAAAAGTCATTGGGGGCTATGTCGGGGGGATAGGGTGGATGAGGCATCTGTATGGTTGAATGCTTGGCCAAGAACTGCAAAACAACATGGGCTGTATGCGGCCGCGCATTATCGACGTGAAGTATCCAGTCATTGTTTTGCCATCTTTCAGGACTTTTAAGGCGCACTGCCTTCCTTAAGCGCCTCATTATCCCCAAAAAAACCTCTTGATTAATTGTACGTCCGAAAGGAAAAAAATTCATGGTGAAACAAACCATTAATATCAAAAAATGTAACAAGCAATGTCTTGACTTTGGATTTTGTAAATCTTGCCTTTTTGGGTTTCGGTTCCCCTTTTTCAATCCATTGGCTGGATTGACGTTTAGTTACCGGGTCATACTGATACACCCATGTCTCATTCCCGGTAATAATTTTTTGCATCCATTCTGGATCGGTCCGAGTCATTTCAACCATGTTTTTTGCAGACATCCATTCTAACCTCCTTTTGTTCCTCTGTTAGAATCCGGGGAACAAATTTTGAAGACGTCCGGATCATGTCCAAATCTTTTGTTACTATTTGATGGCACAGTCCTACATTTAGTCCAGTCTCTGAATATAATTCTTTAATAGAAATTCTTCTGTTAGATTTAATTAATTCCTTTATTTTGAGCTTGTTTTCATCGCAACATAATGATCTTGGACGCCCAGTATGCTGATCATCGTTTACCTTTTCCCGACCTTTTAGGAAGCGTGAAAACCATTCAAAAGTTATTTAACGGGATAAAGCTGCATCGCCAAAGGCTTCTTTAATCAATTCATACGTCTCAGTAGCACTTTTTTTCAATTTAAAACAAAACTTAATGCAGATTCTCTGCTCTTCGAAAATGGCCATTTTAAAAATAGAAATGCGAACCTTACAAGGAAGTTGTTTTGTTCTATTTTTAGATCGGCGCGTGCGCCACGAGACTCGTGCTTTCAGTCAGTTGTGGTCGAATGTCCAATATTCAACTCTGTATAAAAAATTTTTCTTCAGCTTTCTTATTTATTTAATTTTTTGACCAGTCCTGGAAATTATTGAACGCACCTTGTATAATCTCTTCTCATTGTTAGCTCTATAGAATATTTCGTCCCATTGTTAACTCCATAGAACTATACTCCCATTGTTAGCTCCATAGCAACTCTTTTCCTATTGTTAGCTTCATAGCGATTCTCTTCTATTGTTAGCTCCATAGCAACTCTCTTCCCATTGTTTGCTCCATATAAACATTCCTTCAATTATTAGCTCTTCAACAACTCTCTTACCATTGTTAGATCCATAGCAACTCTCTTTCTATTTTTGGCTCCAAAGCAATTTTATTTAGATTGTTAGCCTTAAAATAACTCTTCTCACATTGTTAGCTCTATAGCAAATTTCTTCCCATTGTTAGCTCCATAGCAACTCTCCTCTCATTGTTATCTCCATAGCAACTGTTTTCCTATTGTTAGCTTCATAGCGATTCTTTCCAATTGTTATCTCCAAGCAACTAACTTCCCTTTGCTCCATATCAACCTACTTCCAATTTCTATCTCTTCAAAATCTCTCTTCCAATTGTTAGCTCCATAGCAACTCTCCTCTCATTGTTAACTCCATAGCAACTCTTTTCCTATTGTTAGATTCATAGCGATTCTCTCCAATTGTTAGCTTCATAGCAACTATCTTCCCATTGTTTGATCCATACCAACCTACTTCCAATTTCTATCTCTTCAACACCTCTCTTACCATTGTTTGGTCCATAGCAACTCTTTTCCCATTGCGAACTCCATAGCAACTCTCTTTAATTGTTAACTGGATAGCAACTCTTTTCAAATTGTTAGCTCCAATGTAACTATCTTACAATATTCAGCTCCATAGCAACTCTCTTACAATTTTCAGCTCCATAGCAACTCTCTTTCTATTTTTAGCTCCATAGCAATTTTAATTTGATTCTTAGCCTTATAACAACTCTCCTCTTATTGTAAGCTTTATAATAACTTTCTTCCCATTGTTTGTTCCATAGCAACCTTCTTCCCATTGTTAGCTCCATAGCAATTCTCTCTTATTATCAGCCCCATAGCAACTCTCTTCCCATTGTTAGCTAATAACAACTATCTTCCCATTGTTAGCTCCATAGAAACTCTCTTCTCATATTTAGCTCCATAACAACTCTTTCCCCATTGTTAGCTCTTTAGCAAATCTCTTCCCCTTGCGATTTCCATAGCAATTATTTTTACATTGTTATCTCCATAGAAACTCTCCATTTGCGAGCTCCATAGCACCTCTCTTCTCATTGTTAGCTGGATCGGAACTCTTTTCCCATTGTCAGTTCCATAGAAACTATCTTCCTATATTCAGCTCCATAGCAACTCTCTTACCATTGTTATCTCCATAGGAACTCATTTACCATTGTTAGCACCAAATCAACTATCTTACCACTGTTAGCTCCATATCAAATCTCTTCCCATTGCGAGCTCCATAGCAACTCATTTGCCATTGTTAGCTCCAAATCAACTCTCTTACCATTGTTAGCTCCAAATCAACTCTCTTACCATTGTTAGCTCCATATCAAATCTCTTCCCATTGCGAGCTCCATAGCACCTCTCTTCTCATAGATAGCTTCATAGCAACTTTCTTCCCATTTGTAGCTCCATAGCAACCCTCTTCCCAATGGGATCTCCATGGTAACTCTCTTCCTATTGTTACCCTCAGAGTAACTATCTTTCCATTGTTTGTTCCATATCAACTTCCTTCCCATTGTTAGCTCCATAATAACCGTCTTACCATTGTTAACATAATAGCAAGTGAGTATATATGTTTTGTTTTATATTCAATAGAAACATATATGTAACAATGTTTTGATTTTCTATATAAGGATATATATCTATTATATATTTTGTACTATATATTAACTACAGACCATCATAAACAGGAATATAATCAACCAGGAACAAGATAAATGGGTGAGAAACCAAAAATATATAATTAACTAGACAAATGACCCGGGCAACGCCTGGGTTTACCCGATCAAATGTTCTATTCAAACACTATACAAAACTGTGCGCGCGCACAGGGAAGTCACGTGCTCGCCGGCAGCCAACGGTCGGTGGGAACTTGGACTGTCCAACCGGCCGGCAGCCGGACGATTACATTTTCTCGACGGGGGGGCAGGGGGCAGGGAAGTCACGTGCTCGCCGGCTGCCAACGGGCGCTTCTGCTCGTGAGCTAAGTAGAATAATTTGAATATATAGTTTTAATAATTGATTTATATATTTTTTAAAATAGCCTATCGCCATCCCCGTTATATTTTACCTATGTATGGAAATTTTGGTTTGAATTAGTGAACTACTGCGAATTTGTATACAGGTCATACAAACCAACAGACAGACAAACATACAAACATTCATTTATATATATATATATATTCAAATATATTGATAAAACAATCTCACATACATTATAAATATTTGCAGGTAACCTTTGGAATCACATATTGAATGAAAACTCTTTTATTCATGTATTTATTCGAAACGTATTTAAACCATAACTTTTCATAGTTTTGATATAACATACATTTAGTGAATTTTATAACAAATTCAGACTATATGCGAAATCCAGTCTAATACAATAGTTGAGTTGCTTGGTTATTAAACTAGCGAAAACGGTTCACCATTAATGGGACGAGCCTTCTGCTATATTTCTCTCTCTCTCTCTCTCTCTACCCAATACAATTCCAATCATCACAGTGAAATGTCTGTAGAAATAGTAAACTGAAAGGTAGATGGTTGCATACTTATTGTTAGCTAAAATGACATATACAAATATAATAAAAAGTTGCGGCAGGATTAGAGTCAAGTACCTAGTATGCGCTTCTCTCTTTATGCATCTTATGTACCTAAAAAGGTATTTGTCTGATATTGTCAAAACTTATATTGTTTGCGCATTTTTCATCAATACTAATACTTTTATTTAGTATGATTATAAGCATAACGTATCGTTCTGAAGTATAATTAAATAGAGAGACGTTTTCAAAGTACACATCTATATATATAAAAATGAATGTTTGTATGTTTGTTTGTTTGTATGTAGGTTTGTTTGTATGTCCGGTATGCAAATTCGCAGTAGTTCACTAATTCAAACCAAAATTTCCATACATAGGTAAATAAATACGGGTAAGACGATAGGCTATTTTAAAAAAATATATAAGTCAATTTATAAAACTATATATTCAAATTATTCTACTTAGCTCACGAACAGCGCCCTCTATCAAATATTAGATTAAATTATGCTGATTCAAACAAATAGATAATGCTAATAACAAACAATTATTAAAAAATATTTTCTAAATATATATCACTCGGGTAGATATGCACACGGGTCAATCCCGGGGCGAAGCCAGGGTCACCCGTCTAGTATATGATAAAGATCCATACCTGACACCGCTCAAATAAGCATTAAAAATGGCAGAACGCTGTCCATTATTATTCGTGTCTGTATATTTTTCTCCAAACTACTTATCGATTCACCAATCTAACCACGTTCTTGGCTGATATCTGTCGCCAGGTAGCGCAGACTGGACGTTATGATCCAATAAGGAACTGTCTGAAACACATAAAATGTATTTTATTGACTTCAACGCCAAAAATATTTTTTTTGCATATTCCTAGTACACGCGTAGTACAGGCCATGATAATCATGGTGAGTAGAAGTAGGCGACTGCTTTTACTGTAAGTGCACCACATATCTACACATGTTAAAAGAAGTTCGACTTTGCCCTTACAAATTTGCCAGAGACCCGTTTGGTAACTTGCACTCACTGGTGGAGTTGGACTTTTGCAAGAATCGGGGACTATTGAAGCATTTTTTTTTAATCAGAAAAAAGTGCCCAATGCGGGAATCGAACCCGGGTCGTAGAGGTCGAAAACCAACGGTTTAGACCATCCTTCCACCGATCCCCACGCCAAAAAGATGAAAAAATTGATTATCACATAAGCGGATACGTCATACTCTATATATAAATTTTAATAGCTTTTTTCTTAAATTTCCGCCCCGTTCAAACATATAAAATATAAAAATATAAAATATATTGATACATATATATTTGTATCAAGTATTTACAAAGGGGAAAAATCTATTTTTTAAAAATATTTACAAATATATTTTATATGAAAAATATATTGAATCAAGTGAATATATATTTTAAATGTATCACAGATATAATACGATAAAGATTAAACCAATTCGAATTAAGCATATAAATAGTGAAAGGTATCAGAGAGGGATGACATGAATATCTCTATGGCCATAAACATTAACATTCTATGATGTAATTTTAACAGATTAAAAACATTTTATTGAACAATTCTAAAAATTACGTATACAACATAGGAGATGCTAAAAAAACAATTTTATAAAAATTTACAAATTAAATATAAAAGAATGGTTTCAAATAAACTATGCTACAAAGGGTTCTTCTTCTGGTACTCCGGATCCGGGCGGATATATAACAATATAAGATATTAACACACTATAGACAGTTTTTAACAACATTGTCAGCAACTTTAGACAATCAATTTTAATCATCATTTTTATGGTAGTCACGGGATAAAATGGAAAATCAATTTTTTTCACAGATACCCCCGTTAAATTGAAATTGCTATCATGAGTTCCCTGCAAGACCATGATGGTCGGGGTTCTCCAATCAATATCGACTTAATTATCGACAATCTTCCACCAAAAGTTACCAAGAAGAGAGAGCTACCACCAAGGAATGCTTCAGGGCATAGGGACCGTCCCTTTTTAACGATGTCCCTTGTTACAACTTATCTTGAAACTTTGAGGAAATCAACTCTGGTGTACTGATTCCTTAATAAGAGCCGTAATTTACTTTAGGAAAGATTCAGCACAAAGGAAAGAGATAGAGAGCTGTCTTAGGTTACCATACAGGGGATTTTATGAGGAAATATAGGGTGTTTCCTCTTTCTTTGGTATTTATAATGGAACGATGGGTATAAAGAAGGCTATATTTTTTTAGACATCATTATTATCATCATAAAAAGATGTGTGATATTATTATGTAAGCTCTTTGTTGTAATCATGATTTTTATTTATTTTATATTTACAGAAGAACGAAATCTATCAGACTATTGTGCTATATTTGAATTATTTACATGTATATATCTTTAATTATTTACACGATGAATTAGAAGTGATTTATAAATCTGTGTACAAATAACTCTAAACTTGCCAAAGTTTTCATAAGATTGAGTTTATACAGAAAGATGATTTGGCATTATGTCAAAGTAAGCAAGTACAATTTGGTTAGTCAGAGGGCAAGCCAACAAAAGATGCTCTGGTGTAAAAAGAGTCCTTTGCCTGTGAATAACAAATTAGTAAATTTTTCAGGAGTAATGAAGCTTTGTAATAATGTTTTATATTAAGAATATTAATGAAATCATATGAATATTTATGTGTGTGTTATTGTTAATTTATATAATTCATTGTTTTACATAATTAATTCATCGTTTTATTTTAATCTGTATATATTTTTATTGATTCGGCAACAGTGTGTTGTTTATATATTTTGCGTTTTGTTTAGTTTACTCGTTAATCTAGTTAAATCGAGCCATCAATTCATGTTAGGCTAATCAATTTAATTCATGTAGCATTATATTCAAGATTCATTAAATCGAATTTCCTTGTTCAATTTACATAGAGTTCCCTTATTCAAGTCTACAGAACTCATTCAAGTTGATCATCGCTATACCGTAGCTCATAGAATTTGATCTCGGTAGTTAACGCGAACTTATACACCGTATATATTATACATACATATATATGAAGAATAAATAATAAAAAGGTCAGGGGTTGATATTAAAAACAAATTAGGTATATCCTGATTAATAACATGGGCGTTTTTATATGGCAGAGCACAACCTAGTAGAACAGAAATCAACTAGAAATTAATTTAACCCGTTCCATCTTCTTTATAAATGCTGACGAGGATCAACAGCACGAAATGCGTTCGTGGATGGCTTTTCTTGATTTATCGAGAAAATGGGTTGGCCAAATAAATTAATAATAAAATATTAGGAGTACAAATAAGTTTTGATGGATTTTTTTTTATAAATTCGAAGCTTTATTCAGAGAAATCAGTACAATATATTTCATTCAAAGTATTGTCCATCTTTAGCTACGACTTTTTCCCATCTTTCAGGCAGCATACGGATTCCGTGTCTAAAAAATTCCTCGTCTTTTGAGGCGATCCAAACATTGACCCAATTTTTCGCCTCTTCGTAAGAAGTGAAGTGCTGCTCGGCCAGGCCATGTGTCATCGAACGGAACATGTGGTAGTCTGAAGGAGCAATGTCTGGTGAATACAGCGGGTGAGGTAGGACATCCCATTGAAGCGCCTCCAAAGTCTCCTTGACAACTTTTGCAACATGTGGCCGAGCGTTGTCGTGCTGATAGATCACCTTGTCATGTCTTTTGGTATATAGTGGGTGTTTAATCTTCAATGCTCGGCTTAATCGCATCAATTGTTGTTGGTAACGTTCTCCAGTGATGGTTTCGTTAGGCTGAAGTAGCTCATAGTAGATCACTCCGAGCTGATCCCACCAGATGCACAGCATTAGCTTCTTGCCATGAATATTCGGTTTGGCCGTTGAAGTTTAACCGACGAATTTCTGCGCTTTGGGTTGTCGTAGTGAATCCACTTTTCGTCCCCCGTCACGATTCGATGCAAAAAACCCTTCCGATTTTGTCTTTTGAGCAGTAGTTCGCACGTGCAAATACGGCGCTCGATGTTTCCTGGCTTGAGTTCATATGGAACCCAATTTCCTTGTTTTTGCACCATACCCATGACCTTGAGACGTTTCGAAATCGCTTGTTGAGTCACTCCCAAGGTTTCAGCGGCTCCTCTTGAGTTTGGCTTGAATCTTCGTCCAATAAAGCCTCCAACTCAGCGTCTTCGAACTTTATTGGCCTCCCTTCTTTATTTGTCAAAATCGCCACTTTTGAAACGCCGAAACCAGTACTCACATGATTTTATTGATAGAGCATGTTTACCATATGCCTCACACAGCAATCGATGTCCATCAGTTGCACTTTTCTTCAAATTAAAACAAAAAAGCAGCGCTTCCCGCAAATTGTGTTTTGTTGGCAAAAAGGTTGACATGGTTAGAGCACCAAAAAAAAGTTTCTCACACTTGAGTGAAAAGACTTCTTCTGATTTTTTTGGGGAAATGATGAAGCCTTAACATGAAACCTTACACAAGGTCCGATGCTATTTATATAATATTTGTTGTGGCTTCTTTTGCAAATCCCTCAAAACTTATTTGTACTCCCAATAATAAAAACGTTGATTTGATTTCTGTTCTACTTGATGGCGCTCTGCCATCTAAAAAAAAGCTCATGTTAGTGAACAGAATATGCCTAATTTGTTTCTAATATATATATGTGAAAAATAAAAAGGTCAGTTGTTAATATAAAAAAAGAAGGCATATTCTAACCAAGAACACATGTGCTTTTTAGAAGGCACAGCGTCATCTATATAATACTAGCCGTATAATACTAGCCGAATGACCCGGGCAACGCCCGGGTTTTACCCTATTAAATGTACCCTATTCAAATACTATTCGTTACAATTATAAATTGGCGCCGTGGATGTCACTTTTGTGAAACGTCCCGCTCAAATCTGGCTTTTGTTTTCTGCTCGAATGAATGTTTTTCTGTTAGAATTTTGTTCCTGTATACAAAATAATGAACTGGTTTCACTTGTGGTCTCTGCTTTTTGGAATTTTTCCCGATATAATTTTGTATCTGATAATCAAACATGATACAGCAATATCGTTATCATCATTTTCTGACTAAAAATATATAGTGTTAATAATTGATTTATATATTTTTAAAATAGCCAATCGTCTTCCCCGTATTCTTTTACCTATGTATGGAAATTTTGGTTTGAATTAGTGAACTATTGCGAATTTGTATACCGGACATACAGACAGACAAACAGACAAACATACAAACATTCATTTTTATATATAGAGAGATATATATTTATTTAAAAAGCTAGGTTAATGTTGTTGTTGGGTCGTTTTTGAAGAAAACTCTCAGATTTATAAAATTAATTTTTTAAACTTTAAACCTTTTTAGATATAGAGAGAGAAACGAGTTAATTACCTCGTATTTAAGACAACAAAATAATCATCTAATTTACATACATTGTTTTAACCAGATTCAACCTGTGAAAAACAGACGACAAAGAAAAATAAACAAATTAATAATAGAGGGTAAGTTCCTATTTTTTACAAGCTTTCACACTCAAAAAATAATCATTTTCTTGCTTCAGTTGTTATTATTTTCCAATTTTATTCAATCGTGTTAAAAAGAACTTAACAAAAATAGGTATATATCCAAGCAAAAATCCAATGTGTCAGCCCCCGATTTATCTTTCACAGGCATCGTTAAACAATACAGAAAAATCTTCATGCTTCGAGACAATATCAACTTAGGCAGTTAGACCGATTATTGGTCGGACTCACTGTGTTACATGGGGAATAAACGAATGTAAATGCCTATTAAAGTCTTTAGTAACCCAAATAACTACAGTAATGTTTCTAAGAGGTATTTCGGATTATTTTCTTATTTCGAAAGCCATCAAAATAATAACCAATATTTTACACTATTATTATATTATAATTATATAGAAGTGAAACTTTAATTAGATATTTTATAATTCAGAATATTTTAAGTATTTTTCAAGTTCGTGTATGGCTTTTCTTGATTTATCAAGAAATTGGGTTGGCCAAATATCACGGAGCAAGCTAAATAAACGTTTAGTTTATTTTCGCTCCACTAGATGGCGCTCTGCCATCTAAAAAGCACATGTGCTTGTGGTCAGGAGATGCCTTCTTTATTTTTTATTTCATATATTGTGAGGAAATAGCATTGGTATGGAATTACCTCGATTGTTTTGTGAGTATAACCATTCTTTAGTGAATTTTCATATATTTAAAACCTTACGAGGCCAAAAATTCGTATTTTTACATAGATAATATTTATACTTTGCGCTTAGTTGAATTCTTATACTCATGGTTTCAACGACTGTAGTTACATTTATTGAGGAGAAGAATGTTT